>SJYO01016970.1:23799206-23921226 GCA_006410555.1 Capra ibex | reverse complement strand
GGTCGGTAGAGTAGGAGACAGTAGGGGAAGAGGAGGACGGGGGTTAAGGAGGGTCGTAGTCTCAGAAAAGGTTACTCAGTTGAGAAGTGTACTCCACCGGTTTCATGACCTCAAAGTCGAAATCGTAGTAAGGAAGGTTTCTTGTGGGTCCCGACTAGAGGAGATCTTACCTGACCAAACTAGAGGAACGTCAGGTTCCCTGAGAGTTCTCAGAAGAGGTTGTGGTGTCAAGTTTTCGTAGTTAAGAAACCACGAGTCGGAAGTGTCAGGTTGAGAGCGTAGGTATGTACTGGTGACCTTTTTTGTATCGGAACTGATCTACCTGGAAACAACCGTTTCATTACAGAGACGAAAACTTATACGATAGATCCAACCAGTATTGAAAGGAAGATTTCTCATTCGCAGAAAATTAAAGTACCGAAGTCAGTGGTAGACATTACTAAAACCTCGGGGGTTTTTATTTCAGACTGTGACAAAGGTGACAAAGGGGTTGATAAAGGGTACTTCACTACCTTGGTCTACGGTACTAGAAGCAAAAGACTTACAACTCGAAATTCGGTTGAAAAAGTGAGAGGAGAAAGTGAAAGTAGTTGTCGGAAAAATCAAGGAGAAGTAAAAGACGGTATTCCCACCACAGTAGACGTATAGACTCTAATAACTATAAAGAGGGTCGTTAGAACTAAGGTCGAACATGAAGAAGATCAGGTCGCAAAGAGTACTACATGAGACGTATCTTCAATTTAATCGTTCCACTGTTATATGTCGGAACTGTATGAGGAAAAGGATAAACCTTGGTCAGACAACAAGGTACGGGTCAAGATTGACAACGAAGGACTGGACGTATATCCAAAGAGTTCTTCGTCCAATCCACCAGACCATAAGGGTAGAGAAAGTCTTAGAGGTAACCACTCTTGTTTTTGTCACGGTCTTCGTCAGTAACAGTAACTCTTATTCTTTCCATTTACTGGTCTCTTCTATATTAAGACTTCTCGTTTGACAAATTAGACCATATCTTGTTTGTCTACGTGAACATTTTAAACACACTTTTGGGAAAAATGAAATAACAAACTTTAGTCCAGGTGACTGCTGTTTGAACTCATCGATCTTAGAATGGTCCAGCATATACTAATTTACTTAGAGGGACTGTTGTCAGTTTGTGGGTAGTTCTACACCAAGTGTTGTAGAAAACTTGGTAATGTGCGTACAATTCGGTGAAGACGGTCCGAGGAGACAGGTACCCTGAGAGGTCCGTTCTTATGACCTTACCCGACGTACGGGAGGAGGTCCCCTAGAAGGGTTGGGTCCCTAACTTGACCCAAGAGGACGTAATGTCCGTCTAAGAAATGGTAGACTCGATGGTACTTTCGGATTATGTTTCAAATTTTCTCTACTTTGTAGACTTCATAACAGTTAAAACTCCCGAAAGAAATTCCCTTTTTTCTCCTTTTTCTCCCCTTCTCCCTATCCTACGTCATAATACGTATGTTTAATCCATGTTTCTAATTATAATTAAATTCACTTTTTAAATTTTCATATTTTAAAAATTACGACTTTTAATAGTATTTGTAAAATTCTTGGTTCTTATTATATTATAAACACAATGTAACAACGGACCACGGGTAGATATTCTAAAAGGGAGTAATGAATCCGACATACAAAAAAAATAACGAAAAAGTATACCACTAGTAAAAATAATATAAAGTATCTCTCTTACTTTTATACTTAAATTCGGATGACACTGTTTTAAACAAACATCATAACTATCAAATTTTTCACTTTAAGTAGTAATTTTGTAGAGTAGTTCTTACAGTACATTCAAACACTCTAATGTATAACGGTTTAAAGAAAATATATACTTTCGAATTACAAGGTTGTAAAGTTTGACGGAATGAGTTACTGAATGGAATTTATAAGGAATTGGCTGTGATAGATTGTGAGAGATTGGGTCAAACGACAACTAAAGTACGTCATCACCTTATAGACTTAAAACTTTTACTTTCACAATCAACGAACCAACACAGTCTGAGAAACGTCGAGGCACCTGACATCAGGTGGTCCGAGGAGACTGGTACCCTTAAGAGGTCCGTTCTTATGACCTCACTCATCGGTAAGGAAGGAAGTTCCCTAGAAGGACTGGGTCTTTAGTTTGAATCCAGAGGACTTGACGTTTGACTAAGAAATGGTAGACTCGGTGGTCCCTTCGGATAACTTAGTATTTTGTTGTCCTTTTATTAAAGTAACATACTGAGTAAATATTAATATATACGACATAGTGACTCACTTAAGGACAGTCCTATCTTAAAATTAAAAAACGTATACATAGTTATTTCTAACTTAGGAGACAATTTAAAAATGTATTTACTATTATCTCTTAGAAAAAAAGAAATGTCTGATTGAAGACCAGGACATGGAAAGTGTAAGACATAAAGGACAAAAGGGATGACTCTTGGTTCTATATTCTGAAAAGACAGAGATGTGATACCATAGTGTTATCGTCCAAACAGTCACTTAATATTGGGACCGATATTACGTCCTGTAAACGTATTTGTACGGAGGTGTTCTTTACAGACACTGAAAGATTTATATAAGGTGATTGCGGTTTCGTCGTGAAAGGTTCAGTTGAATGGGAGTTGGTATAGGGTTGTGACAGATCACTATGGACTAGTTTTACCTTACACGATAATTATATAAAATTAAAATAAAGGAGGGGGGAAAAAAAAAACGGGAAAGTCCGGGACGTCGAGTTCAAAGTAATTGAAGTGGTATTTAAGTCGAAAACCATCTCGAACGTTCCACTTAGTAATGTTTGTTATCACAAGGGTCACACCTCTCCGTGACCTTCGTTAGAACAATCTCACACCTATTATATTTCTTCCTAAATCTTTGATACGATTCTGACCAGTTTTCTATCAGACGTAAAATAATAATGGTACTTGGTCTATAAGATTGGTTACGGTTACTAATTTTATAAGGAAGGGAGATTTTTTATAAAACAATAAGATTCAGGTTTTGTTCACAACATTATTAATAACCCAAAATTATTATACATACATTTCAAGTTTAATCATGTAAAAATAATACGTAAAAAGTGTTTGAACCTTCAAATAAACGTACTCAGTTTACTATGTCACTCAATGGTTTTGTCTAAGTTGATGTTTATAAGGATGATCTGTAGAGAAAAATCTCTAAACAATTTGTAGATTTGAGTTCTAAAAGTTTATACCTATGGTATAGAAGTGGGGATTTAGACGAGGTAGGTGTCAGGAGGAGTAGAGTGAGCTACCGTTTCGGTTGGAAGGTCACCAAGGTCAGTCTTCAGAACTTACGTAAGAACCCAGAAGAGAAAGAAATGAAGGGTGTAGGTTGGTCTTCTAGGACTACCGAGATAGACAATTTTATGTGAGTCTTAGGTTTGAAGAGACTAAAGTGGTATTGAGGTTATACTCAGGGGTAGTAGTGAGTGGACCTGATGAAATCTTCTAAGGTAAGACCGGAGGGTAGTAACCTAAGACCAGAGGGTAGTAACAATAGTCGGTAACCTGGGATACCAATCGTCAGTCTCTCTAGAGAATTTTAGTATATGGTCTAACGTAGAGTAAAGACGAGTTTTAGAAGATGACTGAGGGGACAAGAGAGTTTATTTTCATTTTTACAAATGTTACTAGAGTCGTCCACATCGACAGAAGAGGATTTTCAAACGTACTTAATTTCTTGCCACGTGTTTAACCTTTTTACTATGTATTTTAGAAACAACATAATTATTAGAAAGATTGTTACATAGGATTCCTGTACTAGTATTTAGTTCGACTTAATTGTAAAATAAAGAGTGTCGTGACAAATATTATTGGTGTTATCTACTACAACTACCTCACGAACAATGTACAGGAAAAGATTTACGAAACATGTTTGACTTATTAAACCAGGAGTGTTTGGAGGTATTCTATACACAATTGTAACGGTGGTAAAATATCCGTTCCTTTGACTCCGTAACTGTTGATTTAGTTAATTGTTTCCAGTATGTCCGTCCTTTTCCATATCGGTTTCAAATTTGAGTTCGTCAGATAGACGTTTTTAGGACGAAATTTGATAAAACGGTTTTCTCGTTTGTTTGATCTTTAGTATATTTACAGGTTCATATGTCCAAACCATTTATTTTATGACACATTGATATCTTAGTGATTCGTATGATAGAAGATTTTGAAATTACTATACTCTTTTATTAACACTACTATTCTCTTTTACTCGTCTAGTATTTATTTCTTTTCGATACTGTTTGAATCTGTCGTATAATTTTTCGTCTCTATAATGAAATGACTGTTTTCAGGTAGAACAGTTCCGATACCAAAAAGGTCAACAGAACATACCTAGACTCTCAACCTGATATTTCTTTTGACTTGCGACTTCTTAACTACGAAAACTTGACACCACAACCTCTTCTGAGAACTCTCAGGGAACCTGACGTACCTCTAGTTTGGTTGGTTTGGATTTCCTTTACTCAGGACTTATAAGTAACCTTCCTGTCTACGACTTCGACTTTGAGGTTTTAAAACCGGTGGACTACGTTTCTTGACTGAGTCACCTTTTCTGGGACTAAACCCCTTTCTAACTCCCTTCTTCCCCTGTTTTCTCCTACTGTACCAACTTACCGTAGTGACTGAGCTACCTGCACTCAAACTCGTTCGAGGTCCTCAACCACTACCTGTCTCTTCGGACCGTACGACGTCAGGTACCCTAGTGTTTCTTAGCCTGTACTGACTTGATGACTTGACTTAACTAAGTAACGTTCCTTACTACAACTTCGACTTCGAGGTTATGAAGTCGGTGGACTACACTACTCGTCTGAGTAACCTTTTCCGGGACTACGACTCTTTCTACCTCCGTCCTCCTCTTCCCCTGTTGTCTCCTGTTCTACCAACCTCCCGTAGTTGTTGAGTTACCTGTACTCAAACTCGTTCGAGACCCACTACCACTTCCTGTCCCTTCGGACCGAAGGACCTGACGTTCGACGCTAGGCACCCTAGTGTTTCTCAACCTGTACTGGTTCCCTGACTTGCTGTCGTTGTTGTTAGACTTAAATTGTTGACGTGCACATATATATCTACGTATGTATATGTGTGTGTATTTGTGTATATGTATACACATATATATTTTCGTTTATATTTTTCCTGTAAAATTTTTTCTAATAAATTGTTACCGGCTTAAGAATCTACCGACATAAAAGAAGTTGTATGAAGGAGAATAAAATACGTAAAAGAGGATGTTAACAGAAATAAAGTGGTGGTCATTTTTTTTTTTTCTTTTCTTTTTCTTTTGGAATGAATTTTTGTCAATTCGAAAATACAGTTTTAACAATTAATTTACCGGTACGTTTAAGTATTATTTTAGTACTTCTGATATCGTTATATACTATTATTGTATTGACTTCAAAGGTTTGAAGAAAGATTGGTTCCTTTTAAATGTTAAAAAAGGTAGATTTAGGGTTACAAATCCTCTAGGATAAATGAACTTTTCTTATGAAAATTAATGAAAATGGATAAATTCTTTATGAATTTCTATCTTGACGTTCTGAGTATCGAAACGGTCTTTAGAATTGTTTTTGTTTTTATTTATCTAAGAATTAAGTCAATTTAATTTGGATTATTGTAGTGATCAGAAAAAAAATTTACAACTTTTAATGAACTTTTGAGAGTAAAGGTGGGAATGTCTCTCGAAATTTAAGTCTTTGTGAAGACTTACATTATCACTATTTGACAATTGACTTTTCCGTCTCATCCTTTAACAATAAAGTGAACTTAACGAGACAGTCAAACCCTACGTAAACCGAAACTCCTGGTCTTTTGAGTGGTTCGTCTCGACCCGTGATAGTCCGTACGGACGGACATGTTTGTACACGATTAAGTAAAGTAGGAGTGGTGTTGGGGTCCTCCTCTACCGTGAGAGTGTCTACCTCTTTTCCTCCTTGTTCCACCAATTCTTTGTGTAGGTTTTTATACTTTACCGTCTAGACTCTAAGTTGGGGTCCACGACCTGAGGTCTTAGTGAAGAAAAGATTGGATGTAGTAGGAGACATGTCCTTTCCCTTTCCGAGGGGTACAATGGGTCCTTTCGCAAGTGGCACTGGACCCAGAGATGGTGCCAAGGACGTACGTCCCTCGAACAGCCTTTGTATTCCTTGGGTCTTCAGTCGCATAAAAAAAAAATTACCTTCGGTAAACCCTGAGTACGATTGTGTCGTGAAAGAGACAGAAAGACAGATGTCATTTTATCTCACTTTACGGAAGGAGGAGTGTCCTTTCTTTGGCGTTTACTTTGGTCCTCTGTAGCAACGAGAGGATCCACTCAACAAAGTTCCCGTCCGTTAAGGACCAGGTAGGTAATGGTACATTTATTAATTTGTGGAACTCGAACGTCGACTTCGATCCTCCAGACACCTCCGTTAAACGACATTTATACCCACTCGTGTTTGAGTGAGTCAGCAATCGAGGAGGATCACCGAGAAACCGGAAGTTGTTCTTTCGTCGACTCCACAACGACAGGAACACCTTCCCTTTGGGACTACCTACTACTCGGACTTCAAAGGAGACTTCACTGTTCTGAGAAAAAGTGGATAGTTCAGTGTCTTGGAGTGACGAGTCACACTCGACGAGAACGGGACTTGTACCTTTGACTTAACCAGTTGACTGGCGTAAACGTTTCGGTCCTGTTCCGTACAATACCAGATGTATTCACCAAAAATTGAAGTCTACCAGTCCACTGGGTAAAACATAGTGCTATAACTCAGGGTCGTACCAATAAAATAAACGATTTCCATTTAGTTGTAGTAAGTCAACGAATCAGACAGGCTAATAAACGTCGGAGTACCTGACGTCGTGTGGTCCGAAGGGACAGGTAGTGGTTGAGGGTCTCGAACGACTTTGAGAACAGGTAACTCAGCCACTACCGTAGGTTGGTAGAGTAGGAGACAGTAGGGGAAGAGGAGAACGGAAACTAGAAAGGGTCGTAATCCCAGAAAAGGTTACTCAGTAGGAAAACGTAGTTCACCGGTTTCATAACCTGACCTGGAAGTCGAAGTCGTAGTCATGAAGTTTACTCACAAGTCCTGACTAAAAGAAATCCTACCTGACCAACCTGAAGGAATATAAGGTTCCCTGAGAGTTCTCAGAAGAGGTCGTGGTGTTAAACTTTGGTAGTTAAGAAGTCGTAAGTCGGAAGAATACCAGGTCGACAGTGTAGGTATGTCCTGATAATGGTTTTGGTATCGAAAAGGATATACCTGTAGACAGTCGTTTCATTACAGAGACGAAAAATTATGGGACAGATCTAAACAGTATTGAAAAGAAGGTTCCTCGTTCTTATAAAATTAAAGTACTGACGTCAGTGGTAGACGTCACTAAAACGTCGGGTTCTTCTATTTCAGACAGGGACAAAGGTAACAAAGGGGCTGAGAAACGGTACTTCACTATCCTGGTCTACGGTTCTAGAATCACAAAACTTGCGACTCAAAATTCGGTCGAAAAAAGTGAAAGGAGAAAGTGAAAGTAGTTCTCCGAGAAATCAAGGAGAGGCGAAAGACGAAAACATTTCCACAACAATAGACGTATAGACTCCAATAACTATCATCTCTATACTTTTTAATTTTTTTATTATGTAACTGTTAAATGTAAACTGAAAATTAGGACGGAACGAGAATCTACACTTACTTCTATATATACGGTACGAAATCAAATTAGTGAAGTTCATTGTATTGTTCAGTGTGGATAGTTTTTTTCTCCTCTCTTTCTTTGTCCTTTTCTTTTATCAGATCCTTTCACAGGACAAAGGGTCGAACGGGAGGACGAGTTCAGATTACACCTTCGAGGAAGTGTAATACTTAGCTGTCCAGTGAGTGTGTGACTACGTACCCAAGTGGGACTGGATCTGGAAGGACCTAATCCACTTCTTCGGGTACAAACTCAAAGTTCTCTGTAACATCGTTATTTCATTTGTCTTCCTCGACTCTACAGTTGTCTCGGAGACACGTCTCCCCAGTAGTAATTATTTGAACTTTCGGCGAACTTATTTGGATTTTGGGTTTGACTTTATCAGATGGGTGTCCATTAGGTCCCGTTACCGGTATCCGTTTAGGTTTACCATAGGTTTTTTCATTAATTCCCCTAGAGAAATAAGATAATCTAACGTTCATATTAGTTTACCCTTCTGTAAGGTCGATGGTTAGAACGATGACACTCAGACTGGTGAAGTAAAGTATGTACTAGGTATTAGATGAGGTGCGATCCATCTTTTTTATACATGATAGGTAAAATACTAACGTACTTGTCCCTAATTTTAAGGTTGAGAAAAGAAAGGATCCTTCGACCACAACTCTACCGTTTCAATAACGTTTATAAAAACGTTATCGTAACAAATCTTTATGTTTTTGTGTATGCACGAACTGGTATACAAGAAAACGTTTGTGTATACACGTATGTGACGGGATCCCGTCGACATCGTGAGATTCTTATTGAGCACGGTAGAGTCTTCGGAATCTTTTAGTCGTCGATGTGACCTTCTAGAAATTATTTCTTCTACCACAGATCTTTCTTTCATATCTGAGACCTCAGTCTTTATTTAGATCCAATCATAGGAACGAGATGGGAACTTGTGACAAAGGGGAATTCGTTCGACTACTGTAGACATTCGAGGTCAACTTTTCTCGTGGTGATTAGGGATTAAGTGTTTAGACGGACACCCTTGCTTGACTAGGGTATATATTTGACGAATTGACACGGACCGTGTTTTATTCCGAAGTTTCACGAATCACAGGACGATCAAAGAGAAGAACTGTTCAAGAACAAGACCTCCTAAAAGTCCCTCCATCCAGTTTCACCTGTGTGAGACTTCTTATGATTCCAGAGACCTTATCAGAAAGTGAAGTCTATCATGACAACTAACTAACCCGGGAGGATCATTCTAAAAAAAAAACTAGTACGAAACGTCATAAGAACCCGAAACATCGAGTCATAAAAGGGTGAGTTGGGTATGAAAAAACCTCAGACACTTAGAAAGGATCTAAAACGATGTCCAGGAATAAGTGAGTCAGTAAGTAAATAACTAATCGTACACGATTAGAACCCGAGGGGACTACCGAGTCTATTATTTCTTAGGTGGACGTTACGTCCTCTGACCCCCCCTTCTAAGGATCCAGTCCTTCTAAAGGATCTCTTCCCTTACCAATGAGTGAGGTCATAAGGTCGGAACCCTTAGGGTACCTACTCCTCGGACCTTCCGATATCAGGTACCCCAGCGTCTCAGTCTGTACTTATTCGTTGATTGTGTGTGTACGTGCACGTGTGTACGAGTAGAATACAACCCTTATATACCGCAGATTCCGTCCGAAAGAACGGACACGGTTTCGGAAACTGACACACCTAGTGATATGTGACACCTTTTAAGACTTTCTCTACCCTTATGGTCTGGTGGACTGGACGGAGAACTCTTTGGATATACGTCTAGTCCTTCGTTGTCAATCTTGACCTGTACCTTGTTGTCTGACCAAGGTTTATCCTTTTCCTCATGCAGTTCCGACATATAACAGTGGGACGAATAAATTGAAGATACGTCTCATGTAGTACTCTTTGTGACCCGACCTTCTTCGTGTTCGACCTTAGATTCTAACGACCCTCTTTATAGTTATTGGAGTCTATACGTCTACTGTGGTGGGAATACCGTCTTTTACTTCTTGATTTTTCCGAGAACTACTTTCACTTTCTCCTCTCACTTTTTCAACCGAATTTCGAGTTGTAAGTCTTTTGCTTCTAGTACCGTAGACCAGGGTAGTGAAGTACCCTTTATCTACCCCTTTGTCACAGTCTGAAATAAAAACCCCCGAGGTTTTAGTGACGTCTACCACTGACATCGGTACTTTAATTTTCTGTGAATGAGGAACCTTCCTTTCAATACTGGTTGGATCTGTCGTATAAGTTTTCGTCTCTATAATGAAACGGCTGATTCCAGGTAGATCAGTTCCGATACCAAAAAGGTCATCAGTACATACCTACACTCTCAACCTGACACTTCTTCCGACTCGTGGTTTCTTAACTGCGAAAACTTGACACCATAACCTCTTCTGAGAACTCTCAGGGAACCTGACGTTCCTCTAGTTTGGTCAGGTGAGATTTCCTCTAGTCGGGACCCACAAGAAACCTTCCTTACTACGATTTCGACTTTGAGGTCATGAAACCGGTGGAGTACCCTTCTCCACTCAGTAACCTTTTCTGAGACTACGACCCTCCCTAACCCCCGTCCTCCTCTTCCCCTACTGTCTCCTACTCTACCGACCTACCGTAGTGGCTGAACTACCTGCACTCAAACTCACTTGAGACCCTCTACCACTACCTGTCCCTCCGCACCGTACGACGTTAAGTACCCCAGCGTTTCTCAGTCGGTGTTGATTTACTGACTTGACTTGACTTAACTTCCGTCCGAACCAAACTGGGAGAACCTCTAGTATAAAAACTCCTCCTCTGTCTATCTTCTCTCTATGGGTCCGTGTATCACCAAATACGAACCTATAACACCACTGACAATAACGAACCCTATAACACCACTGATAATAACGAACCCTATAACACCACCGACAATAACGAACCTATAACACCACTGACAATAACGAACCTATAACACCACTGACAATAACGAACCTATAACACCACTGATAACAACGAACCCTATAACACCACTGACAACAACGAACCCTATAACACTACCGACAATAACGAACCTATAACACCACTGACAATACGAACCCTATAACACCACTTACAACACTACCCCGACGTCCTCTTGAACCTCTACTTTTTCAACTCCACGATCGACGGTAGGGTCTTCCCTAGTAGTTCCCCCGGAGGTTCTCCTCCTCCGTCAATCCGGTTTCATCTATGCCTGAAGGACCCTCTCCTTGACGAACACGTTTCCGGTGTTCGTCCTTTGTTTTGGTCTCATCGACGAGATACCCTGGAAGCTCTTCCTTTGTTCCCCCATATCCAATATAACAGTCTAAGACCTAAGAAGAGGTGGAAGATCTAAGAGACAGATCTAAGATCAAGTGAAAATATTAGGATTTAAGGAAGGACTCCTGGATCAACGTAGAGAGGAGTCTTATCGAAAGACGCCGAATCTGGGGTACATATATAAATTTTAATAGAGTAAAATATAGTTCTCCAGACAAATGATTCTATCTCAGAAAATAGGAATTGACTTTTTTTAGTCTCTACTCACAACGGACTTAAGGATGACAGAACCTTGGTACAAGATTAAAGATTAGATATGTCCAACACATTGAAGTAATCAGAATAATTACTTTTTCTTTTTGTACTCGATACACAGACCTAAGGGTTGGAGTGACGTCCTTCGAGTATCGGGTGACGGGAGAACAACTATGACACTTATATCGGGGTTCAATCGGAGGACACAGGAGGAGTGTAGGTAGGCGATCCCTTGGAAGGAAGTGTAAGAAGTCCATGTGTCACGAAGGTCTCCATCTGCGAGGGGACCTGCACTCGGAAGTTCAGACGTTTCCAGTCGAGACCTCTTTCCAGACGTTCCGTCGGACAAAACTCTCCTCAGAAATCGGTCGGAAGGGAGAGGGTCCCGTCGTGACTCAAAAGAAGGTCGACTACGAAACCTTCCGTGCGGTGTGGGGTGGAAGAAACACTCGGTGTAGGGTGGAAGGAGAGGAAGAGAGGAGAATAAAGGAGGGGGAAAGGAGGTGGGGTGTGTCTAGAACACGACTAACTGAATACCGGTCCGTACGCATGGTCCCTTAGTTAGTCTTCTAACTAACTAACAAGGACTCATCTTGTCGAGAGAGGAGAGGAGGTGTTCCGACGATGGAGACTGCGAAGACGTACGGGTCTGAGTCGGATAAACCTTCGGAGGGTAGAGGAGGATAGTCGGACCTGACCCCGGCCCTAGACCCGTGAGTCCTTAGGTCGTAGACGACCTCACCTCAGGACTGTGAGACGGTCCAGTTGTGACCAGACCAGGTAAAAGGAATCGTGAAGAGGTAGCTTGGTCATGAAGGGGCAACAGAGAGAGACAGGGACGCACTTGTCCGAGGGTCGGTCTTTCGCAAGGGACTACGGAATCAAAGATCGTCGTGTGTGGAACGTCGGAAGTCCGATTTCCTACGACCTAGTCGAGTCAGAACCAAGTGTTTCTCGCTAAGTCAAGTCACGTCGGAACTGTGTCCAAGGAACGTCTAACATGGACGGCCGAAGTCGTGACAGAAAGAAAAAAATTAAAAGGAATGATGAAAAGGAAGAAGGATACTTGCATCTTACCCGAGTTCCTGGACTCCCGTAAGTACGTACATAAAGTAAACCTAAACCAATTTTGAAAATAATTCGGTTTAAGAAGAGGAAGACAAATCTTTTTACTTAGGGAGAGAGTGACAGAGAAAAGGGTGTGACTATAAAGAAAAGACCAAAATCGAATCTCTACCGATAGGGGACTATTGTTCCGACGACGAATGTCATATAGAGTTGAGTACGGATACACAGGTGATTAATCCTTTGTGTCTTTTGGTGATTTTTCATTTAAATTTTCAGTAGGTGGAAAGTCCTCGTCCTCTAGGGTAAATAAGTGTGCAGTTGCAGTGTGAATGTTAACAAAAGAGACGTTATCTGTGTGTTTCTTATTTGTGTATCTTTATTCATTAAAGAAAGAAAATATCTATGTATTTTCACTGTAGTTAAAAGGGTCGTTAAAGTGGAGATCTTACCTGTTTTTGTAGTTTTACACACATACTTCCATAAGTAATACTGGTGGTGGTACACGAGACACGAGTACACAGACTGAAAGAAACGCTGAGAAGCCTGACATCGGGCGGTCCGAGGTACCTTCAAGGGTCCGTTCTTATGACCTCACCCAAAGGTAAAGGAAGAGGTCCCCTTGAAGGACTGGGTCCTTAGTTTGGTCGTAGAGGACGTTGAAGAGTAAATCTCCTCTGAGAAGAAATAGTGACTCGGTATATCCTTCGGTAGTGTTTAATCTCAGTTAAAATTAAGGGTTCTTATGATTTAACCAATTTATTTAACACCCTCTTGACACGTTACATTATGATGTTCTCATAATTTTTATGACTGTATATGTAAACTTAATTATATGTTTGTACCAGTATCTTATAACTCATACATATCTTACAACTTTGAAAACTTTAATATAGGTTTTATAAGTTTTACGAAGAGAGACTCACCCATAAAAACACTTATTATACATAAAAATCGAACAGACTTACGTAATTAGAAAATGTTAATTGTGAATACGAGTACTTTTTTCAATTATCCTTTTTTACGTATTCTCTATTATAAAAGGTATAGTAATAAAAAGAGATTTTGTTGTCAATTACCGTGATCCATGGAGACACATCCATTAATAAAGAGTTAGAGTCGAGGAAATCAAATATCCCCACCCCCCATCACTTACACCGAGTCTCTGTTCTTTATGAACGATTAAATACTTGTTCAGACTTGATCTTAGATACAGACAAAGTTTCCAGATTTAGGATCCGACGAAACGTCTACAACATTTAGGTCCTTGAAATTACTATTTAATACTCACGTTACACATATACACATACACACACACTATGTGTACCTATGTTTTATGATATAATAATAAAATTTTTGTCTTCAAACTCAAACCAAATACTTTACTAAATATAATTATTTATTAAAATTTCTTAAATAGTGAATCAACACAGACCGAGAAACGGTAGAGTATCTGGTATCGGGTGTTCCGAGGAGACAGACACCTTAAGAGATCCGTTCTTATGACCTCACCCAACAGTAAGGGAAGAGGTCCCAAAGAAGAACTGGGTCCCTAGTTTGGGTCCAAAGAACGTAACTTTCGTCTGAAAAATGGTAGACTCCGTGTTCCCTTAAGGGATATTCTATTAACCACCAAGAAAGGGATACCTGTCTAGGATTAACGGTAACTTAAAAACTTAGACTTTTGGTAAAAGATGGGATTAGAGTAGAGTTGAAAGAGATATAGTTAACAAGAGTTTGACACTAGATATTGACCATCATAGACGTAGTTTGACATTCTTTACGGTTAAAAACACGAAACGGGATCTGGGTATCTTAGTCTTTGATCCCCCACTATCCCCCTCCCTCCTGAACATAAGTTGTTCAGAAGACCCACTGAGATTACGGGTGAGTTTAAACTCTTAGAGACGAACTACATGTGTAGTCGTTCCAGTTCTCCGTTTTGGTTCTGTTCTGTTTGTGGTTGGTTGGCCTTTTAATCTCACCAGTAATAAAGAGTAAACATAAAAGGAAGGAGTTTAACGGAAAGAAAGACGGATTTGAGGGAGGAGAAGGGGGTCTATCAGGATTCTTTAACAATTCTTACACCTAAGGTGGTAGTCTAACGGACCCGAAGTTAGTGTTGACATAGTGTATAATCGAAGCACTGAAATTCGTTTAATGAATCGTAAAACATAGGGAAAGGAGTAGATATTTTGCCTCACTTTTAGTATGGATAGGGGACCGTGATACATGTCTAAACTCACAGACTGAGACGATTTATATATATTGACACATAATCGACAGAGATAGTAAGACGGGTACCGGGTTCAATGTGACACCAAACCCAGATAGGGTAGTCTTTGGCTTGCATCAGACTCACAGGTGGTAAGGTTAAGTGTAAAGGTCCAGAACATAAATCACAGGATCCAAAAGATCTAACCATTATATTAAAAGAATATAAGGTGAGACATGATTACTAACTTAACGTACAATTCTCAACTTAACGTACCCACACACAAGAAAACAAAGTCAACGTAGACTGACAAACGTTAGGGTACCTAGTATCGGTCAGTACTCTAAGAGGGTCTTTCTTATGACCTCACCCAACAGTACGGGAGAAGGTCCCCTAGAAAGGTTGTTTCTTTAGTTTGTAAAGCTAGAACGTAGAACGTAGAGGATGTAACGTCTACCTAAGAAATGGTGACTTCTTAACGTAGGAGGATTTTTGTACACAAGTTCATGGTGTATGGACACTTACAGTGGACTAACCTTTATAACGGAAACGTCTAAATTAATTCTACTCCTGTATGACATAATCTCACCTAAAATCGGGTTACTGGACAAGAAGTTTCTACTCCTTCTATACCTGTGTCTGTGTGTCTCTTTCCTATAGTCTCCTACGACGGAGTCAGTTCATTTCAGTTCCAACATTCCTTGGTAGTCCTCGATCCTTTCCCGTTCCTTCGTCGATGAGGGTCTCAGAAATCTCTCGTATTTGGGATGGTCAGGGAACTAAAACCTAAAACCTGAGGTTTTAATACTCTTTTATCTCAAAACAACAAAATTCAACTGAACAAACGGTAGTAAACAATATTGACAGGAGCCTTTCATCCTATAATTATCAGACTATATACCCGGGACGTCACCTATGTAATCATAGGTAAATAGGTCTTCTGTACCAAAGTGGTAAAAGTCACCATGTCTCTTATTAGTACTCGGGACCTTAACTTCAGTTTTCGGAACTTAAATTTAGTATTAGGATTATGAAAGAACGATACATTTAGATATAGTAAGGAGTCAAGAGACTTTAATCACAAAATTGTACATTTAAGTGGTCTATTTTATGTCTTGTGGGTCAATGTATACTGAAAGACTAGTTATTTTTTATTAGAAATCGTATTTATACGGGGTACATTAATGTAGAGTCCCTTGTATGAATATGGTTTATTATTTATAAATACATTTTAAATTATAATTGACCCTCAAGACGTTTAAAACCCCAATTAAAACTTTACTTTTGGGATGAGTGTACTTTTATGTGAATTCTTATAGATTGAACGTGAGAAAATGTGTTTAGTGTTCCGTTTAACATACACTTTTACAGAAAATGAAATATTCATAAACTATTTACGTTTATTACTATTCGGTCGTCTTATTAGAAACTCTCTAAGTTCATCTCTTGTCTTCAATAAAGTACTTCCTCGAGAGTCCGGTAGTGAGTCTAAGATGAACATAGGTCAAAAGTATTCGAACTAAAGAGACCAAATTAATCTTCCTCCAACTTCCAAGTCAAGTCAAGTCAGTGGGTCAACACAGGCTGAGAAACGTTGGGGGACTTAACCTCGTGTGGTCCGGAGGGACAAGTAGTGGTTGAGGGTCTCAAGTGAGTCTGAGTGCAGGTAGCTCAGTCACTACGGTAGGTCGGTAGAGTAGGAGACGGCAGGGGAAGAGGAGGACGGGGGTTAGGAAGGGTCGTAGTCTCAGAAAAGGTTACTCAGTTGAGAAACGTACTCCACCGATTTCATGACCTCAAAGTCGAAATCGTAGTAAGGAAGGTTTCTTTAGGGTCCCGACTAGAGGTTGTCTTACCTGACCAACCTAGAGGAACGTCAGGTTCCCTGAGAGTTCTCAGAAGAGGTTGTAGTGTCAAGTTTTTGTAGTTAAGAAGTCACGAGTCGGAAGAAGTGTCAGGTTGAGAGTGTAGGTATGTACTGGTGACCCTTTTGGTATCGGAACTGACCTGCCTGGAATCAGTCGTTTCATTGTAGAGACGAAAAGTTATACGATAGATCCAACCAGTATTGAAAAGAAGGTTTCTCATTCGCAGAAAATTAAAGTACCGACGTCAGTGTTAGACGTCACTAAAACCTCGGGGGTTTTATTTCCAACTTCCATCACTCTCCATTATAACACCCGTCACCAGTGTCTGTGTGTCAATGTCATATATATATTAATACATAAATATAGACATAAAATATGAACAAGAAATGTTCATACATATCAACCTTGATTTCCTATCTTTTTTGTTCATATTTCTCGTGTGTTTTTATGAACCTTTCGGTATCAAACCCCAGTCAATTGTATCCCCCTTTTCGTTGGAATACGTCGTTCTATCGAGTTCGTATAGTACGAAAGTAGTTAGTGTCATGTCACTAATTACTGTTATTAATGTTGAGACACAGTAGTCTATTTCCAACTGAAGAGAAATAATACGACAGAAACACTATCATTCCGACGTACATCGTGAACTCTTTATAAAAAGAGGTTTTGTCTTCAGATTTATATAAATCCGTGTTTTCTCACTGGAAGTGAGTTGACATGTACAACGAGGTGTTATCTATCTTGTAATCGTTTAAAATTCTCACTAGACCTCTATATCCCGGAATCAGGTTTGTAAACTACACGACCATTTCAAGGTCCTAAAGTCTAGGAATCCCTCGGGAAGTTGACTGTTCCTTTCTCATCAATGAATAAAAGGAGATGTCTATCGACCAGACACTTCTCAGAAAAATCTACTGATTCAGTTTTATCTTTATAACACGTTAAGTAATTGATTACCAATCATATCTTTTCGTTATTACTATATTCCGTTTTTTCTTATGAGAATTTCGGATTACCTTAGTGTAAAAAGGATGGAAATTTGTTGTCTTAAGTTAAGGTTCGTGTCACTGTTAAAAATACTTGGATTATAAACGTCTGTGAAAAAGTTACCAATTGATAACTTATTTTTATTTTACCTTTTTATACCAGAAAGTTGAGTTCTCGAATCATTCTACTGTTTATCCTTTGGTACTCTGGTAGTATCTGACAATCTGGATATTATTCCTTTAAAATATTAAATTCGGATATCAAAGGTTTAGACAATCTATGGAAAAAAACAACAAACAAACAAAAATTTAAAGTTTCTTAGAGTCAATTATAAGTGACCTTGTGCGAAACCTTTTGTGACTTGACGTCATATGTGTAGTGATAACAGACTAGGGACGAATTGAAAAAACGTAGTAGAGACGGGAGACGAAAGGTTTAGAAAACTCGAACTTCGTACAACCTTATAAGTACTAGTTCAAAACCTTCGTTACTAAGATGTTTCACCCTACCCATATTGTGTTCCTTATATAATTTTACATAACATATAAAATTTTTGAGTCTTAAAGGTAAAGATAAATTAGATTTATCATTTGATTTTATTTAACATATCGATAGATTATGTGTTTGATTGTAGACATGAATATGTATTAAATATTTAATACGAATCTATTACTCTCAGATACGGGTTTTATAAAAGGGATTTTCCCCACGTGTTAATTTTTATTTCCCTGGTGACGAGATTTCTAAAACTCTACAGAAAAGAATATGATAGGGATAAGGGTAACGGAAAAAGCACAAGTATATATTCAGATAAGGTGGTTTGGTGTCCAAGAAATTTTGTAAAAACATCTGGGGACTCGGTAATATAGTAATCCCTAAGATATTTCTAAAAAAATTTATTTAACTGTTCACTCGTTTACTTAAGGGTTCGGACCCACGTAACAGACCTAGTGTGTGTTTCCTTTGAACTTTATCTTTTAGTGGAATAACGGTTAAATGGAAGGAAGAACGGTTTAAGTATCGAATGGGTCGGTCTATAAAAAATGGAATGTAAATAAAAAGTCTCCCCTATTGACCCTTTACAAGAGAAATATAGGTAAGGACAGAGTAGAAGTTTCGAATTTAGCTACTCTTGCCTCTGCTATTAGGGTCGATCTTTAATCTTCGATACCCTTGTACATTTTTAACATTAATAAATACCACCTTTTCTATTAATTGACTGTCTACGGAACGGGATTAATATTGTGAGACAGTTAATGAACCGGGGTAAATAGTTCTAGAGGTTGAAGAGGTCTAGTAAAACGACGAGTTTAATCATACATGTCCCTATAAAAAAAGGGTGAGGGAAGTAATCTGATGACACGGAGAGGAGAACCTTCAAATCTTTACTGACATCTTAGAACAAGGTGACGTATTGTGAAGGGGTCCGTGAAAGAGTACATTCTCTTTCCGAAACTCTATAGAGAGTTCTAATAGGTACAGACATATCTAACTCACAGGGGATATATGGAATTAATATAACTCAAAATTTTTACATTATATTTCTATACAGGTTAATAAGATTATTTCTGATTTCTTTTTCTTTCCGGTCGTCTATTTCTAAGAGATAATAACTGTTCTGGATACCTCATAATTCTTTATTCTTCATTGTGGGTGTAACCAAATTCTAAAAGTTCCATCTTATTTGTTCAGATCCTGAAAAAAGTAGAAATTTCAGTGGACATCCTTCTTCAGTTACTAAAAAGTTCCAGGAAAGTTTGACAAGTCCCTCCCTTTGTGATCGAAACGGACTTCTAGTGGTTCCTATGCCTTCTTTGTACCATCACTAAATACGTAAACAAACGTAAAACAGAATACGGTGTCTCACTTCTCTCCTCCCGATCAAGACAGAACTTAATACTGAATCTCTTCCATAACTCAACACCCAACCACTTTAGTGTGGATCTTATGGTACCAGTTCAACTCCGTAGTGTTGACGTCTTTCTTCCGTCATGTATTAAACCTCCCTCAAGTCTCTGTTCGTTCCTCTCACTATTTCCATAACCTTCTGTATTGGATACACCGTTCTAATTACGGGGTCTGATAGATAGGTATGTGTATCGAACGGTCCTACTGATTTCACTACTGTACTATTATGAACTTTTCGTATTTGTTGGTTCCCCGTCCTTCTACTGATCCCAACCTCTATGAGTATTGAATGTCCCTACTTATTAATTACAAAGGTTCCCGACCTCTCCTTCCCAATCACACTTATAGTCCTGTGTTGACACGAGAGCTTCATCAATTAATTTGACTAACCCTAAAAACAACAACAACAAATCGAAACAAAGTGGTATTAATAACCAACAAGGATCTAATATACGACGTGACATCTTTCTTTCTTTCCTTCTCTCAGGTTCATCACCTCCGATTTGGGTGTTAATAATGCGGAAGGACCCTGGTGGTAGAGACCTCCCTTAGCCGGACCATTTTGATTGGTCTAATGAAGAACATTGACATTACGGTTTTGAAGACACTTGTTGATCCTTGTCATGAAAACTGTAAAAAGACATTGTGAAATAATATCCATATATTCCGGAAGAGTCCACCGAGTCACCATTTCTTAGACGGACAGTCAAAACCTCTACTCCCAAACTAGGGACCCGACCCTTCTATGGGACCTCTTCCTTTACCGTTGAGGTACAGCATAAAGACGGACCTTTAGGGGACTTGTCTCTTCGCACCTCCCGATGTCAGGTGCCCCAACATTTTCTCAGTCTGTGTCGTATCGTTGACCTGCAAAACTTCAGTGAGTAGTAAGAAAATTGTTTATGATTAGAAATTTTTGTATTAAATTGATTTATAAAGAGTAAAAAAGGAGAGAGTTTATAAGAATGTTAAGTTACCAGTTGTTTAAAAGAAAACATTTCCTAATATTTCATTTATAAAATCCTATACGTACAGTGTACCAGAGGTATTTATTAGACGACATTCTTTTTAGTTCTTGTCCGTTTTATGTCCGTTTACCCTCACCAACACAAGATCATTTTGAAATAAATATTTGTGTATAAACTTAAAGTGTAATAAAAGTACCCAGTATTCTATAAAGAAAAGAAAAAGAAAAAGGTTTGTTGTAAAAAATTTTTTATAAAAATCAAGTTCCTACCATGTCTTCATTCGCCACTTTACCAAGAAAGTTGGATTAGTTTACATACTCACTATAAAGGGTATAAAGGTTAGTGTAAGGAATAATTCTCTGATTCGTTGAAAACTAAGATTTCAACTGTATAATTTTAGAGACTTAATTTGCTTCAATCCCTCTTTTACAGGAAGTCGGTGTTACCTGACTGTCTTTAGATACCTTTCCTTACTACTACTGAAACTACCACTGTTCTTTTTACATAGTAGTAATATACCTTAATTGGACTCCGGAGGCAGTCAATAGTCGGTGAAAACGAAGTATCTTTATTAATCCATCAAAAGAGTTTTTCTTGTTCCCCTTATTGTGTACGTTTACAAGAGACAGATGAGATGTGAAAAGAAATAGGTCCAAAGGGATCTTTTTTTTTAAAGAGGAAGACACGGCGTTTTCTCCTTATCTTTTATACTGAAGAAAAAGTCGGAGACATTCCTATAGACAGGTGATATTCTTATTAGTCACCTGTTTCGTAACAGTAAAGGTAAAAGAAGACTCAGTGATTTTATACCTACTTTACTATGATTTTATACTTTTAATTTAGATGGTTCTTCTCGAAATCTCAGTCCTAATGGTAATTAGTCTATAAGGATATTTAGTCTTACATATAGTTTTACCGGTTAAACCTTGCGACATTTTTACTTATTGTTAGAGTTTCTTGAAAGTTCGACTTTACCAGTAGAGCCTCCTTACTGAAAGAATTTTACTACGAAGGTCGAGTCTACCACTGAGTGTCCACTCCGTCGGATTGACATACACAATAAAACAGGCTATCTCTTTGGTTACCGAAATCAAAACATACGAAAGTTAAGTGAACTCACTTTTTCCGTGTGTTTATTTGTGTACAAATAGAAAAGTTGATTTATCTTTACTAAAAGGAAAAGACGAAATATCACAAATCATTTTTATTCAACCTCTGAAGTGTTGACGTTGAAAACAGTCGAAATATTTTGTCGAAATACAAAAAGTTACAGAAAATTATCCAAATGTCGTAGTTTCGATTGTTACAAATTATTTCTGTTATTTATTGACGTAATATTTGAACTTACAAATACAACGTGTTACCATTGTTTAAATGGGAACCACCCTCCTTTGTAAAATATCATGTACGTACTTTCTTTCCTCTACTTTTCGTTGATAGAGAAATGTCAAAATTCCGATCAACTTAATGACGGTAAAAGAGTTAGTGTACTTCGTCATTCTTAAATATTATTTTCTTATAATAGAGACACTTTATCTAACGTCTAAAACTAGTGACGGAGATCGTATTGGTTTATAAGGGATAGAGATGTCTATCGCCCGTCATTTTATTCTTTTATAACAACTAAGACTTCTTTTACGTATGATTAAAACTATTTAAATATACCCAATGTTTTATTTTAAACTAATCCAAGGTTCAGAGAGTCTTTTATTTAATCTTTTATGTATTTGTACTTCTATGTGACTTCAAATTCTTGTTCACCCTAGTCAACTAAGTTTCCTACTATATAATTTTGTCACTGTGTCGTTCTTCCACGGGTCCTCTCATCCCTAGTTCTTCCATGTTTTACGTTTCCTAACTGGGACTTATAAAATGCGGGACAAGGTGAAGATCCACTAGTCTCGGTTCTGACTTTTTTTAACGTTTTTACTTCGAAATCAGATTACAAAGTTTAGTATCCCAACCCTCAGACCTAGGTCCGGGTTCGAGCCTATAAGTGGACGACATGTAGGAACCCGTTCAATGAATTGGGGAGACACGGAGTCAGAGGAGTACACATTTACCCTCCTCACGTATGGTGGGTACTTCATTATTACTCCATGACAGAATGCATAAAATGGACAAACCTTCATTTTCGATTTGTGTATAAACTATCACTTTATTCTCAAATGGAACCTGGAGATAACAGAGAAGAGACAAATAGTCGGTTCAAGGGGACTTGAGTGTCGTCAGAAAACGGGTGGAACTTAGGGAGGTGTCCGTCCAGGTAGGGGACACCTAGTCAAGGGAGTAGGAAAGTTATTGAGGAAGGGAAAGCAGAATAGTTTAGAACGAAATGGATGTAGTCAAACGATTTAGACTATTTGATGAGTACTGAATGTAGAAACTTTGGTACGAGACCTATTAGAAATGTTACGGTTTTAGAAAGGTATGTCGTAGAGTAAATTAAATTAAATGTGGACACCCGATTCCTGAGACAGTAATAATCTCGATTCCTTTCACTACGAGTTTAAAATTATTTAACATGTTCTAGTCTTTTTGTCGTGGACCGTCCCAGATTTATTTCCGAGCTCCTTGACCCGACCGGGTCAGGTGGTGTCACATAGGTGTGTGACCTTTAGTTTAGACCCTGCTACACCTTTGAGTACGAGTCTAAGGTGTGTTTTAAGATTGTTTTCGGAGACGTCTCGTGGGAAGGTGAGGTTTAAGGTCAAAGGTCTTGTGATTACCTCTTCACAACCTCCCTTTTTCTCTCAATGTCTGCGACGGGAGTAGGAGTCTATGAATCCTTCAGTCTACTGACAGACGTCAGGAGTTCACACTAGTAACCAGATTAGAAACGTCAAAGTCTAAAACTTTTCAACAGAAGAGTGACAGTGACATACGACATTTTTGGGGTGTTGAGTACTTAAGACGAAAGTAAACCTTTACTGAAGAGTCTGTACTCGGAAGTGTGTACACCTCAGTTTTTTGTTTTAATTTCTTCACACATAATGAGAAAAGGAGACTGTCTCTACGACTGGACGTCTCCGGTCGACCAATTCGGTGGTATACACTTACGTGGGATGGGCGGGTCGAAAGAAAGAGATGTAAGGATCAGTAAGTAAACGGATATTAAGTAGTATCACACAAATTAAATTTTAATTAAGGGGTCGATTAAAATTCTAAATACCGGGTCAGAAACAGAGTGTTGTGACTGATGTGACTCTTTCCTTAAGTTGACTCTTTATTACTTAGACCTCAAAATTTGACAGAAGTGTAACTCAACGTTACTCACGTAATAGTCAGGTTATTTGATCCAGAATAAAAATTTATGTGACTTTCTTTTATTTTCTATCCGTTAGTCTAACGTAAAGGTCGTCCGGTTTAAAAGTTCTCCGGGTCATACAGAAATTAAGACTTCTCTTTACTGGACAGGATTCTTCTTGGACTTCCCTCCCTACCGGTACTAAATCTACAGAGGTCGCACCCCAGGGACCCCTTCTGTAACAGTTCATATAGACTACCCCTTTTCTCCTATAACTCTGTACCTCAGTAATGTGTTGGACGGGTTCCAGATATGTGGGGACCTCTCTGGGTGGTTGGGGGACAGGGTGGGAGAAGGACGAGGAGGAGGTCGAGTGTCCGCGTAAAAACACAGATTCTGAAAAAAGACTGAATCTAGTAAAAACGTGACGAGGAAGGAGAATGGTTCACCGAGGTGGAGTTTGAAGTCAGAGTCGAATTTAGGGAAACTCCGGAAGGTGTTGATGAGATAGACTATCATCTCAAGGAAAGGACAAACAAGAGTCGTACGACAAACAAACGAAATATCGTCAACTGAGAACATTTATATCTGGGCGAACCAAAAGTCGGAAGGAGAAAGTAGGTGGGTGATCTCACTTTTCAACTTCTCTCTTCTGGGACAGAGGGAAAGTTATCTGAGGTAACATGTGTTTCGTGACCATACCGTGGGTTACGTAATTTCCGAAGGTCCCTCAACAACAACAACAACAAAGAAGAAAAATTTCCTATTTTCGTTTCTTATTTGTCTTTTTTCTTTCCACCCTCACAATTTTCCCTTCCTTTCTGACTCGGGTTTAAGATAGACTGACATCCTACGACCTAAACTTGTGGAACCCTAGGAGCCATCTCTCGTTGATCTTAGTAAACATCATCTATCCTTTCAACTGTAATCCTCACTCTCTGTACACTAGAACTATCATATTTGGTAACCGTTCTCACTTTTTCGTCCCAGAATCCCTGAACGAGAGTCAGTTACGAATTAGACTTGTCGACGAGAGGTGGATCCCCTTGGACAGAGTAGTTGTTCCGGTCTTTTCGATCGGGGAGCCAGTGAACACCAAGAGAGGTAGGTTACCTGATAAACGGAACGTCTACACAAGTAGTGAGTCAACACAGACTGAGAAACGGTGGGATACCCAACATTGGGTAGTCTGAGGAGTAGGTACTTTAAGAGGTCCGTTCTTATGACTTCACCTATCGATACAGGAAGAAGAAGTTCCCTAGAAGGGTTGGGTCCCTAGTTTGGGTACAGAGAACACGGAGGACGTGTCGTCCACCTAAGAAACGTGAGACTCGGTGAACCCTTCGGGACGGAACTTCCCTTCCCCACGTTGAATGTGAAAAAGTAAGAAAGAAAAGACACTGACCAAAAGAAATAAAGAAGAGAAAGTAAGAAAGAGGAGTAGTAAAGACTCGAAAATTCTACAAACATAAATGATTAATAGAATAAGATTAATAAAATTTGTTACATTAAAAACAGACAGGACGAAATAATGAAAAACTATAGGATTAACCATAAAAAGATAATTTTATAATTATTCGGAATGAAACGGAGAAATTCTATTAACATAATGGAACCCAATGACAGTGTTTTAACGTATCTGACCCACCAAACTCATTGTCTTTAAACAAAGAGTGTCAAGATTTCCGACCTTCAGGTTCTGGTCCCACTGTCTTACCAGTCGTACCAACCCAGAGTATTCCCGAGAGAAAGACTGAACGACTGTCTCCGGAAGAGTAAGACGGGAGGATACTTGTCCCCCTCTCTGTCACGTTCGAGAGACCGTAGACACGAATATTACTATGATTAGGACAGTACTCACAGAGTGGGAGGACTGGAGTAGCTTTGGATTCATGGAGGGTTCCCGGGACAGAAGTTTATGATAGTGGAACTCCCAATCCCGTAGTTATGGCTATACACTCTCCTGTGTCAAGTCAGAAATCGGGACAAATTGGTAAAATGCTGGTAAAGGAAAAAAGACAGAGAGAGAAACTGAGGAATTTAGGGAGAAAAGAAAGTGTAGTAAATGAGTAATCATGTCTTGAGGTAAATTTTAAAGTTTGGTATTAAAATCAAAAAGTATGAAGGAAAGTTCTTACTATTTGTTCCGAGTCCTATTGTATAAATACACAATTTTATAACAGTTCGTCCTTCTAGGTCACTGGACAGGTTCACTCTTAAGAATTTCATACCTTCCAGTGTTTCTAGTGGATTTCTACGAGGAGTATACCCTAGAAGTCGGTTTCCCTTCGTTTTCGTTTTGGTCCCGTCCTTTCCTCCTCTCGATAACCCTTACCTATCCTGTTTACCACAAAAAGAGTAGACGTCAGTCTTCGGTGTTCTTTGTTTCCCTTTATACTCAAGTTTATTATGGATGACGTTCATAAAGGTCAACGGTATAAAAATTTCCACGAAAAGTTTACAAAAAGTTCTTTTGGAGGTCTGTCAAGAAAGTTTATAAGAAAACACTGAGTCTGTATAAGGAAAATATTAATCTTTTTCATATATTGATAAGTGAGAGGGTGATAATACGTCGGTGTTTACACACATAGTGGGTCGAAAGAAAGTGGAAGAAATGGAGGGTAGGGCAAGGGTACTTTCCGTATATCAACACTAAACGTTGATGTCTAACCATAATTCCCCAATAATGGTCTCTCCGAAGGGACCACCGAGTCTACCATTTCGTAGACGGACGTTACTCCCTCTGGGCCCAAGTTAAGGACCCAACCCTTCTATGGGACCTCTTCCTTTACCGTTAGGTGAGGTCTTGAGAACGGACCTTTTAGAGTACCTGTATCCTCGGACTATCAGATGTCAGGTACCCCAGCGTTTCTCAGCCTGTGTTGACTGGTTGAAGTGAAAGTGAAAAGCGGTCTCTGATGAGTCATTGAAAAGTTTCTGAAAAGTCTATAAACTTCTAGTCTTACAAATGTATATTTGACTCTTTTTGTAAAGACAATGAAAGACTCCAGTAGTGGTATACTGGTACTGATATAAACTTGTTATTTCCATGTCCTTCTTCTTTCTTTTTATCGTTCCGATCTATTTATGAGATTGGGGAATGTGACAAGAAAAAGGTACTTTTACAAAAGTCTTTGAAACTCGAAAGTCACAATCTTTTTTGGTTAATAATAAGTAGTACGGGTGAAGTGGACTACGTTTCTCGGTTGAGTAACCTTTTCTGAGACTACGACCCTTTCTACCTCCCGTTCTCCTCTTCCCTCACTGTCTCCTACTCTACCAACCTACCGTAGTGATTGAGTTACTTGTACTCAGACTCGTTTTAGGCCCTCTGTCACTTCCTGTCCCTTCGGACCACACGACGTGGGTACCCAGTGTTCCTCAGTCTGTACCAAATCATTGACTTGTTCTTTGTTACTGTTTGAGGGTGGAGACGGATATCGTAGGAAGACACTTAATGTTTAATTGGTTTGTCACTTACTCATCTAGGTTTCAAACGACTGACAAGTTGTATCTCATTTAAACAAAAGTTCAATTCTTGTCGTTGTTTTAGGTCTGATTGTTCTACAGAACGAAATTATTCATGATTTGTATTTACATCCTAATTAACGTATAACAAAATTCGGTGAATTTATTAGCTTATAGTCGTTACTTCCTTCGCTATATTAAACAGAACGATTTTTTTTTTTATCGAAGTAATTACTCCGATTTTTGTACTTGGTAATTAAGATACCCCACCACCGAGATACGTCGACGTGTCTAGTACACTCTCGTCTCACAGACGTAAAACAAGAGTAGAATATATACGAAGTAATAATTCATAAAAAGTATTTGTATTATCTTTACCAATTTGTATCGAAAAAGTCGACTTTTTTATTTTGTTTAAAATACTTAACGATTACATGGTATGGTCACTAAATTGTACAATTTATTCTCACTCAAAATAAAAAGAGAGAGTTCGTGTGTTGACCTATTTTCACTTTTGAATTAAGTTAACGTTAAACCCGAGACACGTAGAAACTGATTTGTAGACCTAAAAGAAAATCGGTTTACGTAATCAACGAAAATTTGGTGTATGTTACCCATCTAAATTTATTTAAAATTCTTATATTCTTTGTCCTATATAAAACATATTTCTACTAACATTTCTTAAATCTGACCGTAAAAACAAACAAGGTTTACCAACGAGACTTTCATTAATTTTGATACATATATATATATATATATATATATATATATATATATATTAGGTACCTTGTGTACATACAGTTCCAAGTTTAAAGTCGGAGATCAGTCGGGTGAGGTCATAAGAACGGACCTCTTAGGGTCCCACTCTCCTCGGACCACCCAACGGTAGATACCCCAGCGTGTCTCAGCCTGTGTTGACTGCGCTGAATCGTCGTCGTTGTCGTCGTCGATTTTTAATGGGATACTAGAAGCCTTTGATTGTTGGGAAGATCCGATGTCTGAGATAGTAGTTCATTTCTATTATCACCATTGAGGAGATATCTAAATACTTCTAAATCTTCTACTATCTTCACCTTCAAAACCACAGACTGTATAATATTCATATACCGTAAAAGATCGACAATAGTCACAATGACAGGACTAGTAACAGTAGAAAGACGGTCTAAATAAAAAATTTTTAGTCGTAAAAATGAACTTAAATGTATTAAAGACTAGAATGAAAGGATTATCACACTACCATCAACTATTGTGTGAAATCCTTCCTATTTATCTTATAAATGTATCGGTGTTTCTTTAGAACTTACGATGATGAGGATATATGTCTATTTTCATAAATTGTCACCAGAGATCGGAGGTCCTAGATTACAGAATACTAGACTCCACCTCGACTACATTATTATTATCTTTGTTTCACATGTCATTTACCTTACACGAACTTAGTAGGGGTTTGGTAGGTGACCGTTGAGTCAGGTACCTTTTTAACAGAAGGTATTTTAGTCAGGGACCTCGGTTTTTCCAACCCCTAGCGATTAACTCTTCTCCTTTTTTTTAGACACCTGTTGTACTTTTTTTTTGTTTTTTTGTCACTGCTTAGTACAATCATTAAAAATTTGTTTAGTCCTTTTAAAAAGTGAAAATAGGTCAACACACGAACTCTCTCTTTTTGTTTTGAGTAAAAATAAATCGTGCAATTTAGTAACCATACCATATAGTTGTTAAGTATTGTGAAAAAAAAATCAACTGTTTTAATAATGTAAATATTTTAGTTTTCGTTTAGTCCTTGTGACATTTGTAAGTACCTACGCTTAACTACGACACAGACGTCCGTGCGTGACGTTTATAAAAATACAAATTGTAGAACCTGAAAAGAAAAAGATAAGCACTTCTTCCCTTACTGTTTTCTTATTTACCGTGTTACTGAACAAGGACTACCACTGTGTAATTAATGGGATCTTCTCGGACATTCTCCGGAAACTTAGGAATGAGTCAACACGATCAAATATTTAGGGATCCCTAATCGGCCAGTAACTGTTGATTCGGACCCTTTACGTAAACCATGACCAAGAACAATTATTTACAATTTTTATGAATAGATCTTTTAAGTCACGACTAACCTATGTCTAAACTCGTTTAGTTTTAGGTTGAGATTTTTATCGAAAGTTCAAACCCTCCAAAAGATAGACAAAGGTACTTTCGTGTTCCTCTTCGTAATTAACGTTTCGTGTAAATTTATGTTTTCTGAGGTACCTCGTAAGTTATGAAGGATACACTTAAAAGTCCTCCCTTTTTTTCTTCTTTTTTTTTGCCAGAAAGTACGTTTGTTAGAGGTCGATGAGGAAAGGTGAGTCTTAAGTATTAATGCGAATTAGACGATGAGGAAAACCGAGTAAATGTCCAGGAGAACCGTCCATCACTTACGTTTTAGTAAAATTACCCCCCAGGGGACCCTTATCTCGTTTTCAAAGCTAGTAAATGCCCACCAAGTGTTACCTCATACCGGTCGACAGCCCGCGGGACTTGTGCTTCTGGTGTCGAGGGAATTTCGACGGTAAACGTGCAGACAGAAGTCCAGTCGTTGGATCTTTCCTTCTCCGGTGGACACTCTTACCCTTTGGTCGGTGACTCACCTGACGGTCACGGTTTCGGTCAGTCCTCTCAGGGTTACACTATCCCGTTGCGGGTCTCGCCCACGTGAGGACAGACGAAAGGAAAACCGGCGCAACGGGGTTCCCCGTTCACAATTACTCTTATTCCGAGGGTCTCTCCCCTCTACGAACCGAGGTAGTTTTCCGGGTAAGTTTCGGTTCGACAGAGATGGTGGGTGAGTCCTCGACGGTCTGGTCGAGTTCAATGATAGGAGAGGTGTATGGAATTTCCATGCCAATGACCGTTTGGGTGGTCTGCCAGACCTTCATTTTCTCTTTCGTAAAGATTAACACACACAATGCATAGTTGTGAAACAACTTACGTAAAATAGACACACATACATGTAAAATAAGAGATAAATTTTATCTGAATTACGAAGGGTAAAGCTTCTTTCACCCAAGAGATAGTTTGAGTAAATTGAGTTAGTAAACGAGAAAAATTATTTATAAGAACTCACCAATTCCGTAATTTAATGTTTAGGGGACACGGAAATTTTTTTATTTTGACAATAGTTTTTCTACAAACAATTCAATAAAAAAATTTTTTTCTTAGAGGGTTCAAGAGTCGTAAAATGTCTGTGTGAGGTATCAAAAAAAAGATTGAAAAACCCTTTTCGTAAAAGGTTTATATTACATGATAACAAATGAGGACTAAAGACATCAGAAAATTGGAATATATATTATATATACAAATATATGTATATATGTATGTGTTTACAAATAAACACTTAACGAATAATTCATGAATGTTACACCACTCGAAACCTGATTTACGAGCCACAATTTCCTCTTCATCCTGTGTCGAGTCTGGAAGACTTTGTGGTGGTCTTTTGTCCTTTTATACGAACACCTGTACGACCTACGACTTTCGATAATTTCTGAGATTTTAATTGCACATAATCAATATCGATTTCAGGTTTTCTTTTTCTTCATTGTGTTCGTTTCTACAATAAATTTTTTGTACGGACTGAACGGGGGGTGGTAATCCCAAACACACGCACGTACGATTCAGCGAAGACAGCACAGGCTGACACGTTGGGATACTGGTCCGAGGACACAGGTATCCTAAGAGGTCCGTTCTTCTGACCTCACTCAACGGAAGGATTGGGTCCCTAGTTTGGTCGCAGAGAATGTAGAGGACGTGACCGTCGGGTCAAGAAATGGTGACCACGGTGGACAATGTGAAGTCAAAATTAAATTTTTTTGTTTTTGGATAACTATCGTTACAAAGATTTAAAGATAGGTAGTAGAGATAAAATAAAACTCGATTGGGACACTGACCTCCTCCTTTACCGTTGGGTGAGGTCATAAGAACGGACCTCTTAAGACACCTGTCTCCTCGGACCACCCGATGTCAGGTACACCACCGTTTTTCAGTCTGTTCTGACTCGATTACTTGTGTCTGTGTTCGAGATATTAATTCAGTACTAGTCCCGAGTGTCATTGGTGTACAATTAACCCTCGGTCTCGAAGTCTGACAAGTCTGTCCCTCCGGTTTCTAAGATTACGTATACATGCATGTATTTTCGAACTCTGTGAACGTCACTCGTCCTTCTACAGACCCCGATAAACGAACCCAGGAATCCATCGAAGTCTGAGTTCGTCAGTTGTAAATTGATTTTTCTCTTCTTCTTTTAGGAACTAATACTCTCGTACAACACAAAAAATTTAACAAATTTAAAAATATGTGAAAAATCATTAACATAAAGTGAATGTCAATAATGTTTTATAACCGATATAAGGGGTGTAACATGTTATGTCGGGATATCGGACAGAATGTGGACAGACTGAATAACGTGAATCGTGGAAGGTTCAGATAGGCACAACCACGTTTATCGTTCTAAAGTAAGAAAAAAGACCGACTCAGTATAAAGTAATATATATATATTACACACATATATATACGTATATATATGTGTATATATGTATATGTGTACATATATGGTATACCATATACACATATATACACCATATGTATATACATACATATGATGTAGAAGTCATAGGTAAGGAGACAACTGTTTGAGAACCCAACGAAGGTATAGAACCAATAATGTTTATCACGACAATACTTGTAGAAAAATTTACGAAGAAGTATGTATTTCGTGTGTTCAATATATATATGTATATATGTAAGTCCTTATTTAACTACCCAGCATATTGTCAAGATAATCAAAGAAACTCTTTGAAAGTATAACAAAGGGTGTAGACATGGTTCAATGTAATGGTGGTTGTCACTTACTCCCAAGGGAAAAGATATGTAAGAGCAGTTGTGAACGCTAAACATAAGAAAAACTTCTGTCAGTAAAACTGACCACACTATACTATCGAGTGACGCCAAAACTAAAAGTAACGGGACCACTAATCACTACAACTCATAGAAAAGTACACGGACAAACGGTAGACGTAAAGGAAAAACTTTTCTACGAATAAATCACGAAGACGGGAAATAAATTAACCCAACAGACATAAAAAAAACTATAACTCAATATATTCGACAAATGTATACAATCTATAATTAAGAAGTAGGGACCCTTTGAATCTCTTTTGGTTTAAGTTTTCTCTCATATTAAGATATAAAAGTAATGTTCTTTACAAATAACTTGTAAAAATCCGAGATCGTAAAAAAATTGTTATCGACTGATCTCCTATATATTAGAGTCTGTGTTTGTGTTTGTAAAGATTGGTTGTCGTCACTTCACAATTGTAGTCTCTTAGACCGCCTTATCGTGATCAGAATTTTACAAAAACATCCGGACTTTACCATATTTTTATTTTTCAAATTTTTTTTTCTTTCTCGAGGAGGGACCGATGGGTCAGTGGAAAGTAAAGTGAAGTAAAGTATAAAGTTAAGAGGCATAAGATGAACAATTATACTAAACTGTACTAAAGACTGAAAATACATTAGTCAAATAGACATCTAAAGAATGGAAGGGGGATCTTACATTTGAATGACTCCCGTTCCTTGGAAATACAGAATGGAAATCAAATTCGATTTTAATTTTGTAAGATAAAGATTGAACATCCAAGGAACAGACAGAGTAGGACAAACAGTAACGGTAAGATTTGATTCGGTCAAAGTACGAAACCTACCTTTATAAATTAATCCGATGAAGGTAAGAATGAGACCACATCTAATAAATGACTAATCGTCGTTATCATTAGTGTATGTTTTCGTTTAGTCTAAAATTATTAAGGAAATTTTCATGTTATCGAAGGGAAATCTGAATCCTATTTTAAGTATCAGGAGTGGTACCAAACACTCCGCCGACTGACGGAGACTCTAAAAGACAAGAGGTTAGAAGATAAAAACAAGTCGCAGTGAAATTCACGACAAAAGACACGGAGTTTGTGTAAAATGGTTGTAAGAGGGGGTTAGTAAGTATGGAGATGAGTTTACAGTGGAGATAATGAGAGGAATTAGATACAAATTTCTCAAAAGGGGCGATGGGGTGATCGAGCACAGGAAGTAAACTTAGGAAACTTTCATTTAACGGGAAAATAGAGATTTGTGAAAGAGAGGGTAGTAATGGATTTTACTAAATTGAACATAAATATACGGACAAACAAAGGGGATACTCTTCCACTCACGCCCAAACGGTCTTACAAGTAGTGAAATAGGAGTTGGATCCGTGAATCATTCTCTAGTTAATTAAACACACTTTACTTAGTTGTAAATCACGAATGACATTTACCATTGATATTATTAAATTTACTTATATTACCGATAAAATCCTTCGTTGAAAATATGGATAGTTTCAGTCTGGGGAAAACTAATCACCCGATATGTAAATAATTACCACTGGGGTTAACAAAATACTCTAGTAGGGACAAGGACATTAGGATCCCAGTGGATTACGGTAGACTCATACAACCGTTCGAAGTTTCATGGGTAGCCATAGGGTACCGGTCTTGGGGGTGGGAAATAAACTCAGTTGGACCTTAGGTCGGTTCTTGACCGGGTGGACAACGGTGGTGTTATGACACCAAAGGTGTTTACGGACTGAGAGTCCTACAAGAACCGTAAGACCCTCTCCAAATAATAAAGCGGAAGTACCAAACCCCGACCGTCTTTGTCTGAGACTCCTTTCGCAGTGGTACTGTATTGAAAGGACCTTTTACTATCTAATAAAAGAGATATCGACAAGAGTTCAGGAGAAAGTTTGAAAAAAGGGTGTAACCACCCTTATTCTGTTTTTGTAGACACGAATTATAAGTTTTCGGTTCAAAATACAAGTTTGACGACGTTAGCACGTCCCCCCAAGGGTGTTCCCTTTGGTCATCGTGGAGTTTAGGGAATTGAGGAGACCAAGGTAATGAAGCAAAATACATGTCTATACATAGTTCCAGAGTTCCAGGACACCTACTAGCCCATTTATCTGTGAACGGAATCCTCCATCATAACGAGTAACCTTTGTCGTGTCCAAATGTCAGTCCGTCTAAAACAAAGATTGGAATCTAGATGATGACTGAAACTGATTGTTCACTGAACCCTATTCACTGAATTAGAGCGACGGGAAAACTAAAAAGTCCCCAAAAGTGAAGACGGAGTCTTCCTAAACCCCTCCTAATATTCTCCTTTGTCTACGTACGGTGGGTCGGACCTCAGACTATGTGACAGTTACGGGTGACAAATTCGTACGGATCACACAATCGGGTCTCTTCCGATACCGTTGGGTGAGGTCACAAGAACAGACCTCTTAGGGTCCCTACCCCCTCGGACCACCCGACGGCAGATACCCCAACGTGTCTCAGTCCGTACTGACTTCGCTGAATCGTCCTCGTCGTCGTCGTCACACAATCGGACCGTGTCTCATCCTTGAGGTATTTGTAAACACCTACCAACCCACTTACTTACGGGTGTTTTACACTCGAGACACAGGGAAGAGGGTGGTCGAAGTTTGAGTAAGGTAGATGTTTTGAAAGTGTTATTATTACTATTACACACAATTTAAAATACTTTCACTTCCTGAATGTTGAGAGTCCCCTTGAAGAGACCGTCAGGTTATCCATTCTGAGGTACGAAAGTGACGTCCTCCTTCGTACCTAACCTAGGACCATCCCCGTGATTCAAGAGCTTTCGACGTGATGTTGTTTTTTCTCTCTCTTTACGTAGACACTATGACGGTATCTTTTTATAGATTTTACATAATTCACCTTTTTTCATTATACGTTTTGTCATACATTTTAACATAGTCCTTCTAAAATCTCTACCTAACTGAAACTAAAAGTCTCTATTTTGTGTTTTGTTCGTTTCTCTTTTCTTGTGTCGAAAAAAAGACAATCGTTTTCGGAATTAACCTTTCGGTTTAAAGGATCGTCTACCGTGAAGGACTCCCACGTCCCCGCCCCCCGTCGCAAATTTTTCTTCGTTTGATTAAGTGGTAATTTAATTTTATTCTAGAAGTTAATTATATATTTGGACCCTGGTAAGTAGTGTCAGTGAATAAAATGACTCAACAAACTATAGACTTCTGTCGAACGTATTTGACTTGACTACACCGTCCAGTAATATGGGTGACTGTCCCTGTTAGCAAGAAGGTTTATGTATACATGTGCGTGCAAGTCAGCACAGTCTGAGAAAAGCTAGGGTACCTGACATCGGACGGTCAGAAGAGACAAGTACCTTAAAAGGTCCGTTCTTGTGACCTCACCTAACGGTAAAGGAAGAGGTCCCCTACAAGGGTTAGGTCCCTAGTTTGAACGTAAAGGGCCGAGGACGTAACGTCCGTCTAAGAAATATTGACTCGGTGGACCCTTTTCTGGGATAAGAAGGGTTAGAGTGACAAATACCGTCTCTGAATACATATAAGGGGATTTAGATATAATAGAATAAAAGGTCCCGTGATATCTATCTGATGTAAAAGGTCAGACAAAACGTCAATCTATGTCGACAACTCATTCGAGATCGGTTGTCGTCCTCACTTCATATCCATATGAAACAAAATAACACGAAACGTCCAGAAAAAAAAAAAAAAAATTGTTTGACTACCAAATACCATTGGGACGTAACAGTCTATCACAATTATAAAAATAATTATTTCATAAAAATTAATTCATCACATGATAAAAATCTGTTACGATAATAGCACGTGAATGATCTGATATCATATCATATTTGTATCGAAATCGAAAATACAGTGACCCTTTGGTTTTACGCACACTAAACGGAATGACACGATAAACGAAAGAACATCCCCAGACTTTGTATGGGACACTATAAAGACTCCACACAAACACGTGGTAAAAGACAATAGCAGGTGACTTTGTCGGGTGACTTTGTCGGGTGATTTGTAGAAGGTACAACGAGTGGAGGAGAAAGGTTCTTACCTCAGTCTGAGTCCGACTGGAATCTTCGATGTCATATAATTTATATTAAACACGAGAACACACGAGTCAGTACAGACTGAAAAACACTGGGGTACCTGACATCGGGTTGGTCCGAGGAGACAGGTACCTTAAAAGGTCCGTTCTAATAACATCAGCCAACGATAAAGAAGGAGGTCCCCTAGAAGGGTTGGGTCCCTAGCTTGGACGTAGAGGACGTAATGTCCGTCTAAGAAATGGACGACTCGATAGTCCCTTCGGGGTAATTTCTGTCGATGTGAAGAGATTTGGACCCAGGGTCTTAGTAAAGTACTTCTATTCGGTAAAGTAGTTGGGTAAGTAGGTGAGACAATATACTCGTTCTCGATTGGATAACTGACTCAGTAATATGTAAAACCTCAGTTAAACAATCTCTAATAACACAAACCAATCATGGGACGTTTCTTCGTTAGAAAAGGGTAGTAAGTAGGGGATATCTTTATTTTCTTACGTTTTAATTGGTTACAGTCTCACCCATTGTATTCCTATTAGGAATTTAACAAAAATAGAATCTTAAGGAATAGGGATTTTGAAAACTTTTGGTTAATACCCACAAAAGGTAGTCATAAACAAAACAAAAGAGTGTAAAGTACCTGGAGTTAGATAGGACGTGAGTCGTAATGAAATCGATTATGACTCTGTTTTCGAAAAGTATAAGTAAAGGTGTAAAGATAATTGTCGAGAATTAAGGAATTGTCTTAATGACAAGTTGTTTTCAATATAGGTTATGTTTAAAGTTTTTAGACGTAAAAGAAGGAAATACTGTACACTACTTAATGAACTCCAGTACCGAATTCAGAGAATAAATCCTTGAAACCCGGTGTCATGTATCTCCCGGGAACCATTTATAGTTTGAAGAACGTTAGTCTCTTTGTGTCAACAGAGCCCTTTATGTAAAAACGTAATTGAGTCAAAGATATGAAACCAGTTAGTCACTATGTATAACACCTCGATTATAAATGTGTCGCCGCTTCATCCGACAAATACTTTACTCTATTTACCTTTACTTTGTTTTCTTTACCGGAAACGAAACTACTCAAGGTCCCTTCCGTGTGTGTTACGTTGTCGCCCTGACTCAACCTCCTACACTGGGGTTCTTCCCCGAACAGGACTTGACGTCCTGTGCACTGAGGAACCCAAACCCAGGTCTACGTAAATGTGTAGAACGATGTAGACCCTACCAGGTATTTCCGATAAAGTTCTGAGTCGTCGGATAAAACAATGTATTTCTTTTTGGACAAAGAGGTTTTTATTTCTCAACGACTTTCGGTCGTCGAAAACTAAATTGTCTTTTGAGATTTGAGTAGCTAAAATTAGTTGTAATTTAACCCTCTAAAGTCCTAGAATCTAAAACATGTAAAGAATTGTAGGTCACAAAATCTCTTATGAATTAATTTAGTCGATTGGACTTTTTTTTTTACCTCAGTCCTCTTTTATGTCTCTTTACAGAAATCCGAATGTATCTCCTAAGAAAATAAGTAGTACTTTCGACATCCAAGTACCCTGACATTAGGTTCTTTTTAATCAAGTAAGTAGAAATTGGTATACGTATCTAAAAGAAGAGTACAAAATGAACGGATGTGATTAAATATTGACAGTTAGTTGAAAATTTTGGAACTAATACAAACTACTAGAACCATTCCAATCGACCGGTACAATATTTTGGGAGGAGTTTTAGTACTATAAAAGAAGTTACAATTACAAGAGGTGGATTTACCTTAGAAGAAGGGTTTTAACATATGAGAATGAACGATGTCCAGGGACACTCCCAGAAACATTATTAATACTTGTATTAAGTGAATTTATGATATACTTTTGGTAATCAATTTTCTTGACAACGACAACAATAAATCAATGATTCAATACAGGATAAAAAGACACTGGGGTCCCTGGTATTGGGTGGGTCCAAGAAACAGGTACCCAGAAGGACCCGTTCTTATGACCTCACCCAACGTTAAAGTAAGAGGTTCCCTAGAAGGGTTGGGTCCTTAGTTTGTGAGTAGAGGACGTGACGTCCACTTTAGAAATGGTGACTCGGTGGTCCCTTGGGGGTCGTTTTCTTAATCGGTTTAAATTAGTCATTTTTCTAATTTAAACAAACATTCAAAAGAGTAGGAAGAACCGTCAAAATTAGTAACACAAAGGAAGAGATCATACCGTCTTTTTAATAAATGATTGTAAACTTTAAGGACTTTATAAGATGTATAACAAATCTTCAATTTAGTATTTCTGTTTTCTGAACACTTAGATGGGGTTAATCCACTGAACCATTGGTGTACACCCATACTGGTGTAACAGGGAGACGAAAACTTTTGTTTTTACTAGTGTTTACTTGAAAGTATATATATTTACTAAAAAACACACTTCCCAAAATTTAAAATAAAGAAATAACTCATTTCTTATGATAACGTATTAAATTTTTAATTTTTAAAAATTCTCAAAATTTACTTGGTAAAATAAAAGAAGGGAAAAGATTACATACAGGTGTGTAACATGGGTGACAAGAAGTAAAGTACGTATAAGAAGGTCTCAAAGAAATCGTCCGTGTTTACGTTTTACGAATAATGTTAAAGACGTAAAAATAGGATCTTCGATGTATGTGGAGATATAGGAGTAAGAATAGAAATAGTTTATTTTGTGACGTTTATAATAAGTATGACAGATTTTTTTTAGAGGTTTATAAAAATTATTCTTAAATAAATCCCTTTCTCTTTTAACACTTTTGGACTTGTGTACTTGTGTATTATTTTCCGTTTCTGATTTTACTTTTTTTTTTTTTTAGGATACCTATTTCTTCTTTACCACGTACATATGTTACCTTATAATGAGTCCCAATTTCTCTTACTTTATCACGGTAAATATCGTTGTACCCTCCTGGATCTCTGAGTATGACTCACTTCTTTCAGTTTGTCTCCTCTTTATCACATGTTATTTGTAGGGAATATTCCCTTAGATTTTCCTTTACTATGTTTAATTGAATGAATGTTTTGTCTTTCTCTGAGTTTCTGAATCTCTTCCTTGAATCCAACGGGCTCCCCCTCTCCCACCCCCTTTCCCTATCAATCCATCAAACCTACCTGTACGGCGAGATATGTGTGACGACATAAATTTTACGTATTGGTTGTTCCAGAATGATATATCGTGTACCTTGAGATACAATACACCGTCAGACCTACCCTCCCCTCAATCCCTCTCTTACATATACATACCGACTCAGGGAAGCGACAAGTCGACTTTGATAGTGTCGTAACAATTAGTCGATGTGGGGTTATGTTTTACTTTGTAATTTTTCTTTCTTTTCTTTTTTAAGATTAACGTCCCGTGTCACCTTTTCGTAACCAACAGATCCCTCGATCCACTGTTACTTCGAGAACGTCCTCGACGACCGATTGGAACTTACACACTCAATCTAAGTAAATATTTTAATCCTTCTTCATTTATCTATGTATGTAAAATTTCAATAAGTTGGTTGTGACTTGAATATGCTCAGGTGACGACTCCTATATCGCAACCCACGTTACCTTTTAAGGGAGAAGAGTACCACAAACGAAAGATCACCCTCCCCCACTCAATGAACTCTACGCACCACTCTTTTTCAGAGACACGTCTCTGGTTCAAAATCGCCCAAGTACTCCTTTGGACGCCCGTCCCTTACAGACCACTCCTCTTGGTACTTATAGTTTTGTTTACTTACACCGTCTTTACGAGTCCTCTGAGAGGTCCAGACCATCCTGGAACACCAAACACCGTTCGTCAAGCTCAGAAAATACTCGCGCTACCCTTCGGTGACCTGAAAAAAAAAAAAAAAAAAAAAAAAAATTCCTTTGTTGTACAAGAAAAAAGGAGGTCCTATTACAAACAATTCACTTAAGGAAGCTTGGGAAAACCACTGTCTTACGAGTATACCGTCTAAAACTCTATTTTTTCTTTTAGATTGGAGGTAGGGGATCCACCACCCGCAGAGGACGAACGAAATATTTTGTGATATTAGTTTATTGTAGACTTAGAACAGTAGATCCTATTAAACAGAAAAATTGATAGTTTCATTGAGAAAATGGAAGTCAGAAAAGTTATCCGCTTTAACTTCTCATTTTCCTATCTAGTTTTTATTTACAGAACTTTTAAACACGTAAAAAAAGGATCCCTTTATCTATGTAAACATCAGTATTCTTTCGAATCATCAAGAGGTTCTAAACTTGACATAGTCATTTGCTCTAGAGAAGTCTTTTAGATTTAAAAGATAAAATGTTGTGTAGAGTCCTCTTTTTTCTAAAGGGACTTTATTTTACATCCACAAATTTTACGAAAAGACGATCCTTTTCTACAAAAAGTCAAACAACTATTCTATCTACAATGACCTTATGCGGATATTACAACTATTGTTTCTAAACCGAAGTATGTAATTGGGTCTCAATGTTTTTCAATATTCAAGGTCTTCCTTTCCTTGACCTCCGTACTTAAAGAGTTCTTTTGTTGTTTTGTAAGTTTCGTAAAAGATTTACCTCAAAATTAAATAACAGACACTTAAAGGTAATTAAACTATTACTATCGTAAAGAAAGACGGTTGTCAAATCACTGATCTTCATAACTCTACTGTGTGTGTCTGCATGAAATTTTTTTAATCGTATGTATCGACCACCGAGTCTCCCATTTTGCAGACGGAGGTTACGCCCTCTGGGGCCAAGTCAAGGACCCACCCCTTTTAGGAGACCTCTTCCTTTACCGTTGGGTGAGGTCATAAGAACGGACCTCTTAGGGTACCTGTCTCTTCGGACCATCCGATGTCAGGTGTCCCAACGTTTCTCAGCCTGTGCTGACTTACTGAAGTGAAAGTGAAAGAGTGTATATAAACACATATATGCACACGTATATACTCTTTCCTTACTGTAGGGTGGGGTCATAAGAACGAACCTCTTAGGGTACCCGTCTCCTCTAATCACCCAATATCAGGTACCTCATCGTTTCTTAGTCTGTACTGATTTCGTTGAATCATATGTACGTATGTGCATACACATATATATATACATTTTAGAACATATAACAAGTTTTATGTTCTAATACAGAAATCCGTCTTCTAGTTTAACTTATGTTATAAAGTAAGTATACCTTATACTGTTATATCTATCTCTTTGGTTATTAAGGACCAGGGACTGTAGACCTTTCGACACATACATAAACAGTTAACTACAGTTATAAATGACCCGTGGAGCACACTGACACCTGTTAAGACTTTCTCTGCCTTTATGTTCTGGTGGACTGGACGGAGAACTCTTTGTATGTACGTCCAGTCCTTCGTTGTCAATCTTGACCTGTACCTTGTTGTCTGAGCAAGGTTTATCCTTTTCCTCATGCAGTTCCGACATATAACAGTGGGACAAATAAATTGAATTTACGTCTCATGTAGTTCTTTTTACGACCCGACCTCCTTCGTGTTTGACCTTAGTTCTAACGGCCCTCTTTATAGTTAGTGGAGTCTATACGTCTACTGTGGTGGGAATACCGTCTTTCACTTCTTCTTGATTTTTCGGAGAACTACTTTCACTTTCTCCTCTCACTTTTTCAACCGAATTTCGAGTTGTAAGTCTTTTACTTCTAGTACCGTAGACCAGGGTAGTGAAGTTACCCTTTATCCACCCCTTTCTTACCTTTGTCACAGTCTGAAATAAAAACCCCGAGGTTTTAGTGACGTTTATCACTAACGTCGGTACTTTAATTTTCTGTGAATGAGGAACCTTCTTTTAATACTGGTTGGATCTGTCATATAAGTTTTCGTCTCTGTAATGAAACGGTTGTTTCCAGGTAGATCAGTTCCGATACTAAAAAGGTCATCAGTACATACCTATACTCTCAACCTGACACTTCTTTCGACTCGCGGTTTCTTAACTACGAAAACTTGACGCCATAACCTCTTCTGAGGACTCTCAGGGAACCTGACGTTCCTCTAGGTTGGAAAGGTAAGATTTCCTCTAGTCAGGACCCACAAGAAACCTTCCTTACTACGATTTCGACTTTGAGGTCATGAAACCGGTGGAGTACGTTTCTCAACTGAGTAACCTTTTCTGAGACTACGACCCTCCCTAACCCCAGTCCTCCTCTTCCCCGGCTGTCTCCTACTCTACCGACCTACCGTAGTGACTGAACTACCTGCACTCAGACTCACTTGAGACCCTCAACCACTACCTGTCCCTCCGGACCGTACGACGTTAAGTACCCCACCGTTTCTCAGCCTGTACTGACTCGTTGACTTGACTTGACTTGACTGACTAATAATGTAGACCATACTTTTCGTATGTTAGTTCAGAGATGTTTATTCGAGACAAAAATACTTAAACGATATCAAGGTTTTAGTGTAAGTTTTTGAACACAAAACAAAAAAAAAAAATTATAGTAACATGGAAAACAAGAAAGAATAACAGTGGGAAAGGGTCACCACCCATCCTTCTTTCTTCTCCATATTTTCAAAAAAACAAACCAAGTGAACTTCTTTTTTTTTTTTTATGTAGAAAAGGGTACTCATTAAAGACCGGAGTTAGATCTGATGTGACGTTTGTTTTACCAGTCGACTAGCATTTACATCTTTTTAAAGAGAATCCGGGGACCCAGTGTAGAGATACAGTGGAGCTTTGAAGGGTTTGTTAGTGACTTGATATTATCCACCAACGGGGTCCAGTATCGATTGAAGTTCGAGTTACGGTAAGACGTAGAGTTGGTATCAGGGAAAACTCTTCGCGTCTCAGACTCTCAGTCTAAGGGTCAAGGAAACGTGAACTACGACACAACTCTTATATATTTTTATATCCATGTTTCCGTCTGACTGAAAGGAAATCTTGTCAACCTTGTCGATTTATGTACTATGTTTGGTCATGACCATGGTATTTATCATTGTACTGACGTCCGAAGAGGATGTGAGTCTGGTCTTTACCTTACGAATTTGTCTCCGGACAGAATTAAGCTCCTAAAAAAAGTCTACCGAAGGTTTACTCAACACTTAATATTTCTCTTTAGGAGGAAACATTACGTCGTCTCAGTGTATAATTGTCTAAATTCTCTTATTCCTGTCTCATTCTGTAATCTTTGGTGTTTTTTGGATATTCTAGTTTGGTATCAATACTGATTTTCATACTCCTACATCCACATTGAGGAAATCGGATTGAGGTTCGAATGGTTATTAGAGACGACCTGTGTCGTTGGGTATCCCAAAAGGATGAACCTCTCTTCCGTCGCCAGTCAGACAATGTACACACCTGCGTAAGTTGCCGACGTCAAGAGTAACACTTACTGGTGCAAACCGTAGACTGACAGGGGAGTCCTGAAAGAATCGAACTCTTAATAACTATTCTTATTATGGTGAGTTGTAGTACATGATCTGTAAGGATGTGACCATCCACGATTCGATCCGTGTACATCAAAACGAATAAAAAGGTGTTATTAGGATCTCTATGAAAGTTAAAACAGTGTAAAAAAGAAAGTTTTCAGTTACGTGTATGATAGGTTTATATGGGGTCTATCTTCTGTGACTCTGGCATCGTTCGGTCCCGTGAAATACCAGGAATGACTTTAAAGAGACAGATGTATAACAACCGAGTGTAGCGTTTCATCTTTTGGGGTACGGTACAATTTTCCAACTTCCTTAGTGGTGAATCATTAATTCTTCCTTCTTAAAATCGTACTCTCCACTGAACCTTTTCAAATATTGAGATCCATCTAAATTTTGAATTCTATGGAGCAGAGTAAAAAGGAGTAAAATAATACAACGGAAGATTAGGTTATATTCCAATCAATCTAAAGAAGTTATAAATTGTTTTGGACTCAAAGAGGTTGACCTCGTAAAAACGAATAGACAATTTACCTTTAGACTGTATTTCTAAAATATAAACATATGACCGAACACTAAAATTCCTACCAGTAGTTTTCGTTTATGTTTGAAAGTTTTAACTATAACTTCTAACATCTTTCATTCAATTCTCTCCCTTTTTTAACTCTCTTTACACTGTACTTTAAATGGATTCTTTATTCCAAGTCCCCTCTGTAACGAGATTATTGTCTTTTTTTCAAACAAATTTAGATTAATTCAGGGAGTCAATTACAAGTTTCACCACGATGTTCTCTTAGGAGTTACCTTTCTCGGGACCCATTGATTTGAACGTAAACTGGAGTAGGAAGAAGTATAAGAGTTTCTTACCACAGGTCTCAAAAACAAAAATTATAACTGCTTTTAATAAAACCTTCTTTTTAATATATTCCTTTTACTGTACCTGAAACCTCCGTTTGTCAGGACGTGAAACAAGACGACGAAATCTTGTTACACTGAATCCTATTTAAAGGGACAAGTGCTTTTCCTCTATTACGACAGGGGACTGGAGAGGCATCTTGTCATGTTCCCTCGAAGTTGGATCCTCAGTCCCTGAACTCGTCACGTCTCGTGTAGACTACACCGTTACTATTCTGGTCACTGTGTTAATTAAGAGATACGAGTGCATTGTAGACCCTAGTCCAAGTATGAGAGATTCAAAATTAATAAAAGAGGAGAATTGTCGACGGCTCCATTCTTTATATTCGACGTACCCCGGTCCCGCGAAAAGATCGAAAAGTAAAAGGATCGAGATTACAGACGTCGCAGAACGACAACGAGTCAGTGAGCCAACACAGACTGAGTCTGTTGGTAAAACGGAAAGAAAAAACCCCCCTACCAAAGCTACAGACGAAGGACATTTTACAGTACTTGGAGGCAAGTATCAACAAGCCCGTGAGACAGATAGTCTAGATTAAGGAACTTAGATGAACAGTAAAAGTGACATTCCCTAAACTAAATCGAGTATAGACTTACCGGATCACAAAAAAAGGATGAAAGAAGTTAAATTCAGACTTAAAACGTTATTCCTCAAGTACTAAACTCGGTGTCCGTCGAGGAACAGAACAAAAACGACTGATATATCTCGAAGAGGACCTCTTCCGTTACCGTCGGGTGAGGTCATGAGAACGGACCTTTTAGGGTACCTACCTCCCCGGACCACCCGACGGCAGATACCCCAGAGTGTCTCAGCCTGTGCTGACTTCGCTGAATCGTCGTCGTCGTCGTTGTATGTCGAAGAGGTAGAATCCGACGTTTCTTATATAAGTTAGACTAAAACAATAACTGGTAGATCATCACTTTTGTCCTTTCATGTGTTTACAATCTCCCTTTTGTCAGAGATGTCACAAACGTTCTATGTCAAATGTGCTGAGAATTATAACCTATACTGTCGTAATTCCTCTATTATATCCCTTGAAAAGAAAGGATAGTTTTCCTTGAGACTTTCAGGTCGTCAGAATCAACGAGTCAACACAAACTGATAAACACTGGGGTACCTGACATCGGGTGGTCCGAGGGGACAGGTACCTTAAGAGGTCCGTTCTAATGACTTCACTCTACAGTAGAGGAAGAGGTTCCCTAGAAGAGTTGGGTTCCTGACTTGGATCCGGAAGACATGACGTCCGTTTAAGAAATGACAGACTCTGTGGTTTATTGGGATTTTAGAGTCCAAATCAAGGAACCTGGACTAGGAAAAGGGATCTGACCCCAGTCGATTGATACCGGGTAACGGACAAAAAGTATGTGAAGGTCTATCTTCTTATTAAAAATGAAAAAATTTACCAGTTTTTTAGTTTTCTTACCATACACTTTTTAGTGTTCTTTAAATTCACAGCCACAGGTATTTATTTAAAATAATCTGGGGTTGGTGTGGATGAACAATGGACAGTAGGTACCGACAAAAGTATGATGTTAAAGTCTCGACTCATCAACCCTGTCTTTGTTATACCGGACCATTCGGATTCTATAAACAAAAAAGGGTCTTGTTCAGACAGTAGACGAGAATCTGTTGTATAAACGCAATAATCACAACTGGATTGGTTGCACGGACCTCTTAGGGGCCCTACCCCCTCGGACCACTCGACGGCGGATACCCCAACGTGTCTCAGTCTGTGCTGACTTCGCTGAATCATCATCATCATTTGTTGTACGTTACTACGGAAAAAACACCTTAGTATACTCCTTCAGTCATATAAAACAGACATGATTTTCGTGAAGAGATTTGTGACGTATTATAAGGTGTGCTTAATAGATATTGATACATCGTTGTACCCTCTTACGATAAACTACACCCGAAAATTCTTTGTCCTATAGTATTCTTCTTCGACTACGAAACTGAGACTCGGAAATCAGTAATTGAAAAAGACCTAATAAACAGAAAAAGTCTACTCCTGATATTCGAAAAACAATATGCAACTTGAAAGTCAAGTCAAGTCAGAGAGTCAACACAGGCTGAGTAATGTTGGGGTACTTAGCGTCGTGTGGTCCGAAGGGACAGGCAGTGGTTGAGGGCCTCAAGTGAGTCTGAGTGCAGGTAGTTCAGTCACTACGGTAGGTCGGTAGAGACACCAGGGGAAAAGGAGGACGGGGGTTAGGGAGGGTCGTAGTCTCAGAAAAGGTTAATCAGTTGAGAAGCGTACTCCACAGGTTTCATGACCTCAAAGTCGAAATCGTAGTAAGAGAGGTTTTTTTAGGGTCCCGACTAGAGGAAGTCTTACCACTCCAACCTAGAGGAACGTCAGGTTCCCTGAGAGTTCTCAGAAGAGGTTGTGGTATCAAGTTTTCGTAGTTAAGAAGTCGCGAGTCGAAAGAAGTGTCAGGTTGAGAGTGTAGGTATGTACTGGTGACCATTTTGGTATCGGAACTGATCTCCCTGGAAACAACCGTTTCATTACAGAGACGAAGACTTATACGATAGATCCAACCAGTATTGAAAAGAAGGTTCCTCATTCGCAGAAAATTAAAGTACCGACGTCAGTGGTAAACGTCACTAAAACCTCGGGGGGTTTTATTTCAGACTATGACAAAGGTGACAAAAGGGTAGATAATGGGTACTTCACTACCCTAGCCCACGGTACTAGAAACAAAAGACTTACAACTCGAAATCCGGTTGAAAACGTCAGAGGTGAAAGTGAAAGTAGTTGTCCGAAAAATCAAGAAGAAGTGAAAGACGGTATTCCAACCACAGTAGACGTATAGACTCCAATAACTATAAAGAGGGTCGTTAGAACTAAGGGCAAACACGAAGGAGGTCGGGTCACAAAGAGCACTACATAAGACGTATTTTCAATTTATTCGTCCAACTGTCATATGTCGGAACTGTATGAGGAAAAGGATAAACCTTGGTCGGACAACAAGGTACAGGTCAAGATTGACAACGAAGGACTGGACGTATATCCAAAGAGTTCTCCGTCCAGTCCACCAGATCATAAGGGTAGGGAAAGTCTTAAAAGGTGTCGAATAACACTAGGTGTGTCAGTTTCCGAAACCGTATCAGTTATTTCGTCTTTATCTACAAAAAGACCTTGAGAGAACGAAAAAGGTACTAGGTCGCTACAACCGTTAAACTAGAGACCAAGGAGACGGAAAAGATTTTGGTCGAAACCGGGGTAAGTTTTAAGTATACAACTTCGGGTTTAAGGGTCATGGAGTCTTACACTTACGTAAACCTCTCTCATAAATTTCTCCCTTAATTCCAATTACCCCAAAGGGAACACCGAGTCATGATTTCTTAGGTGGACGGCTACCTTCTCTGTACCAAAGTTGGCGACCCAGTCCATCTAGGGGACTTCTTCCTTTACCGTTGGGTGAAGACGCAAGAACGGACCCTTTAGGATACTTACCTCCTCGGACTCCCCCGATATCGGGTACCCCCAGTGTTTTTTCAGTCTGTACTGAACCACTGATTTATTGTTGTTTCCAATTTACTCTAGTATACCCACCCATGATTAAATTAAACTAACCGTGGGAAGATTCTTCTCTTTTAAACCTGTGTGTTCTTCTATTGTTCATATGTAGATGTCTCTCTTTTCTGTGGTACTTCTTCGTTGTTCTCCTATGTATAGACAATTGGTTCCTCTCTCCGGAGTCTCCTTCAGTCACGACGGATGTGGAACTAGGAACTAGAACATGAAAGTCGGAGGGTTTAACACTCTTACGTTTAAAGACACCAACTTCAGTGAAACAAATGTCATTAAAAAAATACCGTCTGAAGTGGGGTATGTGTTTTAATATGTATACTAAAGAAAACCGCCTCACTTCCTAACCAGAAGAACTTTTGGTATAACAGGTACCCGAGGATCAAATTCTTAAAAAGATCTTGTTAATAACCGACAGCAATAAACTATAATTGGAACGAATTGAACCTCAACGTTTGATAAAGAATTTGTCAAGAAATATTCAAGATCGTTTCCTCCGGACTTCGAATTTTTGAACAAACTTTTAGTTCAAAGACATTAAGAAATTAACTCGTCGGAGTCCTTCCGACATTGACTTCTTTGTCTATTTGGTCGGTCCAGACGGGTTAGGTAGGACCCTGATTACTCCCTGTCTGTATAAAGAGTCGGTCTCAGTATTTTTTTTAAAAGGAAGAAGGTAGACTGGTTGAGGTAGTCGAAAATTAATTAAGGGATTGGAATAGGAGTTATTCTGACCGTCAGAAAATTCAGACGATGATCGGCTTTTATTTCAGATACAGCGAGAAATCGATCGAGACACTATAAGACTAAAAAGAAAGAGACATCAATTCAAAAATGTAAACAAAGGAACAAAACAAACAGAATATTTGACGGAATTTTTCTTGTTCCACGAGTTTACGGACACCAAAGGGTCCGGGAGAGTAAACGAGAGTCTTAGACTTGTAGAGAATAACTACGAACCGTCGATACGTTGCCCATCAAATAAAGAAAGAAATAAGGGGGAGACAGAGAAGGCAAAACTAGTTGTCGTTGGACACCAGGAAAGGATAAAAGACACGGACTTATAAATTAGTGATCGAAACTAACTTCCAGAAAACTACACTAAAAATATTACATTAGATAGGAACCAAATAACATACAAAAGTAGTAGTAAACCTTTTCTCACAAAAATACATCACGAAATGTCATCAGTGATACAGGTAAAATAACAGTCAAAAATTGAGTCTTTACTTCACACTCTCTACGATAGAGACAAGACTTCTCGGATTAATCTCTCCTCTACCGTTTATAAAAATGATATGGTATAAAGTTAAATTCGAAGTCGTTTGAAGGTCTAGAGTGTCTGAAGTTCGGGAAATTTTTCTTAAGTCGTAGTAAAGATACGAATTCTATAAGTTCAACTCCGTCTCATTTCGAACCACCAATCTTTGTACATGAGACCGTCCTCTGACATATCCGAGTTTAGAGTCAAGGGACGATGTGCATTGGAACCGATTCAAAGAATTTGTGAGTAACGGAGTCGAAGGAGTAGACTTATTAGGTCTAATAGGTCTACTATTATAAACCTAGACTCTTATAAACCCAGCTGGAGTGTTTCAACAACACTCATAATTGTATTCTTAATTTCTATTGGACAGTGTTTCATTTGTGGTACCTTCCCAAACGACACTGGTTTAGACGCATCAAAACGAATATGTCCTCAGTAAATTGTAGGAATATTGAGTTTGAACCGTAGGAACGGTATGTTAGTCATAATAACTTCTCTGTCTGTAATCGATTTAAACGGGTACACCAAGATATAAGGACTTAGACCACCCTAGTTTCTATTTTGATAAAATAAGACTTGACACATGGTATTACTTAATGTAATTTTCCGAAATCACATAACCCCCCTAGAACAAGGTCCAGTAAGTTTAATGTAATTTCAATATGTTTAGATTATTCAATAGAAGGAGTCCTAGGAAAAGACTCTGTAAGTTTAATATAATTTCAGTATATTTAGATTCTATAATAAAAGGAGACAACTAAAATGTTTCTGACTGTTGATCCGAGGTAACGAACAACCATCCTTAGTTAACCTTTAAGAATATACAATACAAGAGTACATTAAATTCTACGAATTAGTTATGTATATATTTAGAGACTCTTCCCTAATATATATTGGTCGTCATAAAATTTTTCCCTGTTCTTACCCGTCATTTGAATTTTATTCTACCGAGGGGTCGATGTAATTAATAGTCCACTACTCATTACTTAGGAGGAGAAACCTATCAAAAGAGGTTTCACCAAAAAAAAAAAAAAAAAAAAAAACCTATGTCATTTTTCTCTCAAAAGGGTCATAAGTGTTTATAAAAGATTTATTGGGTTTCTATTGTTTTGACCCGATAGTCTCTGTTACTTTACTTTTGAAGACTACTTAAAGACTTGAGGATCACTTGAGTATCAGATTATTAAATTTTCTGAAAATTTCTGATCCAATTTAAAGGGTTAACTTTATAATTGTGTTTTATAAATGTGATCTAATAATTTGAAAATATAATGTATAAGAAATTCGACGTAAGTACGGAGGGAAGTGTTCATTTCTCTCTATCTGCCAAAATTCCCTTGTATATAAATAAATAAACACTATTTTACATTTAGGAAACAGTCCTTCTAAAACAGTAACTCAGATCGTTAACAAGACCTCAACAGAACTTCTCCTACTTCATCTCCACACCAGATCAAGTCTACATAAGGGTCACCCCCTCTAACCTGAACCTACGGTAAGGGGTGGACGGAATCCGATCAATACGTCAGAGAGGATTTTGAGTCAAAGGAGTAGACGTTTCCTCGAAATTTTTATCGAGGGAGTGTTACAACGATTTTTACTATTTACTTACTATGTCTGTCTTGGGAATGGTGGTGGTTGCCGGGTACCGTTGAGAAGTCATTTTATTCGAGAAGATCTTGAGAAACCTCCCTTACTACGATTTCGACTTTGAGGTCATGAAACCGGTTGAGTACGATTCTCAACTGAGTAACCTTTTCTGAGACTACGACCCTCCCTGACTCCCGTCCTCCTCTTCCCCTACTGGCTCCTACTCTACCGACCTACCGTAGTGGTTGAACTACCTACACTCAGACTCACTTGAGGCCCTCAACCACTACCTGTCCCTCCGGACCGCACGACGCTAAGTACCTCAGCGTTTCTCAGCCTGTGCTGACTCGCTGACCTGACTTGACTTGACTTGACTTGACTCCTGATGATCTCAGTCAGTCCAGTCGAAGGTCGTGAAATCGAAGACCATTCATAGAGGAATTCTTAGAAGTTAGTCTGAAACAGAAAACAAAGGAAATTTTCAAATGAACGAACTTGTTGTACACTTCGAGATCCATCTTTGGAGCATTAAATCAGTGATTCATTTTTATAGTACTAAAATTTTGACCACCCGGATTGGACGTCTTGGATTCCCCACGTAACGTTTTGTCACATGTAGATCATTACTTCCTTTTTTCTCTCTCGAACCGTAACTCAAACGATGGACGAAAGTCAAAGGTAAATGGAAGACCAGGGTAGACGGAGGTCAGAACCCGAGTTAATATGTGAACCATTATAAAACGTCATTTAAGTTACCTTTGCAAGAACGAGTAACGTACACAGTGGTAGGAAAGGACGGTACGGATGAAAGGGAGAAGTGGACCTACTGACGACGGTAGGGCGGTTGGAATAGATCTGTAGTATTCACTTTCTTCACTGTAGGTGTTGTTACGAGAAATAAGAAATCGACGGATACACGGGAGAGACCAGAGTCTCTCGGAGATTTTTAGACGTCTGGGTGTGAGAAGTTTACCTCGTCGCCCTCTCGGGTAACCAAGATCAACCCCCCAGAACCTCAAGTTAAAGAATCTATGTTTAAGGTCGAGTTGGTTTAATGAACTCGTCAAATAAAAGTTTTTATAAAAAAAGTAATAAAAAATGGATTGAATAAATACGGTTTCAGAGGAACAGACACACGACACGAATCAACGAGTCAGTAAAGACTGAGAAACACTGGGGTACCTGATATCGGACGGTCCGAGGAGACAAGTCCACCTAAGAGGTCCAATCTTATGACCTCACCCAACGGTACGGGAAGAGGTCCCCTAGAAGGGTTGGGTTCATAACTTGAGTCCAGAGGGTGTAACGTCCGTATAAAAAATGGTAGACTCGGTGATCCCTTTGGGGAGAAACAGATATTTCATTTCTATTTTTAATACTACGTTCATTTTGTACTGATACCACACATAGAAAGAACATTCCAGTGATTACTATATCATTAAATAATCACGGATCTTGTCTCAGTTCGTTTATCACACGTACATACGTACCATACACATGTGTATGTGAACAACTTAGACTCGGTCTATCTTTACTGTTAGAGTTGTCACCTTAAGAAGAGTTTCCATAACTTGAAAAACTATACGTGTTCTCTGGTGAAACCGTCGTGCGATTTGAGACTTGAGGAAGAGTCTTTTCACAAAAATTTATGTACTTTACTTTACACAAACCTCAATTAATGTTTTTAGGGTCAATATAAATTAATGTTGGTGGTTTTATAAAATTTTATGTAAACACTGGATCATTATAACAAAGAAAGAGTAATTAACTATTTACCTGACTATATAGATTGATGACAATTAAAGTGACTTCACTATTATAAACTTGTTGTGTACTCTACCGACTTCGTTGTCATTACGTTAAACTTTTATTGGTACTAACGAGACCATGGTTTAAGTTTCCGTGACGACGATGATGTCACTACACGACGAGACCACTTTATAACTTCCTTTACGATTTAAAGGTAATCTCCGATCTCTTTTATATCTACATTACCAAAGGATAGATTCAAGGGTCTCGGAGTAGTAGACTCCAAATCCAGACGGTCAAACTTCGAATTAAGTATTTTTAATATTTTGAGGTAACTTTTTTAGTATTTTTTGAAGGTACTTCAAAGGATTGTCTTTGGTGTTAGTACTAACATACTTTGACGACTGACATAGAAAAAACAAATACTCGAAATGTCCCTTTTGGTCGAAGGTGTTCTCCCTGTTTATTACTAACAGGTCACCCCAACTAAACCTAATTGTTCAACACAACAAAGTCTTCGTTTTACCGGAAAAGACTGGAAAGGATTACCAAAGAAGTTTGTACCAGGTCAAATCTTTGGAGGATGAATTACTGAATTAATAACGTAAGTTTTTTTTCATTTATACTATGAAACCGAAATCAATCTCCCCTTTATACAGGGTAAATGTTCCGACCGTGTCACAGCTTCATACTCCGTTAAACGTGATCTCTTTCGAAAGAGAGGAAACCCGAGTTCGGTCCTTAGAACTATTACGAGGGAAAATAGACTCGTTTAAGACATGGGTACGGGACGATTATATCATCAGTCGGAGAAAATTAAGATTAAAAAGGAAAAATTATATTATGATTTTCGTTTATTTTCAGACGTAAAGGTCAATGATAGAAAATCTGTAGTATTTAAACGTGACAAAAACATCCCTTCCATGTTCTCTGTGAGTCATAAATTTGGTCAAGTTACAGAAGTGACCTCTTAAGCTTTAGTAGACATATTAAGATTTAAATATAAAAAGAAAGTCTAGTAACTTTACTCTCAGCAATCAAATAAATTTGATTGTACCATTGTCCTGTACTTTTTACGTCGTCCGAACTTGTTCAGAGAAGGACCGTCCGCTGTAAACTTGTTCAGAACGACAACAACACGAGTCAGTTCAGGTCGAGACTCTGGGGTACCTGACATTGGGTGGACCAAGGAGACAGGTAACCTAATGGGTCCGTTATATGATTTGACCCAAAGGTAAAGGAGGAGGTATCCTAGAAGGGTTGGGTCCCTAGTTTGAGTACAGAGAACTTAGAGGACGTAACCGTCTGTCTAATAACTGGTGGCCCAGTGTGCCCTTCGGAAACTCGTGCATGATAGACACTTTTATCCTGTCACGTTGGAAGGAGTACTTCGACAACCTTCCTCAGTTTACCTATAAAATGTTTATAGGTAATATATTAAACCTCTTCCCGTACCGTTGGGTGGGGTCATAAGAACGGACCTCTTAGGGTACCTATCTCCTCGGAACACCCAATATCAGGTACCCCAGCGTTTCCCAGTCTGTGTTGACTTCGCTGAATCGTACGTAATATATTAATGTTTTAAGGTACGTTTATCATCGAGAGCCATGACCTCATAGATGTAATAAAGAAGTTAAAATGAAGCAACCAGTCTTTGATCACATACATTACCATTTTTCATGCATTGTTAACCATATTTTTATCAAAGCAAATTACCTTTACTTTATTCATTTAAAGTCCTTTCTACAAAGAAAAACTATCTAACCCTTGACAACTTAGAATATCTTTAGATATCTTGTAAACTTGACGGTTATAAAATTTTATAGATAAATTTGTGATCATATTTTTACTACTAGGTGCTTGACAGGCTGAGACACTTCTGACCGTATCTGTGAGGGTTGATAGATGATCGTCTTGTCTGACAGTTCACATTTCAAAATCTCCTGTACAAAGCACAAATTCCTAGCCATAGTATACGAACCATTTTTCTTCCTTTAGATAAGATTGAGTCGACGACAAACCAACAAAAAAAAACAAAATAAAAAAAGGGGTTGTAGACTTTATAGTTGGACTTAACCTAAGAACAAGTTCCATAATAATTCCAGTCAAAAGAGTTATGAGTTTTCGACACTCTAGGTACCTCCTCACGTCTTTTTACGATATGTTTCCCTGACACATAAATGTTTTATATACTGGGTACTTTAGGACCTGAGTTTTGTTTTTCTTCAAGGTCCAAGGGTTTTACTACTTTCCATCTTTAAACAGGAATTAATACCATATTTAGAATCACTTCTGTAGAGATAAGTTTACCGTAAGACGAGTGTGGTAAGACAAGTAATGGAAAAGTAAGATACACTACAAAACCTGATAATTAAGACCAGTTATTCTTGTCAAGCTATTAATCAAAACGTCACAACAAACAGAACACCTCAAAAAGAAAAAGAATCAGTTTTCTCAACCCGTAAATACTTATTTGTCATTGTTCGAATTAGTTTGAATATTTACACTCTGTAAATAATTGTCTTTGTTCTTTGGATTTACCGTAAGTATTACGTTAAACAAAAGGTTTCAGAAGAAAGGGTAATACATGATAATAATTTTGAATTTTTATACAGTATTTTTACGGGATATTTGAAGTAGGATCTTTAATGTTAACCCTTAACATGGTTCCGTTTTTTTATCTGTAGATTCCGATACTATATATTAATAAAAATTCACTATTTTGAAGTGTTAGAAATTTTACCTCAGGACATTAGATTTCAACTGAAATTCTTTTACTCCCATATAAAGTCTTCTTTACAAACTCCGTACACGAAATTTTTTGATCCAACAAAGTGGAATTTTATATCAGATAGACTAAACAGATCGAGTAGAAGTGTCGATTCAGTACTCCGGTCTTCGACTTACGTCCCGAAAAAGATTTGGTCCACCTGGAATAAAAGTGTCAGAGTGTAGGTCAAACGACAGACAGTAGTGTGTCTGAACTTACAGCCTTTGACTGTCCAAAGTTTATAACTACCTGTTTTGCGACCACCGAAGTCTTTGAACCTTGAACGGGTTTTATAGGTTTAGGACGAGCAGACATTTTAGTCGGTCCTTTTGTCCGACAAAACACTTTACAGGTGTCGGAGAATAAAAGTGCACTCTAAATTTTTTTTTATGGTGTCTTCTCTTTTAACGGGAAAACTATAAAATTGGGTACTTAAAAAACTTCAAAGTGGTGGACCGTAATCTTGGATCAAAGTTTATCCATGATGAGAAGACGATCTCTCTGTCTTATTTACAGAAGTTTATATAAACCGGGAAACTTTTACATGAAACTCCCATAAAAAATAAGTAAAACAAAGGACATTACGAAAAAAAGATAAAAAGATGTCAGTGCTATAAGTTCTCCCTTATACTTTAAGTGAAAGATGAAGTCTCTCGTAGCACTGGAGAGTTTATTCGGAGGACAGACACACCGGAACAGACGAAAACACTGTTCATGTGATGGGTCTCAGTACATACAGAGTCTCTCTAGGTACAAGGATAAAACAAAACAACGGATGACGTAAAAAAAGAGAGGTTACTTGACTCTCTCCTTTTCTTTCAATGTCAAGATAATCAAGACATACACTTGTCATACTTTCGAGAGTAGGCTAGATTGGATCTCCTCACTAAATTAAAAGAATTAATAAGGTACGAGTAGTTGACGGATAAAAAAAAACATTGACCATAACCTTTTATTATCTTACGTATTTTCGACTTGTAAGGGATGATAGAACAGAAAGTGAATAAAAATTAACCTCCTATTAACAAAATATTACAACACGACCAAAGACGGTATGTTGTACTTGGTCGGTATTCATATGTATACAGGGGAGGAGGAACTTGGGGGAGGGAGGGGAGATCCAACAGTGTCCTGTCGCCCAACTCCTGGGACACAATATTTCGTTGGAGGACAAAATACATACAAAGTCACGACGACAGAGTTAGACAGGGTGGGAGGGGAAGAGGACGACACAGGTGTTCGGACAAACACAAACGTAGAGATAGGGACGGGACGTTTATTCATGTTTCGATGTCATTAGTTCTGTCATACCGTGACCGTGGTTTTTTTTTTTTTCTTTTCTTTTCTTTATATTTTGTCACCTTGTTATATCCTTCGGGTCTCTATTTGGGTACGTGGATACCCATGCAATATAAACTGTTTCCTCCGTTCTTATATGTTTCCTCTTTTCTGTCGGAGAAGTTATTCGCTACGACCCTTATAACCTATCGATGTACATTGTCTTATTTTAATGTTGTTAAGGATTGTGGTACGTGTTTCTCTTTGAGTTTTACCCAATTTCCGGATTTATATACAGGTCTGTTATATTTTAAGAATGTCCATTTGTATCCGTCTTGTGAGACTGTATTTAGTGTCTTTCTAGGAGAAACTGAGTGAAGGATCTCATTATCTTTATTTTTGTATGATAGAAAGTTTTCAAGATGACACACACACACAAATTATATGTTATACCTTGGTCCCACGCAGATGAACTTTAAGATTACGACTTCCTCTCTCGGCTAAAGTCCTAAACTTATTAAAGTAAATCAGTTATTTTCCTATTTAGTAAGAGGTTGTCGATAAAAAGGAACTGAACTGAAACCTAATTTTTAAGTCAGGTAGAGTCTCTTCGTGAATACGTTTATGCCACAATCACCACACCGACTAGTGTAATCTCGGCGCCCAATGGCCTAATGGACCCACCGACACTACTTTTCTAGTCAGGCAAAAGTACGACTCTACCTTACTACGTTACGTAACAGAGTTCAGTAGTCGTTTACAGTAAAATTATCCTGATGTTTTGTGACACTATAGTTGTTGGACTTTGTTTAGAAGACCTATAAATTTATGTGACTAAGAAGGGACCCCCGGTTACTTTCTACATTTTTCTTTGAGGTCTTCTTCGTAGATCTGCCCTCTTAAAAGGTAAACGAAATTCGACATTTGATTGGCTATGTCGGTCTCCTGTTCACTACGACTCCAAAATATTCTGACACCTACTAATTAAGGGTTTGTTGAATGTTAGTTAAAAGTTGGACACACGACCTCCGGACCTCTTGTCACCTCTTCTAAAAAAAAAATTGCCGTCTTACTATTATTATTATTTATATCCATGTAATAAATAGGGAGATAAGGACCTTAAACTTTCTTTCTTTATCGAGTTCCGTCACTCCTTATGACGGTTGTCATCAATAGTCTGTTGGATCTGAAGACATTAAGAATCTGTTAGTTTAGACCGTAAAAAAGATAATTTTTATGAGTTTTTACGAAAACTACGGTGTGTTATCAAAGAACTAGTGTCATAGAATACTAGGAAGATCTTTTTTTTTTCGTCTTCTCCGGGGTTTAATAAAATTGTGTTTAAACTTAGATTGTCGTTTTGATCTACTCATGGGTCCTGACAACGTCTTACGATGTCATTGATCTATTATTAACACTGAAGGAAAAGTTTCTTGGTCGGACATATATCTTACGGATTTTGTATTTCTAAAAGAAGAGACATTTGAAGTGTTAGTCTTTAACATTTAATACAAGTATTGTATTAAACGAAAACAAAATTATACTTGTGTACAATCCTTTAAGAAACCTTATATAGATATTGAAAGTTTCACTAACATTCTTGATCCGACTTAATTTTAGAAAAAAAAGAACTGAACTTAATTAGTTTAAATCTTTATAGAGACATACACTCTGAATTCTTAAATGTACTGGACACCAATTACTTTTACTCCCGTAGGAAAGAAACAATGAGGACAAATATAATACAAATAATACAATAACAAATGGAATCAAACTCTTGTTTGGTACATAATCGAAATGAACCGACTATAGTCATTTACAGATAAAAGGTATTACATTCCTGACTTGAATAATTAAATACATTTTCACTTTGTGATGTCATCGTCTTTTTTTATGTCGTGACCGAGAAATCGATTTTATTCGTGACATTGTACCTGCATAAAGATGATGACGGTTCATTTTTTCACTACTAATTTTTTTACTACTATATGTCTTTTCACGTAAATTTTGAAAAGTTTCCGTAAAGTCTACACGAAAATAGTGAAATGAAATTTAATAATCTCTGAATCTTGTCTTTTTCTCCTCTTTCAATATCTCATTTTTGTAGTTAAACTACCCAGAAAACCCACGGGAAATTCTTTCATTACAATCCCGTCGGAACGTTTGGGAATAACAAATTCCTTATGGTAAGATAGTGAAAGAACTTTTATGTCTTTTTCCGTTTATACTTTGGTGTTTACGAAACCGATCTTGTTCTCTCTTGAAGTCATTTCGGTCCTTTTCCTCAGAACGTTTACACAGACTCTAAAGACAACTTGACGGGACCGACCTTTAAGTTAGTTACCCGATGACTTCTGTTGGTCCTTGTAATAGGTGGATGATCCTTATAGGGTTCAAAGAGAATAAACCTCTAGGAGTCTTATACTTTCACAAGAACTTCACAAGACTGATGTCCACTCTCAGTCACCAGTGGAAAATTCGATAAAACTCACGTCTCAATAAAGCCTAAATTATTTTGTTACGGTATATTTCTAATTGTATCTAATGTATTTCGTATTAAGACGTCTCTGAATTCTTTTTGACTTTTATCGAATAAAAAAGATGGTAGTACACAAAAGGTTGGAGTGAGTGAAACAGCGGAGTGAGACACCTATGTACAAACGTAAGTGTTTTTATTTTATAAGAGGAGTTTTGTCAGTCTTTACCCCATAGATATAAAAACACGAACTCTTTTGTACTTTTATAAGAGGAAATGGATGACAAATAAATTTAATACGATCAGAGATACCCTCCTCTTTCGTTACTGCGGGGTGAGGTCATGAGAACGGACCTTTTAGGGTACCTACCATCCGACGTCAGGTACCCCAGAACTTCTCAGCCTGTGCTGACTCTCTGAAGTGAAAGTGAAAAGTGAAAGTACGTAACCTCTTCCTTTACCGTTGGGTGAGGTCACAAGAACGGACTTCTTAGGGCCCCTGCCCCCTCGGGCCACCCGACGGAAGATACCCCAGCGTATCTCAGTCTGTGCTGACTTCGCTGCGTCGTCGTCGTCGTCAGAGATACCCTCTTACAAAAACCGAACAATGGATAGAAGGGAAAGTTTTACTATTAGTCGATGAAAGAGGATGACTACTTCTAATTAAGGTATAATGTGACACTTTTATTATTGTATTAGAATTTTGGATTACGTTCAAGAGATGGCTGTTGACTAAAAGAATAGATTGAGAATCCACTTCAGTGAGTCAGCACAGGCTGAGAAACGTTGGGGCACCTGACATTGGATGATCCTAAAAGGTAGGTACCCTAAGAGGTCCGTTCTTATGACCTCACCTAACGGTAAAGGAAGAGGTTCCCTAGAAGGACTGGGTCCCTAGTTTGGGTCCAGAGGGCGTAACCTCCGTCTGTGAAATTGGAGACTCGGTGGTCCCTTCTAGAAATAGATTGAGAATCCTTAATAAATTACACATTGAATAAGGATTATAAAATAAGAACTTTGACAGGATCATATATCTAGAAAGGAAATTTATCTCGTGGAGAACCGGTTCACCGTCCCCCCTTAGTTAGCGAATTCTCTTTACGTGTAATTGAGATGGCCATGATATTGTGTCGTTAAAATATTTAGAATTGATTTTTTTTTGGAAAAGTAAAATTGACGTAGCAACATTCTTACACAAGATTTAACACACTTAAATTCTCTAACTTTAATGGATCTACCCGTCCTGATACGAGAATCCCTACTAAGTCGTGTACTTCATATCGGTATGTCGGGTCACCTCCCATCCTCCTATTAGTATAACTTCTTTCACGAAGAGGTCCGAAAGGAATCCTAAGAGTTTCGGTTCTTCTTCCATCCTTATTATAGACCTAAAGAGTGACAAACACTTACTTATTCTATTTCGAACGAGTCCTACGGTAGACCGCATTGTGTCCGAAACCTTAAACCTCCTGACCTTTAAGAAAAAATTAATATACCTAGATAACATTCCGATACCAAAAAGGTCACCAGTGTATACCTACACTCTCAACCTGACACTTCTTTCGACTCGTGGTTTCTTAACTACGAAAACTTGACACCACAACTTCTTCTGAGAACTCTCAGGGAACCTGACGTTCCTCTAGGTTGGACAGGTAAGACTTCCTCTAGTCGGGACCCTAAAGAAACCTTCCTGACTACGACTTCGACCTTGAGGTCATGAAACCGGTGGGGTACGCTTCTCAACTAAGTAACCTTTTCTGAGACTACGACCCTCCCTAACCCCCGTCTTCCTCTTCCCCTGCTGTCTCCTATTCCACCGACCTACCGTAGTGACTGAGCTACCTGCACTCAGACTCACTTGAGGCCCTCAACCACTACCTGTCCCTCCGGACCGCACGACGCTAAGTACCCCAGCGTTTATCAGCCTGTGCTGACTCACTGACTTGACTTGACTTTACTAACGGTTAAAAAATAAATTCTGTAGTGATAATTCCTGATACGGGTCCCGAAGGGACTACTGAATGACCATTTCTTAGGTGGACGATTACGTCCTCTGTCTCCAAGTCAGGGACCAGACCCTTCTAGGGTATACGGAGTCCTGGTGATTCGGGTACACGGCGTTAACAATTCGGACACGAAATCCCGGACCCTTGTTGTTGATGAGTCGGAAACACGATGTCGATGACTTCGGGTGTGTGGGATCTCGGACGCGAGACGTCACTCTCTTCGGTAGAGTTACTCTTCGGGTGCGTTGATCTCTTATCGAGGGTGAACGACTCTTCCGTCACCGTTGGGTGAGGTCGTGAGAACGGACCCTTTAGGGTACCTACCTCCTCGGACCATCCGACGACAGATACCCCAGTGTGTCTCAGCCTGTACTGACTTCGCTGAATCGTCGTCGGTGTCGTCGGTGTTGATCTCTTTTCGAGTTACTTCTGGGTCGTATTGGTTATTCATTTAATTATTTTAATAATCTTCTTTCTTGATGTAGGTGATTGTAGTAGTAAAGATTTTACCAAGTCTTAGTTCCTACACGGAAATTTCAGTGGATTCAAAGAAAAATTTAGTACAACGATTTTTGGTTACTTTTAAAGTAACACCCTAGAATAGAGAAACAGTCACAAGTACTTGGGAAATTCACTCACGTAAGTCCGAAACGTAAGTATGTCGACCTAGTAAGTGAGTGGTTAAAGAAATGAGGTTTTGATAAGTCAATCTGAGGACGTACGGTCGGGGACTCGATCTGTGACCGTTCAGGACCTCTCACTCTTGTCTGTGATAGAGATAGGATCAAATACCCGATCACCTTTTGTCATGATGGAAGTAAATCGACGTACTGGAACACAATTACCGAAATTTTTTTACTCGAGCTCACCTACAGGAAAATCCATTTTACTCCTATTTTTACAAGAACAACGTCTTGACTCTCGGATTAACTGTGGGTATACCGTAAGTTGACTACTTTCAATCAGAGTAGTTTCAAGTAATTTACAATAGTCTCGCTCTAAAAAGAGATCTTCCTTTTCCTCTATCTCTTCATCTTCTATCAGGAATTTTGTGACAGTCAGAAAGACTGGGTGTCTCCCGTTTCTGTCTACGTCTCCTCTACCGATAGCATGGTCGTGTCTATCTATTGAAAGGTCACCGTGGTTGTAGTCTAATCTACTGGTGTCCATACAATTTGTACAGACTACTTATTAAAGTGATCAATACCTACCTTCCCGTATTTTCGTGGAGAATCTTGATTTTACGTGTTAAACAGTGTCCTTTTATCGGGTTTCTTAACTCTATATTAGATTTACCATAGTATTAACCCGAGACCTTAATGTAAAAACAATTCCTGACATGTCGAATCTTCTTAGATTATTCTGTAGACTGTTTTCGTTATCTAAGACCGACAGTCGTACCGGATCTCCGTACGCGAGGGTGACTGATCCTTCAATTCTACAGTGGTTCAGGAGTAGGGAAGGGAAGTAAAATCGGAGATTCTTAACTAACACTTCACCTTATTTCTGTGACAGTTCAAATTTAAAATTTATCTATGTATACCTTGTTACTCTCAAAAGAAACCTTTTAGAAAATGAGTGAAGGGTTCTTTTGGCGTTAGTTCTTTGATCGTGTCAGAAATGTACTTAACACAATCCTGGTAACTACGGTCGACATAAGGAGAAGGTGTGTTACGTGGTAGAACGTCTTTGAAATCAAGGGTGACTTCACTCGAAGATTTACAAAGGGTTACCCTAATCTATCCTTACGTAAAACGTCAGAGAGAGGGTCCTTGAATGGGAGAGACAATACTATGACAGGTGTCAAAATCTGAGTGTCGTTAGGGGGGTTTAGGTGAATACAAACATACTGAGAATAAGAGTATAAGGAATAAAAATCATTTCATATTACTAAAAACTCATCTTTTACCGTTGAGTGAGGTCATGAGGACGGACCTTTTAAGGTGTCTGTCTCCTCGGACCGCCCGTTTCTCCACCTGTACTGAGTCGCTGACTTGTGTACTACAAAAGGTTAAGTAAGTAAGTGAAAATACGTCCAGAAGTGATTCTTGGATCTATTGTCCCGTTTTCCATTCTTTGGTACCTGTTTAATCCCTATCTTTAAATTGATTACAACGAGTTATCTGCCCCAAAACAAAGATTCCGTTTGGTTTGAGAAGGAAATTCTAATTAGGGTACAAACATGTTACGACGGGTCCCAAAGGACACGGGACTATCCGGTGGTTGGTCCAGTCTATCTCTTTCGTCGGGTGGCCCTACAACGTCCTCCCTTCCTACCTTTTCCATTTGGGACTTACATAACCATCCCCTCCGTGTAAAGGACACCCCAAAAATCAGAAGACTGAGATCTAAAGTGACTGGTACCTCTTACTTTACGAAGTCGTTTCGTTTTCTGTGACGTTTTATCTTCTGGTAGATAGTCATCACGGTAAAAGGGAACCAAGGTGGTCGTACGTAAATCAAGACAAAATCGTATTGGATACGGTGTGCTAGAGTTTCAAAGTGACTTCAGATTTTAGTGAGTGAAGTCACGTCTGACGGGAAGTACGACACAGTATGTAGAGTTCTGGTGTGGTAGGACTTTTGCAAAGGAAATCTCGTAAGGAGTGTCTCCAGGACGAAGAATAGAGAAAGAAAGTCAAGGAATGTTGACGTGTTAATCCACCAAAGATACCCAGGTTTAATCCAAGGGACGGTGGTATTTGTGTGTGTGTGTGTACATGATTGTGTGTGTATACATGATTGTGTGTGTGTGGTTGGGCTGGTGGTGATGGTAGTCGAATCATGGTACCTGGTGTGAACTCTTAGTCAGTCGTCAAAGGATTTATAACAAAATTGTAGTAAGAGGGAAGAGGTTTTTAGAACGGACTGAGAGTTGACACTAAAACGTTTTAGATTTGAATCAAATTGGGCTTTCTAGGAACCAATTTTGACATGGACGATGATAAGGGACATTTTTTAGAGATAAAAAACATGTCTAAAGTACAAGAAAAGTGAGATCAGTCGAGTCGTAAAGACTTGTTCGTAGTATAAGGGGGGTGGGATACAATAAATTTGACTATGGTTAAAGGGATACACTTTAAGAAGGAGACGTTGGGGAGACTGTCAATTTTTGTAACTAATAGAAATTCCAGATCAGATCGCGTCTAAGTCTGTCTCCTTTCCTGAATCGGTCCCTAATAGTGAGAAGGATTATGAAAGACTCTCACTGAAGTCTATATGTTTCGTAAGAAGTTTCCTCAAAGTTTTTATGACATTAACCACAAATAAGTCTTAGACCACGTTACTATAAAATCCCTCAAGGTATGGACGGACTAAAGAATTTGATACTTCTAAATTGAAAAATTTGATTACAACAATTTGTATTCCGACCTTTCACTCCAGTGTCTTTTTGATCTTACACCATTTCTTTTGTATTTTTGAGATGAACAGAGTTTATTAATGTATCAATAGAAAATTAATGTAGGGATCCTCTCACCCTCACTCCTTTATGTTTCTTTACTAAGAACCAGATCTGGGTTATACAAAAGATATTTCTTACCACCTTCTGAACCTTAATAGTACCGGTAACTCTTAGTTCTTCGGTCCTATCATTGTCTCTTTTTTGGGGTGTCACACTTCCGGTGTCCCGGACTACTAACACACGACGACACTTTGACATTTTGAGTACGGGTAAAGTACTTCACTCGGACGACACTTTTTTTTAGTCTAAATAGTCTCCCCGTCTAAACAAAGGTCAAACTACCCGTAGGTCACCTACTTTTTCCGTAAAGGTTCATTAATCTTTATCTATTTCTTCTATAGTAACTTAGGAACGTAAGTAACCAATCAAAGACTTCGATGCTATTTCTGAGTTCATACATGTCAAGAACGATAGTACACAGAAACCCCGGATCTTCAACTACATAATGTCGACTATATCCACCACCCCATGTGAGAATTTTTTTTAGATCATCAATTAAGGTCTGGACCCAGGGTATCATTTTTTTATTATTATTATTATTTGTTTATTTGTTTGTTCTTTACAGAACGGTTAATCTCTTCACTTTAAACCGACACAGTGCAGGAATAACGACTTTCCACTCCGGACCGTACGACGCTAAGTACCCCAGCATTTCTCAGTCTGTGCTGACTCACTGACTTGACTTGACTTGACAGATAATGAACTAGGAAGGTGAGATAGATGATGTAGAGTAAGGAGGTGAACTAGAATCGGTTTTCTGGTTCTTCGTTACGTAGAGTTAGAAAATGATACGCTTACTATATGAGGGTCTACTTTACATATTCCACAAAACCTTTTACTCCTCTCTTTGGACCAACACACTTTTAATGGGAAAAGGGAACTCATCATGGTATTAATGACTTACACGAAGAAATGACACATCAATAAACGAGAAAGGTGCTTTGTTTCTATTAAGATTTTTAGAAACGTATAAAACTATATATTAGAGTTACGTTATAAAAATATTTATAAACTATATCAATAAGGTGTGTGTATTCAAATGTGTGTGAAAATGTTTGTATACACACATGTATACATATATATTTATGTGTATTTGTGCATATTTACGTGTGTGTCATTCCGTTCGTATCGAAAACGTGTATGTCGACCGTAATTGAAGTTCTAAAATTTCTCTCTATGTAAAGTATAGTCCTTCACTTCACTTCACTTCACTTTCAGCGACTCAGTGTAGGTTGAGAAACGCTGGGGAACCTGACATTGGACGGTCCGAGGAAACAGGTACCTCAAGAGGTCTATTCTTATGGTCTTTCTTGTCAGTAAGGGAAGAGGTCTCCTAGAAGGATTCGGTCCTTAGCTTGAGTCCGGAGGGTATAACGTCCACCTAAGAAATGGTAGACTTGGTTGTTTCTTCTAGTTTTTTTGACCTGAGCCATCGGATAGGAAAGAGGTCCCTAGAAGGGTTTGGTCCCTACCTTGGTCCCTGAGGACGTAACAATGGCTGACTCGATTGTCCCTTAGGGAGTTTAGTCGTTCTTACATCCATTTACCCGTGAGTATAACACGACCACTTTTATTTTAACCCCTTTTGCTAGACCTCTTGTGAAATCAATATACTTAGGTTTTAGAATTTGACATGTTCAGTACACTATGTAATCAAGGTGATAAGTCAAGTCAAGTCAGTGAGTCAGTACAGACGAAGAAACGCTGGGGCACTTAACGGCGTGTGGTCCGGAGGGACAGGTAGTGGTTGTGGACCTCAAGTGGGTTTGAGGACAGGTAACTCAGCGACTACGGTAGGTCGCTAGAGTAGGAGACAACAGGGAAAGAGGAGGACGGCGGTTAGGGAGGGTCGTAGTCTCAGAAAAGGTTAATCAGTTGAGAAGCGTACTCCACCGGTTTCATAACCTCAAAGTCAAAATCGTAGTCAGAAAGGTTTCTTGTGAGTCCTGACTAGAGGAAATCTTACCTGATCAACATAGAGGGACGTCAGGTGCCCTGAGAGTTCTCAGAAGAGGTTGTGGTATCAAGTTTTCGTAGTTAAGAAGCCACGAGTCGAAAGAAGTGTCAGGTTGAGAGTGTAGGTATGTTCTGGGGATCTTTTTGGTATCGGAACTGATGTACCTGGAAACAACCGTTAATTACAGAGACGAAAAGTTATACGATAGATCAAACCAGTATTGAAAGGAAGGTTCCTCTTTCGCAGAAAATTAAATTACCGACTTTAGTAGTAGACGTCACTAAAACCTCGGGGGGTTTTATTTCAGGCTGTGACAAAGGTGATAAAGGGGTAGATAAACGGTACTTCACTACCCTAATCTACGGTACTAGAATTAAAAGACTTACAACTCGAAATTCGGTTGAAAAAGTGAGAGGAGAAAGTGAAAATTGTTCTCCGAAAAATCAAGGAAAAGTGAAAGAGGGTATTCCCACCACAGTAGACGTATAGACTCCACTAACTATAAAGGGACCGTTAGAACTAAGGTCGAACACAAAGAATGTCAGGTCACAAAGAGTACTACATGAGACGTATATTCAATTTAGTCGTCTCACTGTTATATGTCGGAACTACATGAGGAAAAGGATAAACCTTGGTCAGACAACAAGGTACAGGTCAAGATTGACAACGAAGGACCGGACGTATATCCAAAGAGTTCTCCGTCCAGTCCACCAGACCATAAGGGTAGAGAAAGTCTTAAAAGGTGTCAAATAACACTAGGTGTGTCAGTTTCCGAAACTGTATCAATTATTTCGTCTTTATCTACAAAAAGACCTTGAGAGAACGAAAAAGGTACTAGGTCGTCTACAACCGTTAAACTAGGGACCAAGGAGACGGAAAAGATTTCGGTCGAACTTGTAGTCCTTCAAGTGTCAAGTACATAACGACTTCGGACCGAACGTCTTAAAACTCGTGATGAAATGATCTCACACTCTACTCACGTTAACACGTCATCAAACTTGTAAGAAACTGTGATAGAAAAAAACCCTAACCTTACTTTTGACTGAAAAAGGTCAGGACACCGGACCTTTGACACGGCTCAAAAGGTTTAAACGACCGTATAACTCACGTCGTGAAAGTGTCGTAGTAGAAAGTCCTAAACTTTATCGAGTTGACTTTAAGGTAGTGGAGGTGATCGAAAAAAGCATCACTACGAAAGGTTCCGGGTGAACTGAAGTGTAAGGTTCTACAGACCGAGATCCACTCACTAGTGTGGTAGTACTACTAGAACCAGTACTTCTATAAAAAACATGTCAAGAAGACACATAAGAACGGTGGAGAAGCATTATAGAAGACGAAGACAATCCAGGTATGGTAAAAACAAGAAAATAACCGATTATGTAAAGGGATAATCTATAGATAATTTTCCTTATAGTTGTATGTCTATACATAAAATCTCTATAAACAATGTTACTCAGATATCATCTAAGAAATATCAATATTATTTCATGTGTTACTATCAGAATCTTACGTAAATAAAGATGTGTGTAAGTTTTCCTTCTACATCTATATATAGATGACTGTCCCTTTCAACAAGGACCATGTAACAATTCATATTTTCCCCGAGATTCGTCTCATTATAATTAACGATTATAAATGAATCACAAATGACATTCCTTCCGTATCCAAGACTCTATATATACATATATATGAAATATATGTATATAAAATATATGTCATTGAGAAGAGTTAGAGTAACTATAATAGGGACTAAATGACCCAAACCCACTTCTTTACTGGGATTTCTGTACTTCGACAAGTGGTTTCTATTTTGTCGATCATTCACTGTTTACACTAGAAATGTGACCCCGTCAGACTGACGGGTTCTGGTGTGAGAGTTAGAGAGGCTGTATTATGGATGGAAACACATCTAGGGACACCCGAAAACGGGCACGTAAGTAGAAACATACATGTGTCCGTCTCTCATTTTATATCCTATTGTAGGTAGTACTAAATTGTGCCAATAGGAATTCACTGACCTTAAAATTAAAAACATATCAACACAAAAGAAATCACTTGTCACGTAATAACACATGTAAAATTTCTCCCCCTTTCCCCGTTCCTGATGTTTCTATAAGACGAGTCGACATCGGACCCACGTACGGTACCCCATCAGGACGACAGAAGGACTAGGTCGACTACCTGTCTCACTTATTCCTCGAGGGTACCTGGTGTTTACTACGTTTTATACGTTTTATACGTAACACACTAACTCGCAATTCATTTAAAATAAAAAGTCGAAGACTCTTTCACTCCGTGGAACGTCATAACTTAATAAGAAGGACCCGTGACTGAATGACGAAGGAACATACATACACAATCCGTGAGTCAACACAGACTGAGAAGCACTGAAAAGGTCTGTTCTTATGACCGTACCCATCAGTAAGAAAAGAGGTCCCCTAGAAGGGTTGGGTACCTAGTTTGGGACAAGAGGAAGTAACGTCCGCCTAAGAAGTGGTAGACTCGATGGTCTCTCCAGGATAACGAAGGAGTGTTTTACGACGTACTACGGTACTGGATTTTGATTACACTGGAGACTTTTTTTGGACAGTAACGGTCCCAGGACCCGTCGAAATCTTCGAATACCAGAACTGTGAACAAAGGACCAGGTAAGTTTTCACTTTTAAAAATGGACCTTAAATGTATGTTCTCTAACGTTTTATAGAATAATGTCAATCTAAAAAAAAAGTATAAATGGGTTATACCAAACAAACGATGGAAAAGTTTAAGTCATTCGGAATTCCTTACGACTCCTGATGACTCTTTTTGTAGTAGAAACTAAAATAGAGAGACCTACCTTAATTAGGTCCAAACGGTAGACAGAGTCTTTCCTGGAAATGACGAAAACCATCCCGTGTGACTAACACTGAAGGTCAAAATAATTCCATCATGTAAAAACAAAATATTTGATTATGTTAAAAGATTAATAGACGTTATTTAGGTTGAACTTTTGGACAGGATACCGTCTCACTTGTCGACATCTGTCTAAAAAGAGGAAAGGAAGGAGGGAGGGAAGGAAGAAAAGGGAGAGAGAAGGAGGAAGAAAAGAGAGAGAAGAAGGAAGAAGAGAAAGGAGAAAGAGGAAGACAGAAAGAGACGGAGAGAGGGAGGGAAGACGGAGGTAAAAACGAAAGAATGATTTACTGATACGAATCGAAAATACGATAGAATGTTCTTGACAGAATGTGTATCTAATGTGTTGGACTCGTGTCAAGGGAACCTCATTCAGACATTGGGATGGGACGAGCACGATAGCCCTTTTCGATGCAAAAGTCTCTGACTTTGCAATCGGAGGTTACGTACGACGAGAACAGACTCGCGACGCTAACGAAGTAATAAAGAGGGGGCTCCTAAGTTACCTAAACCAAGTTCGTGGTAACTTGCACTACGACATAATTAACGGGACCTCCCATCGCTCCGGAAACTTGACACCGACACTCCCTATAAAACGACATTCTGTACACAGTCGTGAACCGACCAATTGAGACCCCGACCTGACACGTCGTACGACCCTGGTTCCTAGACCTTTTGATGAAACGTAGGATTAGAATGTAGACAAAGGGTAGTACGCCGCTCTAACTGACCGATAAGATTGGCCCTTCGTAGCAAGACGTTATCGGTCTCAGATTCATGTTTATAATATGACAGTTTCTTATAATTCTTAAGAGGTAGTAAAAAAGTTCAAGAGGGTTTGTCGACCAGCGTAACCACTTACCCTCTACGTTACCTAATTAATGGGTTGGAAAGTAAGCTTTTTCTTAACAGACACGCATTCAATACACAGTCGAAATACTGTGACTTTGAATTTAACTTCTACTAAGGAGTAAAAACTTATTTTCATTTTAGAGTAAAAAGTAACCGGATTAGAACTTGGGTAAGATCCGAGATGCATGGTCTCAATTAAACATAAGTCAGTTTACATCTTAATGTGGAGTTTATACTAGTTGTGGAAAGAAAGTTTCTTGTGTCTGATCAACTAAGTGGACCTTATTAAAGAAGAAATAAGGTTGGAAGGACTCATCATTTGTCAGTAAAGGTAACGTTGTCTCCACCTGTTGATCCTTTCAAGTATTACCGTACAATAACGACAACAAATCAGTGATCCAACAGACTGATAAAACACTGGGACACCTAATATCGGGTGGTCGGAGGAGACTGGTACCTTAAAACTTCCGTTGTTATGACCTCAACCAACGATAAAGGAAGAGGTCCCCTAGAAAGACTGGGTCCCTAACTTGGGGGAAGAAGACTCAACGTCCACCTAAGAGATGACGACTCAGTGGTCCCCTTGGGAATCATTCAATTTATTAGATGTAACATGAAGACTTCGACATTAATATAAGGATCTGAAGACTTATCGTCAAATCAAGATAAAGGAGACTTACTATGTTGGAGAGTTTGTTATGAACAGTGAGAATAAATATAGTAACTCAGTGTTTCTAGGTATCTCAGTTTCGATACCAAGAGGGTCATCAGTGCATACCTACACTCTTGACCTGGTTTTTCTTTCGACTCACGATTTCTCAACTACAAAAGTTTAACACCACGACCTCTTCTGAGAACTTTCAGGGAACCTGACGTTCCTCTAATTTGGTCAGTTAGGATTTCCTTTAGTTGGGACTTATAAGTAACCTTCCTGACTACGACTTCGACTTCGAGGTTATGAAACTGGTGGACCACACTTCTCGACTGAGTAACCTTTTTCAGGACTACGACCCTTTCTGACTTCCGTTTTCCTTTTCGCATACTGTCTCCTAAGTTACCAATCTTTCGTAGTGACTGAGTTACCTGTACTTAGACTTGTTTGAGATCCTCTATCTCTTCCTGTCTCTCCTCTTACTTCACGATGTCAGGTACCCCAGTGTTTCTCAGTCTATGCTGAATGACTGACTTGTTGTTGAGTACCCAAACTTAGGGTCCAAATGTTATCAATGTCTATGTGAAGTATTTACGCATAGTACATGAACCCTTCTTCTCCCGTTTGTGATTTAACGATACCTTTGCAGTTAAAATTCTCTCAGTAAATAAGAGTTTCAAGACACTAATTTTTTTATTGACAATTTATTAAGGGTCCACGGAGAAATCTTGAACTAGAAGATTTTATAGAGATGTATAGGATGAAATACTTCCTTTGCCCTTCTACTATCTTTTGTTCCGGACTATTCTCAGAAAGGTATCACATACGTCCCCTCCTTTTCACTTATACACAGTCATTTCGTAAAACAAACCTTTCAAGTTCATCACATAGTACGAAAAAGGACAAGATTCAAAATAAACCTTAACTAACTACCCAACTGTATAACTCAACATCTTTATGGAGGTATAAATACCACCGTCGTCTTGACTGTCTTACACAACTTTTATATGGTGAAAGGAAATAAATAAATAACAAAATAAGGTGTAACCTAATTCATTTCAGAAACGTTAGACCTTTAGAAAGAGTCTCTCTGATATACATGAGTTCTGTCTCGAACCCTATCTATGATTACATCTCGTCCGGTCGTCTGTCAAAAATTTAGAGGTTACGTCCTTCATCCGGTTACAGAAATCTCAGAACCCAGATACCTATTAGGAGAGGAAGGTCTAAAAACTCCTGAAAGAAAGAGTTAAAATCCCGTTTTCAAAGTAAACAAACCAATATACGTCTCATGTAGTACTCTTTTCGACCCGACCTACTTCGTGTTCGACCTTAGTTCTAACGGTCCTCTTTATAGTTATTAGAGTCTATACGTCGACTGTCGTGGGAATACCGTCTTTCACTTCTTGATTTCTCGGTAAACTACTTTCACTTTCTCCTCTCACTTTTTCAACCGAATTTCGAACTGTAAGTCTCTTACTTCTAGTACCGTGGGCCAGGGTAGTGAAGTACCGTTTATCTACCCCTTTGTCACCTTTATCACTGACTGAAATAAAACCCCCCCGAGGTTTTAGTGACGTCTACCACTGATGTCGGTACTTTAATTTTCTGTGAATGAGGAACCTTCCTTTTAATACTGGTTGGATCTGTCGTATAATTTTTCGTCTCTGTTTTTTTTTTTTTTTCCGTCTCTGTAATGAAACAGTTGTATCCGATCAGATCAGTTCAGTTCCGATACCAAAAAGGTCATCAGTACATACCTACACACTCAACCTGATATTTCTTTCGACTCGTGACTTTTTAACTAAGAAAACTTGACACCACAACCTCTTCTGAGAACTCTCAGGGAACCTGACGTCCCTCTAAGTTGGACAGGTAGGATTTCTCCAGTCAGGATCCACAAGCAACCTTTCTGACTACTTCGACTTTGAGGTTTTGAAACCGGTGGACTACGCTTCTCAACTGAGTAAACTTTTCTGGGACTATGACCCTTTCTACTGTCACCCTCTTCTTCCCCTGTTGTCTCCTACGATACCAACCTACTGTAGTGACTACGTTACCCGTATTCACACCCATTTGAGACCCTCAACCACTACTTGTCCCACCGGACCGCTCGACGTCAAATACCCCAGCGTTTCTCAGTCTGTACTGACTCGGTGACTTGATTTGGCTCAACAGACAATAATACTGACGGTTTCACCTGAGTACCGACACATTTCACACACGGGAGTAAATGACTTTGAAACGTGAGAAAGATACACATATGTACCCCCTTCGACCGCATAAAGACACGTATACTAGGTAATATATTCTTCATATATGATATATACAAATGTTATCACAAGTCAAACATTTCCCTCTGACTGTCACAACTCTTTTTGTTCTCGGTTATGTACACTTTCATAAAACATCAAGATTTCGTAAAACTATTACGTATCATAATAAGGTTTCATCGTTCCTAATAGTTTTTTTAATCTTTAGACTGTTTCGGGAGTTCAACTGTCTTTATTACACAGTAGTATTCTATAGAGTGTATAAACGATAGACAAAACACAGAACAGAACATGCGTGATAGTACCGAATTACCCCCTTTTCTTTTTTGTATCGAGATGGTAACGTTCGAATTCAGTACATTGAAGAGACTCGCATTCAAAGAAACATCCACTCTTTTTTATACTACATATGGTATATAATAATATTCGTGATTTACTCTACTACAAACTTCTTTTAAACAGTTTTTATCAGAAGTCATTTACAAAAGATAGTACAAGAATAACAATAATGTCAAAGATAATGATAACAATATACAATGTCAATATTATTTTTATAATAATTATCGATATTGAAAAAATTTTTTTATTTCTTGTTCAGTTGTAATACCGATCTAAACGGTACTAATTTAGTAAACAAAAGATAAAAGTCGTTCACACTTAAAAATACTTGTGTATTTTCGAAAATATTTCTATTTTATGTTTGTGTATACTGTACCTTACGGACTGTCTATTAAGACGAAAATGTTTTATAAATTCATACTTCATGATCTTTATAAAATTTTATAAACTTTCTGATTTTAAATCGCATGATAAGTCAAACAGGAGGTAAGTCTATTATAAAGTAATAGAACAATGACATTATAAATGTCATACATCAACTTCAATGTTATTCAACCGTCACTCAAGAACCCCGTTTGATTTATGTACAATTTAGTTTATGTCCAAACGTACAATTTATATTATATTATATTTTTATTTAAAAGTTAATTTATATAGAAAGAGAGGGAACAATCTATCCATCTATCTATTTATCTGTCTATCTATTCGAAAATAAAATAAACTTCAAGTATATATCAGTGTCTTCCACGTATACAGTAATTGACGTTTACTTAAGCAATAGTTAAGAAGTGATCTCAATTACCATTCTTGCCTAGACATTACTTGTTCTATTTCCATTGTCGAAAAAAATTTTTTTTACTTATAACTTATGGTTTTTCTACATAATTGTTTTTCTTAACATTTAAATTTACAAGTCATCTTAGTACTAATTCGGTTATACCATTCCGGATGTTACACATCAACGAAAATAGTAGTTTTTTTTTTTTTTTGTGGTGAAAAACAACAAAAATTATTTGTTAAATAAGAGGTCAATGGTTAAGTCAGTTATCGTCTTCGTCGAGGTCTCGACTCAGTCCTCCTAGACAACTACTTCGCTAGACCCTTAACTCCGTTCGAAATGTGATCGTGTCTGGATTTCGACAGGAGACACCGGACCCCTGTATGGGTAGTGAGTAAGAGGAATTGTATTATAGTGAGTCACAAAAAACTACTGAGAAATGAAGTACTGTATGAAAAAGTATGTCACGGGATATAAAGTAGTTTAAGAGTACTGTGAAGTCTATCTTCTTTTGTTCTGAATCTCTTCAATCTCTCAAAGAGTTCTTTTACCGTTAAAAGTTTAAACTTCTAGAAAAGAAAATGTTGGAGACTCTAATCGGGTCTAGTTGAACATGAATAAGAGAAGGGGTGAGTCTGTTTTTTTTTTTTTTTTTTCTTGTGACTACCACTCGAGGACACGAACGTGATGTCAGTTAAGTCAAGTCAGTGAGTCAGTACAGGTTGAGAAACACTGGGGTACCTGACGTCGCATGTTCCGAAGGGACAGATAGTGGTTCTAGGTCTCGAAAGAGTTTGAGTACAGGTAGCTCAACCATTACGGTTAGTTGATAGAGTAGGAGACAGTAGGGGAAGAGGAAGACGGAAGTTAGAAAGGGTCGTAGTCCCAGAAAAGTTTACTCAGTCAAGAGGCGTAGTCCATTCGTTTCTTAACCTCGAAGTCAAAGTCGTAGTCAGGAAAGTTACTCATAAGTCCTGACTAAAGGAAATCCTACCTGACCAACCTATAGGCACGTCAGGTTCCCTGAGAGTTCTCAGAAGAGGTTGTGATATCAAGTTTTCGTAGTTAAGAAGCCACAAGTCGAAAGAAACACCAGGTTGAGAGTTTAAGTATGTACTGATGACCTTTTTGGTACCGAAACTGATCTACCCGGCAACGACCGTTTCACTAGAGAGACGAAAAAAAAAAAAAATTAACTAAATAAAATTTACCTCCGATTAATGAACTGTTATAACTTAACCAAAACGGTATGTAGTTGTACTTAGACGGTGCCCACATGCTATTGCTATTGCTACAGAGACGAAAAATTATGTGACAGTTCCAAACGTATCGAAAAGAAGGTTCCTCATTCGTAGAAAATTAAAGTACTGACGTCAGTGGTAGACGTCACTAAAACTTCGGTTTCTTTAGTTCAGAGTGACAAAAGTAACAAAGAGGTAGATAAACGGTACTTCACTACTCCGGTCTACGGTACTAGAACCGAAAAACTTACGACACGAAATTCAGTCGAAAAAGTGAGAGGAGAAAGTGAAAGTAAGTCTCCGAGGAATCAAGTAGAAGGGAAAGACGGTGTTCCCACCACAGTAGACATATAGACTCCAATAACTATAAAGAGGACCGTTAGAACTAAGGTTAAACACGAAATAGGTCGGACCGTAAAGCGTACTACATAAGACGTATCGTCAATTTATTCGTCCCACTGTTATATGTCGGAACTACATGAGGAAAGGGTTAAACCTTGGTCAGGTCACAAGGTGCAGTCAAGATTTACAATGAAGAACTGGACACATATCCTCCGTCCATTCTACCACACCATAAGGGTAGAGAAAGTCTTAAAAGGTCAACACTAGGTACGTCAGTTTTCGAAATCACAATCAGTTACTTCGTCTTCATCTACAAAAAGACCTTAGGGGAACAAAAAAGATACTAGGTTACATACAATCGTTAAACTAGAGACCAAGGAGAGGGAAAAGATTTAGGTCGAACTTATAGACCTTCAAGAGTCAAGTTCATGGTAACTTCGGAGTCAACCTCTTAAAACTCATAATGAAACGATGTACACTCTACCTACCTTCACGTGATGTCATTAGCATTCATCCCGAAGGGAATATCGAGTCAACTATTTCTTAGACGGACGTCACGTCCTCTGGGTTTAAGCTAAGGAGCCAGTCCTTCTAGGGAACCTCTTCCTTTACCACTGGGTGAGATCATAAGAACAGACCTCTTAGGGTACCTGTCCCATCGGACCGGCAGATCTCAGGTACATCCACGTTCTCAGTCTGTGTTGAATCGTTGATTTGGTGGTGGTGGTTAGTATGGACTATCGTCGTCATTGATGTTCCCTGTACACACTCTAAAAACAAAAAATAGAAACATTTCGTACATCGGGACACAGACCGAGTATCATTCATGATATTTTCACAAAAATCCGTTTTTATTTATCTTTTTTTAAAGTCATTTTTTTATTTTGAAATAAAGTATTGAGTTTTGTCAAACTACCTACATTGTGAAGAATATTGAGTTCTGTCATCATACCGTGTTGACGAATTTCTTCTTGTATCCTTTTATAAATTATACGGACTCTGGTCGTAAACGTGACTCCTGGTCTACGAGAAATACCTCCTTTTCATCCTGGTTTAAGACTTCCCCATTATGAGGATCTTTAATGTTACATACATTAACTTTAGAAACTTTAGTTGACTTTAAAATGAACGATTTGGCATACACTGATAAGATTCTACGGACTGAATCCAGCTTACACGATTATGAAGGTGTTGGATCGGGGGAGAAGTGTCAGGGACTGAGGGGACTCTTATCTGATCTTAGATGAGATCAAACTGATCTCAACTGACCAGATCTTTCTGAAGACGGTCATAAACGGGTCTGGAGAGTCTGTCGTTCCTTGCCATTGGATAGAAGTAAGGTATGGACAGAATCTGTACTGGTGGTTCTGTCACGTGTATTTATACGACCAGATCGGTTACTAAGAAAATTTTAATAGACCATGACAGGACATAAGAAATAGTGTAGTAAGAGGTCTCTCTCTTACATTTGCAGGGACAAGAAGAGACTGGTGAGTTCAGAGTGGGGTAATAGTTTAGGACTCAATTTGGTATGACGAGGAACCTTAAAATCGTACCCCATCACTTTTTGCCAGTTAATACTTTGGAAACCAAGATGGTAAATGGTAGATACATGTGAACCCGTTTAGGGAAGGATGGCACTGACACCTAAATAAGTAGACATTTTACTTTTTATGAATCTTATACAGATTCATAAGGACTTTTTCCTATCTCTCGTGTACGATCCCGAAGTTATTTTCTATAAAAGGGTTAATATTAAGTTCCTTCTTAACTAGAAAGATGGAGAAGTCTTAAATGGATTGTAAATAAAGATCGTAGGGAACAAACTACAAGACTATAAAGTTGTGATCCAGGTGTTTAGGAAACTAAAAGGAGGGTAGCTCTGTAACGCAATTTAAGGGTAACGGAACTTACACCAACTCAAAGCTAACCGAAATTACTGAACGAAGATTACTTGTCTTACCTCACGTGTGTTATGAGACTAAAGGTTTCATCCCACTTTTTTCTTTTTTTGACATCTCGGAGAGAGACCGAGAGACACAGTGGTACAAAACGGGAACCTTACTTCAATGGGGTGACCCTTTTTCGACTACGTTATACTCGTCCAAATGTACCCTGTTTTGACTCCGAGGTAGAGGTCAGAGATGACGTGAGGGTCCATTGACAGTCATGGTTGAACGGTCGTTACACTTTCATCTAAGAGACGGGTTTCAGTTCGACGAGGTCGACTGAGACTCACCTTGTCTCTGTTCGGAAAGGATGGTTGGGAACGAGTTCACTATTTAAGTACTCGTTTTATTTACTAAGAACAACAGATTTCGGTGATTTGAAACTCCACCAAACAATGTTGTATTATCCATTTTCTTCGTTATGACCACAAGTCACGGTATACTATCTTCATTAGTAGAATATACCACTACACTTTAGAAAAGCCTCTTAAATTCACAGACATATTGTGATGAGTCTTGAATTATTCATGAAACAATAATAATTAATGAAATTAATTATACCTGTATAAGGACACTGGTTCCCTTAACAAAAGTGAAGGAAACGAACAAACTTAACTGATCCATAAATATCGATCTTTTTATTCCGTAATATCGTTTTTACAATAAAACGTTAAAAAAGGAAACTCTACGAATAAAACTTCAACTCCACTAGTTTTGTTGAAAATTCTTCGACAATGAATTCGACTTTCAATGTGAAACTTTCTATCTTTAACGAACAGTGGGACTTTATAAACCTTCTTTTTTATATATCATAACCTTCAAATTTATGTGTCTCCACTGTAAAGGGTACTATTCTTGACAGAAAAAGTACATGGACGGAAACAACAAGTGGTAACTAATATACTGTCTAACCTAAGATCTCAAAAAATTTACTTCTGGTTTTATAGTGGGAGACTCACCTATCAAGTCTCTAGACCTTGTACGTACGTCAGAAGACTCAAACTATAACACCTCAGAGTCTTACTTCACTCTGAAGATTCAGAGAAGTTACTTCACCACTACCCTTCTTCATCCTCGATAAGTTGAAAATATTTAAAGAATTAGTAAGAAAAGTGGAAGTACCCTTTTTCCTTATACTGCACTTTTGACTTTAAAATAAACAACAAATTTTACTATTACTTTTATACCCCATTCTTCATCTGAGTTCATTTATATATCACTGGGTCACCTAAAGTTTACCATCAACAATTCTCCCTTCAGAGGAATTTTCTTTGTGATGAATACGGAACCCCTTTTTCATAGTAAGTTGACATTGTACCCAAACACAAGTTGACATTCTCTGAATTCTAGGACGTATGTCAAGTTCCCCCTCTTTCTATATGATCATCAGGTTTCTTCGAAAGTGCAGAGCGATTTTTACATTCGGTTCAAAAACTCAGTATAAAATACTTCATATCTATTAATTTCGAATATTCTACCTCCGTCTTTAGACTATTTAAGTCCATTTTCGTCTTAAAACTGAACTTAATGGAACCAATGACAACAATAACAAGTCAACGGTTCAATACAGGTTGGGAAGTGTTGGGGTACCTGACGTCGGGCGGTCCCGATGGACTGGGAGTGGTAGAGGGCCTCAAACGGGTTCAAGTATAGGTAACTTAACTACTACAGTAGGTTCATAGAGTAGGAGATTACGGGAAAAGAGAAGACGGAGTCTCAGAAAAGTTGCTCAGTCGAGAAACGTAGTCCACCGGTTTATAACCTCGAAGTCGAAGTCGTAGTCAGGAATGTCACTCATCAGTCCTAACTAAAGGAAATTCTGACTGACCAAACTAGAGGAACGTCAAGTTCCCTGAGAGTTCTCAGAAGAGGTTGTGGTGTCAAACTTTCGTAACTAAGAAGTCGTGAGACGAAAGAAATACCAGGTTGACAGTGTAGGTATGTACTGATGACAGGTATATCGGAACTGATATACCTAGAAACAACCGTTTCACTACAAAAACAAAAAATTGTGCGACAGATTAAAACAGTATCAAAAGGATGGTTCTTCGTTGACAGAAGATTAAAGTACCGACGCCAGTGGTACGTCACTTCGATCTCGGGTTCTTCTCCTTTGGACAGTGATGAACGTGGAAAAGAGGTAGATAAACAGTGTTTCAGTACCCTGATCTACGGTACTAGAATCAAACGGACAAAACAAAACGAAAAATTATAACTCTAAATTCGACCGAAAAAGTGAGAAGAGAAAGTGGGAGTAGTTCTCCAAGAAATCGAGGAGAAGTAAGAGACGGTAATTTCATCATAGTGGACGTATAGACTCCAACAACTATAAAGAGGGTAGTTAGAACTAAGGCCGAATATTGATTGGGTCGGACCATAAAGTGTAGTATATGAGACGTATATTCAATTTATTTATCTCACTGTTACTTGTCGGAACAGTATGAGGAAAGAGTTAGAACTTGATCAGTCAACAAGGTATGTTCGAAGAATTACAACTAAGAACTGGGTGTATGGCCAAAGTGTTCTACGTCCATTCTACCAGACCGTAAGGGTAAAGAGCCAATAACATGAACCGTCATACAAAATAAAATCGAACCATTTAGAATCTGATTTAGTATTAATAAAAAACAATTTTATACCTCGGTTAAACTTTAATTAATATAGATCCGACAAAGAAACGTTTATGTTTTGTGAATGAATAATCTTTAGAAGATTGTTTTAGGTGAGTGTTCAGACATACAAGTTCGGAACTAAGACTAAAAACACTCACCCGGGACTCCATTATATACTGACATCCCATCCCCTCTCCGTCTCCCACCTTTGATATATTTACGGGTTTTAGATTGTTTCTCCTCGATTTCTCGGAAAACTACTACCACTTTCTCCTCTCACTTTTTCGACCGAAATTTGAGTTGTAATTTTTACGGTTTTAGTACCGTTGGTCAGGACATCGAAGTACCTTTTATCGTCTTTATCCCTGTCTAAAATATAAGAACCCGAAGTTTTAGTGACACCTACCACTGACGTCGGTACTTTAACTTTATACGAATAAGGAACCTTCCTTTCGATATTGTTTGGATCTATCGTATCATTTTTCGTCTCTGTAGTGAAACGGTTGTTTCCAGACATGTCAGTTTCGATACCAAAAAGGTCATAGTAGATGACTACACTTTCACTACAATGAGTTAGGACAGACTAAGAAACGCTGGGGTACCTGACATCGGATGGTCCGAAGAGGTAGGTACCCTAAAAGGTCCGTTCTTATGACCTCCCGCAACAGTAAAGGAAGAGGTCCTCTAGAAGGACTAGGTCGCAAACTTGGGCCCAGAGGGCGTAACATCCGTCTGAGAAATGGCAGATTCGGTTGTTTAGTTGACTACACTCTCTAAATGGTTTTGCCTCCGACTCACGAACTTCTTGACTACGAAAGTTTGACACGACCTCTTCTGAGAACTCTCAGGGAACCTAATGTTCCTCTAGTTTGTTCAGTTAGGACTTCCTTTAGTTAGGGATTATAAGGGACCTTCCTGACTACGACTTCAACTTCGAGGTTATGAAACCGGTGGACTACACTTTACAACTGAGTGACCTTTTCTGGGACTACGACCCGTTCTGACTTCTGTTTTCCTCTTCGCTCACTGTCTCCTACTCTACCAATCTTTCGTAGTGGCTGAGTTACCTGTACTTAAATTCGTTTAAGGTCTTCTATCGCCTTTTGTGTCCTCGGACCGTGCGACGTCAGGTACCTCACCGTTTCCGTCTGTGCTGAGTCTCTGACTTGTTGTTATTTTTCTTTGACTTTCATCAACCACGATGTCTTTCTCAAAATTTACCTCTAGTCTTTTCCATCGTAAAACAGCTTAAAACCTCGAAACATTATATTTAGTTTTGTGGGTCCTAGATTTTACCTGAACCAATGTTCGAACAAAATCGTATATTCAATAAATGGACGGGAGGGAGGAGGGAGTCATATGTAATTTCTATAACGTTCTGATACCCTCTCGGTTCACAGAAGAAACATACTTATCTAAAGAAAAGAAAAGTTGAAATAACTCCGTAAGAATTGTATGTGTTTCAGTCTGTACAAATTACATACGTAGAACTACTTGAATCTGTATACTCATGTGTATACATAGTAGTTTTTGTTACATTATTTATATAGGTATCGAAGGTTTTCTAAAGAACGCAGAAGAGAGAAATACAACAACACCATTCTAGTGAATCGTACTCTAGATAGAGAATATTTATATACAGAATTATTTAAAATTCATATATACAATATCGCCTAGAGATTTTGAATTTGTGGAACATATTCACAGGTAAATATGAGTAAATTATTAAGGAGTAGAGCGAGAAGAGGCAGGGACAGTTTGGGGTAAGATAAGATCAAAGATACGTAAACTGTCAAAATTTACAAAGTATATTCACCTTAGTACGTCATAAACTCCAAGTCACTAACTGAAGAAAGTAAATCATATTATGGAAGACACAGGTAGTCACAACGGTGTCTGCCTAAAGAAAAAAGAAAAGGTCCGACTTATTATGAAGGAACATATATCTATGGTGTACAAAAATAGGTAAGTAGATAACTACCAGTGACCCTACAAAGGTTTAGAAACGATAATTCTTATTACGACATCAGTTAAACTCTCACGTCTATAGGGAAATTCTGTTTATGTAGAAGTATATACATGATGACTTAGTGAAACAACATACCATATTTACATGTGTTGTAATATTCAGTTTATATACAGTTATTTTAAATTTTTATATGTGTTTCTTCTGTTTGTTTACAAAATTCAATTTGATATATTTCCTTTATCTCTCCAAATAAATCTAAATCTTTGTTTAATTATCGTATAGTCGAGATTTTGTGTTATCACTTATAGGTAGATGTAACACTGATAAGTCATGGGACGTGTTTCGACTTCAATTTTAGTCCATGATGGTTAGACCTTGAATAACATGTAAAATTTTAATTCGTTAGAATATGATTTCGATCAAAAATTTCTTTTTCTTTGATCAATTTGAAAAGTTTAGGGTTGACAGTTTGTTATGTAAATATGATTGAAGTCTTTACATGAAACCGTTGGTAAATCCTTCTATCGAATGAACTCCCTGTGAATTGTTCAGTTAACGTCTTATTTAGGTCGTCTACTTTATACTCACAAGACGGATTGAGACAGAATTCTTCAACGGAACAATATCTAAAAAAATTTCGTAAGAACCTCAAGAGTCTGGAACGTAACTAAAGGTACAACTATAAATTAGACTAATTCGAATTTGGTAGACAGATATTTGTAAACCATTAAAAAAAAGAGATCGAAATTTTTTCTAGTCTATGTGTTCTTTATTTTACATTATTTGGTTGAACGTCATTAAAGTAATATAACACCATAAAACCCTATTAAATAACGAACATCCTTAAATTGGATAAAATTGTTACAATATATGAATACCTATATGTAAATTAAATACATATGTGAGGTATATATAGGCGTGTACGTGTGTGTGTATGTGTAATATCAGTAAAGACTGAGTTGTATTATTTTTATTTGAATCAACGATAAGATAAAATATTCTTGAAAGTAACTTCGAATTGAAAACTTTTATATGAAGTTATATAAAACTATTTCGAAGAAGTTTCTATTACGAATATATAATCTTTAGCACATGGTTACTTTTGGTTTAAATTAAAACGATATAAATGTAAAGAAAAAGAGTTCACGTTTACGTTAAAAAAAATAAAACATATATTACAGTATATTTAATTATCGATACCTATAATTTTCGAAAAATTACGTGAGTAATTTTTTTATTTATTGATACTATAACTTACAAAACTGGATAAAAATTTACAGAGATATAATTTTGTATAGAAAATTTAAAAGACTATTTGTAAAATAAACTTCAACTGTACTCGATTTTTTATTCCGATTTTATGTGTTTTTATGTAAAAAACCACACAAACACATATGGACACATACATATGTTTATTAATGAAGAGATAGATTAACCACTCTGTCAATACCGTTGATTTCCGACTTACACCTTACAGTCTTAATAAAAAAAGGGAAATTTTAGACGAAGTGCGACTCCAGTAAAATCACCCAATATTTTACGGAAGACCCATCTCTACCGACCAAAGAAGAGTCGGATTTCTTCAATCTCAAAATTTTAAGACAAATTTGACCATCCTTAAAACCCATTACCTATCCGAATCACAAAGGATCCTTCTTACCTTCCTTTTTTTTATAACAATTTATACGGAACGTTTTATTGTTGGACGTCTGTTTCTTTTTATTATTTCAACTTTTGTGACGGTAAGTTGACTCATTTTTTTTTTTTTTTTAATGAAGTGAGAGAGGAATCTTACAATAAACTTAAATAAGAATATAATTTTCCTTTTTTATTGATGGCGGGAGACATGGTTATTACGTAGAATTCATTAAGAGGAAATATTTACCATAATTGTGGGTGTGTCTTAAGTATGGAGGTAAACACTTGTTTGTAAATGTTACTAGTAATGAGGTTTCGATAAACTTTATACTTTACTATTCATTTTTATTGTGAAAGTTAAACACATAAAGTCAGTAAAATATACTGGAAAAGAAAGTATAGGTGAAACGACAAAGTAACGGTTTTATCTCATGGTTCGTTTTTTTATCTCATGGTTCCTCTTTTCTTAATTATAAAGATCACATAAGTATTTGACCGAACTAGAATATACGAAACGGATCAAATTGACTACGAAATTTTTTTTTTTTTTCTTAAGAAAAGAGTTTTTTTTTTTTGTACCTCTTCTACCTTTAAATGGACATTTATTTCCTTTTTATACTGGTTCCCGAAATAACAAACTAACCCTGTAGATATTTAGAGATTGGAGTCGAGACACAAGAAGTATGAATCGACAGTAAAATAAATAGAGGACTGTAAAGGAGGATCACGATGTGACCTCTAAGGTATCAACAATATTAGGGGACTTTGGACTGGGAAACAGGGATAAGGGGTCAGATTCGTCTATCCAAAAGGAGGGCGAAAAGACCCGTCATGAGTCGTCAATTCAGAGACAAAAGGAGGTGACTGTGCAGTACACACAGGTAGGAGTAGAAATTAGAGAGTACAGAGACCTTTTAAACAGAAAAAGGACGACGAACGACTAGGGACGTGGACACAAGAGGTCGGAAAGAAAAAGGACGACAAGAACAGAGTAAAGATAAAGATAAGTAAGACATGTACGAGTCTAGTTGATCGATATTTTCACTTTGGAAAGGAAGATAGGTCGATGAAACCAGACAACCAAAAAGAGAATGACGGAAACGTGACGGACTGACGAATTTTCTATTTAGATAGGGAAGTTAGGTGTGGAGGAATTTATAGGTAAAAAGAAAATCGTCTCCTTTACACTGAAATCAGGAATAGAGAGATGACTTCTAGTGATTACTGTGCTTTAGTACTTAAGCCGGTGTTATAAGGAGTTCGGAACAAAGGAATTGGAACGAACCTGTAGTTTACGATTCCTTCTCTTCGGTTCACAGATGTTTTACGTAGATGGTGAAAGTCTCATCTCTAAATAAAGATCCTTCTTCAGAAGATTGAGAACGTAAATGTAAACCGACACCGACCATGAACGGTTATTCTACATTCGTCTTCCTTTATTCAGTAAAAGTCTAGTTCCCGAAAAGGTTCAAGGAGAGAGTCAGTTATTGTCGTTCCAGGAGACGATAGACCACGGAACACTAGGCCTCGGAAAAGGGGTCATAGTGAGTCGTTGATACTAGTGGGTAGAACCTGACGATCCACTCGTTCTTTATTTGTAGACAATATAATTTGGTAGTTTTCTAAACTCACGTAAACATTGATACGTCTCGGGTAGGATTGTCTCCGTCTACTATCTCTGGGTATAGAGGTGACAGTTTGTGTAACGAGGGATCTTAAAAACCTACACATGGAAGGACGAGAACGGGTGAGAGACTATAAGGAAGGATCAAGAGAGACTAACGTGGAAAAGGTCAAGGTCGAGGTATTTATTTGACTACTTAAACCCGAAATAAAAGCTAGAGATCCGAGAGGAGAGTCGTAAGATAAAGGACAAATAGACAGGTACCAAGGTTACTGGTGGGGTATTCGTACTGGAGTTTTAGGTATGAGGAACTGAAGTACTAGTGTAAACGTATCGAGATGTGACCATCAAGTCCGAAAGGGTCACCGAGTCGTCATTTCTTAGACGGACGTTACGTCCTCGATGTCCTCCGTGTCCAAGTTAGGGACCCAGTCCTTATGGGGAACCTCTTCCCGTACCGTTGGGTGAGATCATAAGAACGGACCTTTTAGGGTACCTGTCTCTTCGGACGACCCGATGTCAGGTACCCCAGTGTTTCTCAACCTGTGTTGACTTCGGTGAATCGTGCATGCGTACGTGGGATCATCAAGCAATAATACCAACGAACCCGTTCGTTTCTTTTATGTTATCTAAAGACATTTTATTTTTGTGTAAACCTCTTACAGTCTTAATCTTGTGAGTCAAAACCCCTACACACCGGGAGTTGTAGACGACAAGTTTTCACCAGATAAGTTACCTGACAATTCAAGTCGACCGTCAGACAAGTATCATTCTGAAAGAACTGTTTGTTTTACTACACAACAAACTCTGAGACAATGTTCGAGGAGTAAAGTAAAGTCTACTCGATAAACTACTCGTACCCAGGTCTCACGGTGGTGATCGTACCTTGTCGATGGTCGGTGGTGGGGTCTGGTTTGAGACCAACCGGACGAACTTGTGTAACGAAATCCGATTTATTCTAGTACACGATTTAAACTCTCCTTTATGTTAGGTACTTTACTCTAATGACGGTTGAGGATGTATACTCTATAAATTAGTCTCACTATGACTTTGAACCGGAGTTGAGAGGTAGTTACCAAACCTTAACTCCATCTAAGACTGTATACTTTACCTTTCATTTTATTTTAGATTGATCGAGATACGAAGACCCAATTACTAAACTACTATTATAATTGTAAATTGTATTGACTAATGAATAGAATCCATATCCGTTTTAGATAATTAAATAATAAGACGTAGGAAAACAAGTGAAGAGTAGTAATACTCTCCTTTCACCCTCTTTATCATTACACTTAAAAAAAGGTGGGTTCTATTTATAAGTTTAATGTATCTTCGTTTTCTTGTGATATAATCTTAATATCAGTAGTGTCGTTAACTTATTTTATCGAAATGAGGTTGATTTCCTTTGATAGTTTAATACAATTTTATCGAAAAAGAAAGTAAGTTGTTTTAAACAACACGTAAAAGAGATACGGTCTACAAACAGTTTCGATACCAAAAAGGTCATCATTACATACCTACTCTCTCAACCTGATATTTCTTTTGACTCGTGGTTTCTTAACTACGAAAACTTGACACCACAACCTCTTCTAAGAACTCTCAGGGAACCTGACGTTCCTATAGGTTGGTCGGGTAGGATTTCCTTTAGTCAGGACTTATAAGTAACCTTCCTGACTACGACTTCGACTTCGAGGTTATGAAACTGGTGGACTCCGTTTCTTGACTGTGTAACCTTTTCTGGGGCTACGACCCTTTCTAACTTCCGACCTCCTATTCCCCTGTTGTCTCCTACACTACCAATCTACCATGGTGGCTGAGATACCTGTACTCAAACTCGTCCGAGGTCCTCGACCACTACCTGTCCCTTCGGGCCGCACGAGATCAGGTACCCCAACGTTTCTCAGTCTGTGCTGACTCACTGACTTGACTGACTGACAGTGAACATTACATCCCCACATTCAAATCATTGAGAGGATTTCTTCGAATGTTAAACTTTCTACTTGAGTCCCTTGAACTCTGAGACAATCTCGACGGTATTCCTAGAGGGACCTTCGTTACTCTCTAAGTAAATTCAATTGTAATATCGTTGTTCTCTTAAGGTTTTCTGTTACGACTTGACTCAAAGGGAGAAGATCCACAACAAACTATTGTGTTCAATATGTGTATCTTATAAACATTTTAAGTCCGTATATATTTCGTCTTATGTATTCAAGTGACATTAGATAAATGTGTATCTATTAGTGATATCTGTAAACTATATAAGGGTGGACTAGCAACAGATACTAAGATGCATGTATTACGAATTTATTTTAACTCTGGTATCACATACGTGACATAAGATTTGAAGAAAATGTGAATCATCATACCGTATTTATAAAAAGTTGTGACAATTTTAAGAATCTTTTAGAATAAAATTACCGACACATTATAAAGTCGTATACTCTGTATACTCAGTTCCAACAACCAAAGTTCGGTACCTTTGACAGAGAACTACTAAATTCCTGTCTCTGGAAATGACTCTCCTATAACCCATAGAGGATTTGAGTGACTCTTCCAACCTCTGCATCCGAACATTTTACCGTATTTGCTACCTTCTTCATCTTGATCATACCCCGGCTGTACTGACGAAGGTGGAAAAGAAAGGTCTAACACGCCGAAGGTTAGGTCTTAATGTCGGTGATACCCGGGTCTTTGACTTACACCGAAGGTCATAATGGGAAACGGAGACGGTTTTATTTAAAAGATGACGGGTACGAAGAAACTCACTGATCAAGGTCAAGTTTAAGGTCTCCCTCACCTAGACTAACCGACTCGAATTCAGCTTCCAATTATAGGATAGTCTTCACCTCATATCCATCCACTCTTGGTGACGAAAATCTGCTAAAGTCTCTTTTTCATTCTTAAACAAAATCTTTGACCCTATTCATCACTATAATAGAGAAGGTTTATTTACCTCTTTATCTACTATTAGTTCCTATTTTTACAGTAATAAATTTACTATAATTAAGAGGGGTTTGAATAGATATCTCAGTTACATTAGAATTAGTTTAACACTTTTTCCAAAACCCCTAGGAGACAAACCGGGGGAACCACAAGACACGTAGGGAGAAGATCCTGGATACTCAAATTTTTATTAGAGAAATTGAAAGTACTTGGTACGATAAGTAACAGATATCGTTTGACTAGTAGTTTTGGAAAAATTTTTAAAAATTAATGGTACTAATAAGGAGTATTTTGTCGATCGGAATGAATCCATAAGAGAAGAACACAAAAGTTCAGACTGTAAGTGTAAGTTACGGTAGGTTTTCTTTCTCAAAGGTTCGGTATTTGATTTCAAGGGTCGTCTTTTGTGGTATGTGTCTGAGACGACATATGTTTGTATAATACGGTTAGGGACATCGGTCTCCTCCCTTTAGTATATCTCAACGAACCTAGGGAACTTAGTTCACAACCCCCTTTCCTTCGTACAGGTATGTTAGACTAGTCGACCTCAGTATTACTCTTCCTGTCTTCCCCTTTGTAGACGGTCCTTTTGTTGACTTTATAGGTGACGTGAATTAATCTTTAATTGACCTTTAATTGATAACAACTTTAGGGTTTACTTTTGTAATTATTCCCTTTAAAAAGTACACACTTATAGTATAGTAGAAATAAGAAATCCTTAGAAAAGAAATCACTATAGTGTATGAGAACTAATGACCAAGAGAAAAATAAATTATAAGATTCCTTCACTTAAACTTATAGTCTTGATCGTAAAGTTCGGTCGTTTCATTATTAATACATTAAATGAAAGTGATCGGTTTACGTTACCTTAAGTTTTCCGGAGAAAATGAAATCTACGAAATTAGTATGATTAAAAATTTTGGTATTTTGATTCATGTGTCATAAATTCCTCTGTTAAGTAATTGGAATGTCTACTCAATCATTATTTTTCGGTGAGATGTGTACCTTTTCTTTCACTTCTTAGAATATATAAATCTAAAGGTCTAAAGTCACATTAAAGGGAGTAGTGCTTAATAAAGGGTAATGAACTAGGAGTGTTTAATTACAAACGATTGACAAAATTTAGAACCCGTTTAATAACGAAATACGAATTTATTGGGATAAATCTTTACGTTAGATGTACTTTGTGTTACCAGATGGCAGTCCATTAATTACGTCGTTACACTGACATCCACGACAATACAACGTTCCGATAACGATGAGTTCCGATTAAGGACAACAAAACCGTAGTATTCTACTATAACGTGGAGAAAAGTTTCTCGAATAAAAATACTTTCATGTGTCCGTAACCATTATCCTTACTTTACAGTAGTCTGAACTTTTTGGGACACGTTTGTAAAAGTCACAATAATAGGTTGTGTTATGGTGTGAAGTTTTAATCGTACTATCCGTCGTCTTAATATTGGGGATGTTTCTATAGGTACAGGATCAAGGACCTTGGACGTTTCTCCAATGGAACATACCGTTTTCCCTAAAATGTAGAGTCTAACTCAATTACTGGAACTCTACCCCTCTAATAGTTAATAGGTTCACCCAGGGTATATTAGGGTACTCAGGAATTTTCGTCTCTTAGACCGGATCAACACTAGTCACCCACTAAAGATGTCTTCGTCCTAGTTTCTCTACGTTTTGGCACCTGAAACTTCTACCTCCTTCCCCAGAAACTCGGTTCCTTACACCCGTCGAAGATCTTCAACCTTTTCTTTATCTAAAAGGAGATCTCGAAGGTTTTCCTTACGTAGGGACGGTTGTGGAACTAAAATCGGGTCACTCTAGGGACGGTCTGAAGACTGGAGTTTTTGACATTCTATTATTTACACACAACATCATTCGGTACATCAAACACCACTAGACAAAGACGTGGTTATCTTGGAATTATATGGTCGGTTATGACGTTACAGACTCCATATAAGTCTTAAAATGTAGTTTTAACGAAAAGTAAATTCACTCCAAAATGTATGAATGATAAGGAGGAGGTTTAAGGACTAAGAAATCAATCTATTTTACTATCAGATATATTCTAAATGAGAAGAAGTCTTAGGAAATAAAGAGTTACATTGTACTAATTAGTAATAATTCATTGAAACTTTACGAGAAAGAACAGTAAAGGGTACTCCGACTGATGTCATGGACTAGTCGATAAGATGACGTCTAAACTCTACATGGTGGGATTCCCGAAGCGACCACCGAGTCTTTCATTTCTTAGACGGACGTTGCGTCCTCTGGACATAATGTAGGGACTCAACCCTTCTATGGGACTTCTTCCCTTAACAATGGGTGAAGTCATAAGAACGGACCTTTTAAGGTACCTGTCTCCTTAGACCATCCGATGTCATCGACCCTAGCGTCTCAGCTTGTGCTGACTCGCTGAAAGTAATGATGATGATGATGGTGGGATTCCCAGTTTCACTTCACTTCACTGCACTTCAGCGAGTCTACACAGGCTGAGAAACGTTGGGGTACCTGACATCGGATGGTCCGAGGAGGGAGGTACCCTAAGAGGTCCGTTCTTATGACCTTACCCAACGGTAAAGGAAGAGGTCCCCTAGAAGGGTTGAGTCCCTAGTTTGGACCCAGAGGGCGTAAGGTCCGTCTGCGAAATTGGAGACTCGGTGGTCCCTTCAGGGTGGGATTCCCAGTTTCACTGACGATTTTTCGTAATCAGTCAGCCGTTTCTACTTGGTACCAAGACTGGACATGGTAAATGGTTAAAAGAGTCACTAGCTTTCTTGTTGGGATCGTAGTCTTGATTTAATGTAACGTCTTAGTCGAGGTTGGTCTGTTCCATTTCACTGGAATGTGTGTCCCTAACAGTAAATGGATGCCATGGTCGACCCGACTCTGACTACCACTGGTGTTTTGGGACAACGACAACAGTGACAGTAGACTTCTTCCCGACGTGGGGTCGTGGAACCGAGGATAAAGTGTGAAGTAATTGGGTAGAGTGGACGTTCTGAACCGGGTGTCACTGGAAGTACGGATCAGAGAAGAATCAGTGTGGGACAAACGACAAAGGTTTGACGAATCTAAGGGAAGTTCTTTTACACATGTCCTTCACGTCCACAAAACGTGTGTATACGTATTCTATCTCGTACGTACATGTACAATAACACCCCATTATACGTCAACATTGTGGATGGTCTGATTTCCGTCGAAAAAAAATACCGATCCAAGACATTCTTGGCGAGAAGAAAGAATGTGCATCATTGTCACACTATATGGAAGTTTACATGTGTATAAATACAAGTATGGGGTGGTATGTCGTGTATGGTTGACCTTCTTTTTGAGTCTCTGTTGTTCGTTCGTGTATATTCAGAACGAGACCTCTCTCTCTTTTATTTAAAAATACGATGAGAACAGTCAGAGTAAGTAGTGTAGGTAGTCCTGTCTTCACTGTTGGGGTAGATTTATACTAGGATAAGTATTTTTGAACGTTTGATAAAAGGTGTCATTTTTTATTGTACTGTTCTAAAAAAAGACTCTCCCACTGTCTCTTACTCTAACAACCTACCGTAGTGGCTGAGTTACCTGTACTTGAACCCGTTTGACCCTCTACCACTCCCTGTCCCTTCAGGTACCCCAACGTTTCTCAACTTGTGTTGAACCACTGACTTGTCGTTGTTGTATTCATTATGTCATAGGAACATTTATCAACCGTACTATGTATTTTAATCTTCTATGATTAAAAACTTTTATTTAGTGTCTTAGAGGAGTCAGACTCTATTGGTGGTTCTTCTCAAACACGAGTACCCGTCGAAAGACGTGTCTGTGTAAAGTAAAATACTTACTCATTTAGTCTATAATTCTAAAGACAAAAACAATAACTTCGGAAATTCAAAAATTTAGGTCAAATACCAACATCAAAACCTAACGATCAGAAAGCGAGGAGAGACTAAAAATAGGAAGAGGTACATCAACGTACATACATACAAAAACACACACATCGATACACAAAGACGAAAAAAAAAAAAAAAACCACGATTTTCACTCATAAGTCTCTTCCATTCTGTAAACGAAATCTTTATGAAGTTATCGAAAAGTTTTACGTTTCAAGTCAGTCTACTGATCATAACTAATTCAACTCCTAATAACGAGACGGATCTCTTCTTACTAGCCTCTTCCACTACCGTGGGGTGAGGTCATGAGAACGGATCTTTTAGGGTACCTGTCTCCTCGGACCATCCGACGTCAGGTACCCCAGTGTTTCTCAGCCTGTGTTGACACTGAAGGGAAAGTAAAAAGTGAAAGTACGTAACCTCTTCCTTTGCTGTTGGGTGAGGTCACAGGAACGGACCTCTTAGGGTCCCTATCCCCTCGGACCACCCGACGGCAGATACGCCAGTGTGTCTCAGTCTGTGCTGACTTCACTGGATCGTCGTCGTCGTCTCTTCTTACTATGTCCCCCACTCCGTCACCGAAAATCTACCTCTCCTTTATCCAAAGATTCCACTTCTTTCCTTCCACTTCCAAAGATTCCACTTTTTGGTCTCCCTGTCACCCTAGGTCACCCTACGGGTTGGTTACTGTTCCTGTTAAAGGAGTACTGTTCCTGTCGGTTACCTGATCCTTCGTAAAACCGAATATAAAATGTAATAACAGGTATAACACGACAGAACCGAAAATAAAACGTAATCCGACACAACGTTTAAAAAAGTAGTGGACGTTGGAAGTCAGTTTCAGAAGATGTGACACTCACCGGAACATGACAATCTCTTTCGTTCCTGATTCCCGGATGCGTTATTCCTTTATATCTCTTTCTGTTCTTTCCTCCTGTCACAGTCCCGACTTAGATTTTAAAAGTACCTCTGTCCTTACTTCATTTCCCACTACTCTTCTTTGTCTGAAGTCTCTGGTGAGTCCTTAAAGTCCTTTCTTCACCGTAACATCTTTATACGTAATTCTTAACGTAAACTTATAATTTCCTTTTTCATTGGTCCTCTTGAGACCCCGAACCCTTGTGACTCGTTCATTACAAATGTACCATTGAAGACTTTACACTTAAAAGGGTTCGTTTTGATGGTTACTAACTCAGAAAGGATCATAAGATTCATGTATAACTGTTTAATGAGAAGTTTAATATGAGGGTACTTTACACATACGGTTGTAGACAAAAATAGTATGGGTCTTGTTTTCACTCAGTAAAAAAGAAGAAAGAGTCAAATCATCCATTTTATAATACATAGGACCATCTAATCTAAAAGTCAACTAAAACCTTCTTCAACTTTTAGAAAATAAAAAAAAATTAAAAGACACAAATAAGATGACTATTAAAGTCAAGTCAAGTCAGTGAGACAGGTTGAGAAACGCTGGGGTACTTAACGTCGTGTGGTCCGGAGGGACAGGTAGTGGTTGAGGGCCTCAAGTGAGTCTGGGTGCAGGTAGCTCAGTCACTACGGTAGGTCGGTAGAGTAGGTTCAGAAAAGGTTACTCAGTTGAGAAGTGTACTCCACCGGTTTCATAACCTCAAAGTCGAAATTGTAGTCAGGAAGGTTTCTTTAGGGTCCCGATTAGAGGAAGTCTTACCTAACCAACCTAGAGGAACGTCAGGTTCCCTGAGAGTTCTCAGAAGAGGTTGTGGTGTCAAGTTTTCGTAGTTAAGAAGCCGTGAGTCGGAAGAAGTGTCAGGTTGAGAGTGTAGGTATGTACTGGTGACGTTTTTGGTATCGGAACTGATCTGCCTGGAATCAGTCCTTTCATTACAGAGACGAAAAGTTATACGAGAGATCCAACCAGTATTGAAAAGAAGGTTCCTCATTCACAGAAAATTAATGACTATTAAATCTATAGTATTAATTTAAAGTTTATTTAAGATGTATTAGGGTAATAGATGGGTATTCTTATAACATGGTGAAAAATTGATTATTAAAATATCTACATTATTTTGACCGAAGAAAAATCTTCTTTATTTGGGTATAACAGTCTCTTCCGTTACCGTGGGTTGAAGTCATGAGGACGGACCTTTTAGGGTACCTACCTCCTCGGACCATCCGACGTCAGGTACCCTAGCACTTCTCAGCCTGTACTGACTTACTGAAGTGAAAGTGAAAAGTGAAAGTACGTAACCTCTTCTGTTACCGTTGGGAGAGGTCACAAGATCGGACCTCTTAGGGTCCCTGCCGTCTCGGACCACCCGACGGTAGATACGCCAGTGTGTCTCAGCCTGTGCTGACTTCGCTGAATCGTCGTCGTCATCGTCTTTGGGTATAACATCTTACTTTTCATCCAAAGAAAAGGATGTGTCGATCGAATTTTCATTAATAAGTAGTGTTTGTTGTTTAAAAAAAATTCTCACCCTTTGAAAAAATAATCATATACGAAAGATAATCATATACGTACTCATATACGATTTTTCAACCTTTAAGACTCTATTTATACTGGTTGTCTTAATGTACAGGGAATTAGGTCTACCTTAAAGAAAAGAGGATGTCAATACCAGATAGGAGAAACCCAGATGTAAACTCCTTCTCTATCTAACTTAAGACGGGTAAACGATCTTTCTTACAAAAGGATCAATCCTTTACCCGGTTTCTACCTAGAAGACGAGTTTTTGTACTTCGTGTACTTTGTAGGACATTCATAAGAGGACTCTATGTCCTACACAATCCAACGATCTTTACGGTAATATTTTATCGTGGCTGACTCACCGAATTTATTGTTCAAATAAACAATGCCTAGTTTCACGACTGTCCGAACCGAAGACCACTCTCGAAAGTAGAGTCGAAGGACTGTTGGCGGAAGAGTGGTACAGAAGTGCATCGGAAAGGGGATGTACGTGTGAGGATCATAGAGAAGAACAATAATATTCCTCCGGTAAGGATAACCTAATCCCGGGTGTGAATACATAAGTAAATTGGAAGTAATTGAAGAATTTCTGGGACAGAGGTATAAGTCAGTGTAGTCCTAATTCCGAAATTGTATACTTGACCCCCTCTTCCTCTGCGGTCTGTGGTAAGACAGGTATTGAGTCTTCGAGTAAACTGACAAATACCGTGTAGGCATTATACACCCAAAACGGTATTATCATCATCATGACAATCCACAAGTCAGTACACGCTGAGAAACGTTAGGACACCTGATATCGAGTGGTCCGATGAGTCAGGTACCTTAAGAGGTTCAGTATTATGATCTCACCTCACGGTAAGAGAAGAGATCCCTTAGGGGCTAGGTCCCTAGTTTTGACCCAGTGGAAGTAACGTCCGTCTAGTAATGGTTGACTCCGTCGTTCCTTCGGACCCTATACGATATTAACATCGTATAAAAAAATTCTCTATGTTTCGTCCAAGGGTAATAATGTTAATGTCACATCTTCACTGAAAAGACCAAAAGTTATTCTTTACCTCTTAAGGTACAACTCTGTATATAGTTACTTTATTTATTGTATTAAGGTCTGACTCAGTATTTCGCCATCTTAATTTATCCATACGTTCGTTGTTTACTTTCGACATACGTTCCATAATTCGTGTTAGTCTTAATTTTAAAATTTTTAACGAGGGTGTAGGTTTCGGTTCATAAAATAACACTATTGACGTTAACTTTTACCGAATTTTTGTAACCCGGGTACGTAACCGTATAAGTCTTTTGGTTGGTAGCCGTTTGTAAGGTGAGTCCTTAAAATAGAAATCAAGGAAAACTGTAAACATTTTCAGGGGAGGAGGCAGGAGAAAAATAATTACTTAATCCCCGAAAGGTGGACGTTTCGTCGAAACTTCAGTGTTAAGAAAGATCTTCATGTCTGAAGGAAGTCTCTAAAGAAAGATTTAGGAGAATCTCTTATACCACGAGTCTCGAAAACAAGATATGTTAGTGAGGGACTACCCTACTCACCTGAGTCCTGGTCCGTTGGACCACGGACTTCGGGGAGGGTCGTGTCAGTTCGGGGTCGTCCACGACGTTTTGATCCCCCTCTTTCTCGAGGGGAGGAGACTCTTCCTCGACAAGAGTGGTCGCCATCGGAGTAAGCTTTCGTAGAGTTTATACACGTGGTTCACACACACACATACATACTGTGTGTATGGGTTCTCAATATATACAAGATTAAGTATATAGAGATAAAAAGAGGAAACTTAAAGTGAATTGTAGAGTATCCCGATAATGTCTTTTTGTTTGACAAGAATAGTAGAGATTCGAAGAAATTTCTACCTCACAAGAAAATAATATGACAAATTCTATTCTTAGTTAAACCATAAAGGTTCAGTAGACTCGTGAAATGTGTTTTCAGAACATTTAATAGGAAAACGAAATACTTGAAAATTCTGGAGATCTGTTAAGGTCTTTGAAACTTAATACAAGAAGTCATACTGAAAGTGACGACGCTTTTCTGACTTAGTAATTTATAACCGGGTTCTCCCAACCAAGAACTTCGGTCTGTCAAAGTTCCTCCTAAAGATTAGACTATGCTATAATCAGAAGATCTAAAGATATACTAAACAAGAGACTCACATTTCGTTTCGTAGTATAGAAAAACTATAAGTCAGTTTCTTATTTTATTTTATGGAATATTAGAATTAACCTTTACGGTTCCTAAACTAACTTAAAGATTGAGTCCCACGATAAAAGACAATAATTCTTACTCAACACGATGACAATTACGTCGTCTTTTCTTGAGTAGAAGTTTTATAGGACCCTGGCACTTTGTGTTTTGCCTTCATTCGGTGTCGGATCCCAGACCCACAGACGGTCGTTGAGAGTGTAGACGACAAACCTCACGGTCGTAAACCTCTATGAAAGAAGTCTTGTTCAAGAGAAAACCGACTTGAAGGAAGCATGGAAAGGTCATTAATAATGTGGAGTATATTATTCGAAACCTGAACTACAATAAAGTTCAGTATAGCCCACAGAGTATATGAACCCTTCTGAGCTCAGTATTATGGTCTTAGAAGACCTAGTAGTGGTTCAAAAAACTCCACTACCACACAGTAGGGATCCCTGACCGGTTTACAAATGCCCCGTGAGGTCTTACAAAAAAAAAAAGTATATTCGAGGTTTTAGTGACACCTGTCACTAACGTTGGTACTTTTATTTTCTACGAGGTACCTTCTTATCGATACTCTTTAGATCTGACACGTAATTTTTCACCTCTGCAGTGAAACGACCGTTTCCAGACATATCAGTTTCGATACCAAAGGGGCATCAGGACGTGTTTACACTTTCAACCTACTTTTCTTCCGACTCGTGGTTTCTTAACTACGAAAGCTTGACACCACAACCTTTTCTGAAACTCTCAGGGAACCTAATGTTCCTCTACTTTGGTCAGTTAGGATTTTCTTTAGTTGGGACTTATAAGTGACCTTTCTAACTACGACTTCGACTTCGAGGTTATGAGACCGGTGGACTACTCAACTGAGTAACCTTTTCATGGACTACGACCCTTTCTAACTTCCCGTTTTCTCTTCCCTCGTCGTCTCCTACTCTACCAAGTTATCAAAGTGACTGCGTCACCAGTACTTAGACTGTTTGAGGTCCTGTATCACTTCTTGTCTCCTCGGACTACGATATCAGGTACCCCAACGTTTCTCGGTCTGTACTGAATCGTTGACTTGTTGCTTTTGTTGTTATATGATATAATCTCCGGGTTTACCCAAGACGAATTGAACTGGTAGTACAGTTTCGAACTGGTACACACAGTTTCGTGTGGTAGAAAGTTATTTCCATGCACAACGTCCCTCTTTTCTTACTAAGAAAAAAAGAAATATACGGACCCAAGAGACTGACCCTGGTACGTTTAATCCGACTGATTTCTTTTAAATCGTATTTTTCTCGTTTGTCTGTAAAAACACTACGTACATAGTACGTGTGTGTGTTCTCTTAAGTCAGTATTCATTGAGTTTCCCTACCAGTCTTGTACGTCGAGTGTATCAAAGACTTGTTTCTTGTTATATAAACATCTCTTCACTGTTTTGTCTTTGCAAAAATCCGAAGTTTACCGCCGTTTGACACGTTTCTATTTATAATAATAAAAAACCGGTGCGGTATATAGAAACCCTGTCATTTATATAACCTTTAGATTACCCTTTTATACCCGAAGGGTCCATGAAGGGTTCTTGAGTGGACGGTTACGTCCTCTGTCTTCTTTGTACCCAAAGTAGGGACCCATTCTTCTAGTGGACCTCCTTCCGTACTCGTAACGTTGGGTGAGACCATAAGAACGGACCTCTTAGGGTACCTGTCTCTTCGGACGTCTCGATGTCAGGTACCCCAGTGTTTCTCAACCTACACTGACTTCTCTGAGTCGTACGTCATGTTACCTTTTATGTCCGATCAATGATTCTTGACAGTACATCTAACGAGACCACGACAGAAACCTGACTCTTCTCGGATCTTAACAGAGACCACTAATTCTTAGAGGACCGGAAGGACTACCACCACCCCAGTCTCTCAACTAAGACCCAGTTGAAAAAGAGATAACAGAAGTCGAATTTTATTAAGTATACGGTCTCATCGTATGAAACCCCACTGTTAGATTGAGTTAGAAGAATCAACCTCGTCACAATTTCTCAAGTGGAAGGTTACGTCCTCTGTACTTAAACTAGGGACTCAGTCCTTCTAAGGGACCTCATCCTTTATCGTTGGACGAGGTCATAAGAGTGGACCCTTTAGACTCCCTGTCTCCTCGGATCACCCGATGTCAGGTTTCTCTCCGTTTCTCAGTCTGTGTTGACTTCGTTGACTCACGTACACACGTGTGTACGTGCGTGCGTGTGTGTGTGTGTGTGTGTGTGTGTGTGTGGGAGATTTAGTGAAGTCACAATATTATGTAAACAGTTTAGGTATCTACATGTCATGGTTCTCACTTGTTATTACACTTTATACCTGAAACCCACTATTACCACACAGTCACATGCAAGTGTTCATCGTTTTTACACGGTGAGATCTCTATCTCCCCTTACAACTATCACCCCCTCCGATACTCAGCCCCTGATCCCGTCCCACATATACCCTTATGACGGAAAGACAAGTCAAAACGACATTTGACTTGTTAACATTTCGACGAGATTTTTTTTTAGTTTGACACAATTTTTTTTTTTTTTGTGTCCACACCACATTCTTTATAAAACAAGAAACAAGGATCAAGGACTGTGTCTAGGATTTTAGAAACCTTAAAGGACTCACTATCCTTACAAAAGACAACAAGTATTTTTCCGAGGAAAACTAATATGAACTCGAATAAGATTATACTATTGAAGTCTGTCCTAGGGAGTTATTCGAGTCTTATTCTGACCTTTGGTCTTTCTCGTTTAATAATCAACTTTTAAAGTCGGAGTGGGTGGTTGGTAATCCCAAAACTTCTCTCGACTTCTAACTCATTTTAAGATTTTACCATTATAAGTCTCTTGAAAGTCAAACCACTCGTGTAGTTTCACGACCCTCTCAGTACGTGGACCTTTCTCGTATCTTTAAGGTACGGTGTGAGGGTAGGTATGGGACTAGATACGTAAAGAAGGTAAATCGACGACCATTCGACATAGGAAATGTTATTTGGTCACTTACAGTGATAAAAGGATTCAATGAGTGTGGTGATATCGTTTGATAGTTCGGACCTATCCTTCACCAATCTTGAGGATTAAGTATCAGATAATCAGTATTTATGTTCACCAGACTCTAAACACTGACCTTAGTTCTACTCCCGTCTGGACACCTTGACTCGGGAAATTAAACACCCCAGACTACGATTTAGATCCACGTATACAGTCTTAAATTATGACAACCTCTTGGGGGGTGAACCACAATCCTTTGAACTTTTAGAGTGTGTCCTCTATTACGTCAACTCTTCACGAACCTGTTTGACTTTAACTGTATACATAATTTACGTTGTAACTAGAGTGACATAAACCAAAATCTCATAGTTTCTGTATGTTTGTTTTTTCCGAGAAGTAGAATATACCTATGAGGGTTTAGGTCTACTTATCAGTTACTGTTTGGTTACACCATTTTGAATTCATCTTACCTTGACCTGTTTATAAGACAGAACTAACTCGGGTCATATCGGGAAGAGTCTATAAGTGAAGGTTTCTGTCATCTATCTTCCGAGTGCAACATAACTACCGTTGACTTTCTTTTGTCTCCGGTACGAAAGTTGTAGAAAGTTACAAAAGGGGTCGTCATAAACCGAGTATTATCGTGGAATACGTACGTATCATGTGGAGTAAATGTTCGTAAAAGTATAAGTAATAAAGTAAACTAAAGTGAATAAATGATGGTCATGACGAGGACGTAAAACTTGCAGTAGTTAGTTTAAGTCTTGAGATCCACTTTGCGTTTTTCTTTAAGTAACGAGAAAGTCCACAATGTTTACTTGGTCGACCCACCAGGGTAAGTAAGGAGACTAAAAGCCGACACGGGAACGTTTTGACTTTAACATTAAATTCTCCGTATAACGTGTCGGAGTCTTGTGACGGTGTCTTGTATAAAGTTCGAGATAAACGAAGATCTAAAAATCGAATTTCATCTTACGTTTATAGGGGATCTTAAGGGAAATAAATACTGAGTTTTTCATACCAGTTTTTCCAGAGACATTTACTGGTTACTACTTTCACTAATAATAGTATGCATCAACTCCATTTCTTCTTTCCTTTGCAAGAACTACTAAAGTTTTTGAAGTTTTCCCTCCTTTCCCTCCCAGTAAGAATCTAATGATCCCTTATTTTATTGTACGAAGATTCTGATTGAGTCACCTTTCCTTTAGATTTATTTCACTCCGATTTCTTAGAAATATACATTTCCTCCATTATCGATTTAAAGAGAGGGAATGGGACTCTCTTGGTGATTATCATCGAAGTACAAACCCTGTTCCTTTTATGACTATTCTCTGAAATGGTTTGGTACTTAGATCAAGTACTATATATGTTTTACTTCACAACGTTTGACTTCGTGTCTAGACCCAGGATCTTCTAAGAATAAGGAGAAGTTCGAACGTTTATTTTTCGGGTTCTTAGGTTCTCAAGGGTCGGTCAGGGACCCCAGAGGAATGTTTTAGGAAACAAACAATCCCTAGGGGTTTTGAATGTATAAAATGTTGTTTAGTTTGTTTCAATTGGTTTTTTACCGTATATAACAATTACGTTTAAATAAGTTTAGTAAGTTTTGTACATAACCTTTTCTCGGGTTTAGAAATCAAAATTGTCCTCTAAATTCAAGGGTAGTTTCACTAGTTTTCCTGAAGAATCCACCGTGTTACCATCTCTTAGACGGACAGTCACGTTCTCTACGTTCTCTGTGTCCAAGTTAGGGACCCAGCCTTCTGACCTATCCTTTACAGTCGGGTGAGGTCATAAGAACGGACCCTTTTAAGGTACCTGTCTCCTAGGACCGTCTGATGTCGGGTATCCCAGTGTTTGTCAATCTGTACTGACTCACTGACTCGTGTGCTTTCACTAGTCTAGGTCATTATAAGGACACCACGACTACTTTCAACGAGTCAGTACAGGTTGAGAAACGTTGGGGTACCTGATATGTCAGGTACTTTAAGAGGTCCGTCTTATGACCTCACCCATCGACAAGGGAAGAGGTCCCCTTGAAGGGTTGGGTCCTTAGATTCGGTCCAGAGGACGTAAAGGGTGGTCGATTCGATGGTCCCTTTGGGTTATAAGGACATATAACGTTGTTCCAGACATAGAGTTTTCAGTATCTCTCCGACGTCTTCGATTAATTTTTCTTAATCTTGTAATTCTAAATTGGGTTCGAGGTTCGATGAAGACCAGAGTGTATAGACTTATCGAAAGAGAAGACTTACTACCACCTTTTCAGTACAAGAACCTCAACAAGTCCCAAGTTTGGGGTCGAGACAGTTAGTCAGAGTTTATGGATTAACTGTTAACTTAAGGTTAATCCCTTACTTTATTCTATTATGGTCAAATATTTCATGATCGGTCACCTTCTTAAAATTATAACAGTTGATGTTTAAACGTGAACGGTTCTCGTAACGGTTACTGACTTTTTGTTTCCCTAAACGGTAGACGGAGATACCTCAACCTTTTTTATCCACAAGTAGGTCGGTACGTGTCCCCGGTCAGTTAACAGGATGAACCAAACACGACGATATTTTTTTATGGTACGACAGACAGAATATATATTGTCTTTAAATAAAAGAAAGTTATGATCTCCGAACCTTCAGGTTCTTCCTCCACGACGACTCGACTACAGAACACTCTCGGGTGAAGGACTAAATATTTACCAATAGTAGGACGAAACAAGCGTGCACTGTCTCTCCCCTTCTCTTAGGAGACTCCGGAGAAAAACACGTACGACGTTCGATTCAGTGAAATTAGCACAAGTTGAAAAACGCTGGGAAACCTGACATCGGGTGGCCCGAAGAGACAGGTATCCCAAGAGGTCCGTTTCTTATGACCGCACCCAACGGTAGGGAAGGGGACCCGCTAGAAGGGTTGGGTCCGTGACTTTGACGTAGAGTATGTAGAGGTCATAACTGTCCGTCTCAGAAATGGTGATCGTGATTTGGGTAATGATTCTCGAGACACTGGTACTCCTGAGGTACTGGATTGGTGGAACAATGACTTGAACCCAGACGAGGGGTCAGCGTGTCGTTTCGGATAGATACCAAGGTCCAACACCACTTCCTCTCTTATTATAAATGAGGTCCCATGGTTCGCTTCTCTTGTCCGTAGAGTAGGAGTTTGTTGGGGTTTGTGGGACTACCGAAAATCATTTCCCAAAAATTTCCAGAAACTTTCCTCCAAACATCCTACGTACTAAAAGAAGCCTATCCAACCACTACTCCATTGTCCCACTATAAAGTTCTTAGAGTCAGTAGTCGGAGACCAAGGTTGATCAGACCTCAGATGTTTGAACACCAGTCATACATCACAGGCGGGGGGTGGGCCCCCTCCCAGAATGTAAGGCGTCTTGTTGAGTTTTTATACGTAGGCTAACAATCCATCTAGGGAACTCCTCCTTGATCCTGAGACAGACTAGGGACTTGCCAAGTTCGACAGAACAAATTGACGAAAAGGAAACAAAGACGTAAGGTAGTGAAGAGATTAATCATTGATGATCTCAGACGTGAAACCTTGAGTCCCTTCCGGATTCTCTCCTTTCGTAAAATTTAGATGTTTGTTCTCTACCCGCCGTGTCTCCTCGAAAACATAGGTCCTTTCGGGGTGTCGAAAGACAAACCAAAGTCAAGGGGGAAAAGAGACTATGAGGGGTCAGGACTTCCCTTGCCCCCGTTCTCTTCTTTGTCTTATTTCAAAACCTACCTCTCGAATTAGTATTTGAGTTGTCCCCTTGAACTAAAACCCCCCTCTGACCCAAAATTAGAGAGTTTTCCGGGTAGAGGATGATGGTAACGTATTCTCAATCCTAAAACTTTACTTAAAACCCCCGTGTTAGTCGAGTACTCTAGTCGGTAGATTTGATGCGTGTCGACCCTCCGTTCTCCACTGTGTCCTGTTACAACTTGTACGTCAATAAACGTGTAAGGACTCGTAGATGATTCACAGACGTTCTACGATCCGTGACACGATCCTCGTCCCCCATATTTTCAATTGTCTCGTCTTAAGAACGGACGTTCCATAAACGGTCGACCACCTTGTAAATTATAAGATCCTGTCTAAAAAGTCTCAAACAAAATACCCACAATTACCCAAGAGATGGGTTTCCAAACCTTTTAGGATCTAACTTTTATTATCGACAACACACACGGTTCGTGATTAGATTCACGAAATACATATATTTGAGAAAATTAAGAGTTATAACGATAGTAATAAGAATAAAACGTCTGGGTCTGTCTAATTCGTCGAAAGAGTTCCAGTGTGTCGTCTCAAAAAGTTATGAAACGTAGAACTTAAAGAATCTGTCTAATCTCATACATATAAAGGGTTGACAAACTGCTCCCTTTTGAAAAAGAGGAGATTACATCGTAAAGTGTCCTAGTCACAAAATTTCCTTTATAGACACTTTTTCAACACCTTGTTTTCTTATTTTAAACAAAGTTAATAGGAAACGACATATAATTGTCGGTGTAACTTCTGTACCGAATAAAATAAGTAAAATTTTTTCAAATTCAGGATCCTGTGACGGAGTTACGAGATCGGAAACACCAGTGCACGATATGAGAGTGAAGATTGTCCAACCCCTTAGATCTACCATCTGTTTGTCCCACGACGCCTTGTCGAAAAGTCCTTCCGACCGAAAAGTCCTGTGGATCATCGTAGTACCTTTACCCTAGTAATAACTCGACATTGAATCTCTTCTTTTACTTTAGACTGTTCAGAAAAAGTATTGTTCTAGTTTCTCTAATACTGTCTAACACTTTTATGTCAGAATAAAAGGTTCGACGATTAAACAGAAGAGTGGCGAAGGGTCTCTTCTCGAATACTCCCCGGGAAGGAATCTCCTTCACCAACTCCTATGGAAGAACCGACTTGCCAAATTGGAGATACTTTTTTTATACCGAAAATAACTAAGTACCACTGTTCCACGTTTCTTCTTTTCCTTGAAATTTTTTACATAAACCTTAGACTCAAAAATCGTAGTGTTTGTGTCCAGCAACACACAAAACATTTACATTCCATCTTACTTTCCCTTAACACACAGGGAATATAAGTAGTAAGATTACGTCACTGACAACGAATTTAACCTTACGAGAAATAGGAGGGTTTATATTTATACAAAATTTTTTCGTTACTATTTTATTATGTTAATGAGTAATGGAACTTGTCTAAATTCAGTGAGAAGAACACGGAACGTGTGAGTGTCGTGTGAAAAACTATTTCGATTTAAAGTGTGATCACATGATATTAATTATATCAGGGATATTAGACATGTTGTCAAAATTATTGCCAGTCTAAAATCTTCCAAGAAAAAAAAGGTTTTCATAAGGTTTACGTAATGTATAGAGGTTGGTTCTTAGTACCTTAGTGTTATTATTAATTATAAGTATCTGGGACCATGATACGTATTTTATGTCTACACTCCTCCGACTATTACAACTGCCACCCGTCTGTTCTCCAGACAAGATAAGAGAGATTCTTTATACTCCGTTCCAGAAATCGTCCCACCTCATCCCTGTCTATCTCACGGGTAAACTCTAAATATTGGTTTTTAAATCTCGTTTTTATCAGTCATTCGCACACATAAAAAAAAAAAGTCCTTGTAAACTGAGTCTATCTTCGTATTTTATAATTTCTCGAAAAAATTGGTCTCAGACTAGAAAAGGTACTGTGGAGATCTTCTTTCTTTTTCCGTTCCCTCAATCTATAAAAGTTCCCTCACAACAACAATATCTATTATCTCAGGCTAAACTAATGTTTCTGTTTACTTCTGTGTTCTATCCTACGCACCCTCATGGTCACCATCCAAATTACCTGTCCTCCAGAAGACTCCACCTCCGATACCGGTACTCCCAGATGTCGAATCTAATTACCTCTTGAGTTGAAAACTGGGAGTATATTTAATAGACTTGAAGGGGAGGGTTCCGGTTTTCTCTTAATAAGAGGGGTAAAATGTCAACTCCTTTTACTTCGAGTCTCCTAAAGGTTCAGAACACGTTCTAGTCTCTCATTCCTTGTTGTTCTGGATCCTGACCTAGGGTGGGTCCAGAAGGTTTAGGTTTGGGACTTGAGGACTGGGTCCTTATTACTGTAAAAAGACTCTTCTATAAAATACCGTAGAGATGACGGGTGAAGCAACTGAAGAGAGTGTTTCTTACGGAAAAGACCCTTCTCAGTATTGTTCATTTCCCATTTTCTTTTTCTACTTACGTTACGACTCGCCGTCCGGTCGTGTTCCAATTTTAATACAGAGAAACACTTACAAGAGGTGTGTTGCACCCCTTAAATTTAAATCCCTAACGTTCTAAATTTTTGATAAAAGTTACATGGTAGTCTCTCTCAGACAAGTTCACGCATAGAATGACGTTCTAGTGTCATGTCACCTTACTCCGATCATACGTTTATAATTTTGAGTATTGTTACTCCTTCTCGACGAGGACAGTACACAGTGACCTGGAGAGTCAAATCCCTGGACTCAAACTTAACGAACACAAGGAGTTCCAATGGTCCTACGTGTACTGTCCGTATGCTAGTCTTCGTGTGCACACTAAGGACAGGTAGGTTTCTCTACTATTGATGTGGTGTCTTCTCAAAAGTGACTTCACTTTTGTTCCACTACATTACAAAGGACCCTTCGTTCACTGAAAGTCCATTCGTTAAGGTTTGACTTTCAACGAGTCAGTACAGGTCGACAAACACTGGGGTGCCTGATACGTCAGGTGCCTTAAGAGGTCCGGTCTTATGACCTCTCCCATCGGTAAGGGAAGAGGTCCCCCAGAAGGGTTGGGTCCCTAGTTTCGGTCCACGGGACGTACGTCCACCTAAAAAATGGTCGACTGCGTGGTCTCTTCGGGTTCTTATTTCACCTACCATTTTACAACGGACTTAATCCCTCTAGAACCCTTTATTTATATCGTTGCCCATCTTGTGTCTTTATTTTCTCATTCGAAATATTAGATAAGTTACAAAAATAAAATGTTTACATTTCTAAATGAATAAATACGGGACGGAATAAAAAGTTATCTTTAAGACTCTATGTTCTTGAAAATGACATCCCATATCTTTATATGTTTGTTGCCATCTTTTGGTCTCGGTCCCTTTTACATGTGTACTCATTTTTCATTTCTGTTTTCTCCCCTTTTTTACACCATTTACATGTCCGATTCTTCTATAGGAATTGACACTATTAACTAGATGTTTATACCAGATTTGAAGGACCATCGGTCGAACCCCGTCACCCAAACCCTCATCCCGCCATCCCCACCCCCTTCCACCCTCCTTCAGTTGATTCGATTGAGAAATTGTTCTTTATAAATATTAAACTTTACTCCAAAAGTATTGAAACTTGAGTCTCAAGAAGGGGAGTCCCAAGAAAGAGCTTAAGGAGGATTGTGTCTACGCTCGGGGTCGAGTTAGGAGTGGACCAAGAATCTGACTGGAGTAACTCCCGGTGGTGGTGGACGTTTTTTCCTTGGACCCTCTCGGTCTACAGGAACGAGTTGTGTGCGGAACCCTTAACAAGACAGACACACTACGGTATTAATAGAGACAAAACGAAAAACAATAATAGTTACGGGAACACCCAATCGACCAAAGATATGCTAGAAAGGATCCCGAAGGGTCCATCGTGATCACCATTTCTTGGACTGACGGTTAAGTCCTCTGTATTCTCTACACCTAAGCTAGGGACCCAGTCCTTCTAGGGGACCTTCTCCTTTAACGTTGGGTGAAGTCCTAAGAACGGACCTCTTAGGGTACCTGTCTCCTCGGATCACCCAATGGTAGGATTCCAGTGTGTCCCAGCCTGTGCTTACTTCGTTGAATTGTGTATGTGTGTATGTTGGAAAGGAGTGTGGGCTTAGAAGACCAAACCCCCAATGGGAAGACTAAATGTGTATCATGACCTAATATGTGACTATAAGTCCAACCTCAGAATGTATATAGGTGTGGTGAAGGAACCCAGACGACCAGGGAAGGAGAACCTGTTACACAACTAAATCGGGACTATTATAAAGTTCCAGAAGGTTGGATATGTTAAATTTGACTCACTTGAAGTTTATATGGAAGTGTAACTTAAATTTTTAGTTACTGTTGGGAGGTATAATTCTTATAGTTTTCTCAGAATCACCTACTGGTTTCAGTAGTTCCTTTCGTTCACTTTGTTCTATGTTTCCGGGTCCGGTGTGGATACGGAAAGAAAGGAGGATTTAGTTTCCGACGTAACAGTGACACAATAATTTATATAACTAGAGTAAACACAACAGACATTGTACCGAGACTTCGAACTCCTGTCCATCTTCTGTATTAGTTTAAACCGGGTCGCGGGTCTTCTCGTAACTCACGTGTCCGTACTACTTATAATGACTACTACTTTTGAATGTTTCCCACCCTTATTAAACCTTTGGGAAGTCTCCTTTCGTTGTTTCTACCGATAATTTGTCAGCTTTTGACTAGATGTGAATCCTTTTCCAGGTGTCTTGATCCGATAAATCGGATATCTTCTCAGTCAATTCACACCGTATTATTATTTAGGTGTGAACAGACGATAGAGAATATGTCTTCGAGTATTTGTCGGGAAGAAGTTGGAGCCACTAATGCCTTGTTCCTCCCTTCTTACATTCGCCTTAGTCTGTAAAGTCGAGAGGAAGCTTTCAATTTGAAAAGTATTGATCTAAACAAAAAACACCCTCTTTTTAAGATTAAAGAGAAAACGTAAAAAATTTTTATCCTGTCGTCGGAACATAGAGGGTCTACAGACGAAAAATTTAGTCTTTAGATCAAACGAGTGGTTGACGTTATAAGAAGGTACAAAAAAAGGATAAAATGTATATATACGTAAATTAAATTATAGTCTGTGGACCAATCCTTTGTTGTCCGTGAAACACACAAACTAAAACACGGACTCTTGTCAGTAAGTCGGGTTACGGTTGTACTATGTTTTCATTCTCATAGGTCTTTTCCGTGGAAGATAGATCAGGAAAAATCGTGAGACGAATTTAAAGGGTCTAATAGATAAAACTTCAGTATTTACACGATCGTGGTCCTTTGACTTGGAGGATACTTGGGTACAATAAAAAGTTCCAACAATATCGACCTAAATCAATGATTAAAAATTACCTCGTCCCTGTGTACACAGTGTCTTATATTTGTTAAAGAGGAGGACGTATTTAGTGGGAAGGAGGTAAGGTATCTGATTGGGAACCTTGTCGACCATAGACTCCTACTGGCAAATGAAATCTGAAACAAGAGTTCATCTATTCTTAACAGTTCGTCTCCTTTGTATGTATATAAACACACACACACACACACACACACACACACACACAGAATATATACTTCTGTAGAGTCTGTGTCTGTATTTTAGAGGTACTATATCCGAAATAAAGTCATAAGTTCTTATATTTGTCCGGGTAAACCAACTTAAGTCAAAACGAGTTAATTTCGACTTAAATACATTATGGTAGATCGTAGTCATAACTGTAAACCACCGTAAGTTCTACCATAAATGTGAGTGACAAGACTTGCAGGTACGGTGATAAACGTCATCCAAGTCCGGAGGTCGAGGGACAAACAACTCCAAGTGGTTTGTCTCAAATTGGGGTATTTCTAAGGAGTTTCTCCGTGAAGTACGATTTCATTGAGGCATCTTGCGACTCGTACACGTCGGGTCTTACATAGTCGGTAGACAGGTCTTTTTACATAGGTATACGAAGGGTCCCGTAAACAACTTAATCTGAAGTCGTGTTCGGAAGTAGGAGGACAACCTATTTCCCGTTAAGGACGGGAAGGGGGGTGGAGGTAGAGTTCACGTAATAGGATTTTCCTGAATGATAAAATAACAAAAGAGTTTATATTAAAGTAAATTAAGAGAGTCATTGAGAGTCTCCATTCATAGTAATGGGAGTAAAGTGTTCCTTTAACTCCGAATCCCTCTAACTCTGAATGGGGTCGAGTGTACTGGTCATTTACCGTTTCTAGGATTTGAAGATCCTTTCTCTTACTTGGAATAAATGGATGTGTGTACACATAGACACATACACTCACTCTTTCTCTCTCTCTCACACATAGTTGTTTGGTATTCCAATCGTTTACAGGGATAGAAGATGGAGAAACGAACTTATCAAGTCTTAAATTTTTTTTTTATGAAAATTATTTTTGTAGTCCCAAACTAATCCGTCATGAAACTTCAGAATTCTTTTCGGGTTATTTAACGTCTATATAATCTGAGTTGAAACGTTTATCTTCTCCTCGGAACGGGACATTGAAAGAACCGGGTTCTTTCTCTTCAGCAAAAACAGATGGAGTTTCGAAGTGGTACAGTAACAGTGTAAGATTTACGTATGACTTACTCTACAAGAGTAGAACGGGAGATGAAATTTGACGAGTCCCTTTCGATTTTGAGGGATAAGTAAGAAAGAAACTAAAGTCTGTGACTTCCGAGGACGGGATCTTATGATTATATAGTAGACTGTTCCTAATTTGGCAATGATGGATAAAATTGTAGAATCGTGTTCGATACAATTTACATTGATCGATTTATATACCGTTCTCAAGTTCTGACGTTCGAGTCTATCTAGTATCCTACATATCGATCTTTACAGATCTTGGCCCTACCTCCCACCAGAGTTCTAAAAAAGTCATGGACAAGTGTTACGGTCCTCAGTTTTACCAACGGTCCGTTATTTTGATATGACTATTGTTGTCTCTCAACTCTGTTAGTGTGAATTATTTACACTGAGTTTGTTCAGTGTTCTCGACTTCTCCTCCCGTAACTTAGATTTTAAAGAAAACGGTCATTAGAACGATTATAGACAAAATAATACATTAAAATTTTCTTACTTTGACCTTGATATTAATCAACGTAAGTTAAAGAAAGTAAACACGTCATAATTAATTGGGTCAGACGGTCGTACTAAGGATCTTCCTTAAGTACTCTCTTATCGTCATTCTTCCCTACGAACACACACGGTGAAGATATCCATGTTCACCTGAACTGTGTATGCATTTTTAGAGGAGATAATTTCGAGGGTCCGTGGGTGTCAAACCTATCCCTACAACCTACAGTTCTAGATCTCAACATAATAGGTTATGTCGTCGGTTACTGGTGTACCTCGATACATTACATTTAATTTTAATTTAAACAAAGAGTTAGAGTAAGTGGAAAAGTTCCGAGTGATCCGTGTTTCTCGGTTACCGATGGAATAACCTTTCGCGTCTATATGTACTAAAGGAAGTAGTGTCTTCAAGATAACCTGTCGTAACCTAGATCTCACATTCTACATCCCATACAGAGTCAGAGGTTTTGACGATAAAGTCCTCCATTTCCCGTTGAACTTATCTCTGTCTCTTCAGATCTCACACTGACTTATAAATAGGTCGGTATTCTTTATTCCTTTAGGACGGTATACGTCACTGTACCTATCTTGTACTCCCGTAATACGATTCTTTTTATTGAGTCAGTCTCTTTCTGTTTGTGATATACTACAGTGAACGTACAATTTAGACTTTTGTTTTGTTCTTTTGACTAAGTATCTTTGTCTTGTCCAACCACCAACGGTATCCACCCTCCGTCCCTTACCCCTTAACCCATTTTCACCAACTTTACATATTCAAGGACCAGTATTCATTAAAGACCTATATATTACAGTCGTATTATGGATATCAATTGTTATGACCTAAGATGTAAACTTTTAACGTTTCTCCCATCTATAGTTCTCAAGAATAACGTTCTTTTCTTTAACATTGATACACTCTATTACTTACAATTGATTTGTTCCACCACCTACACCATTAGTAAAATAATATATATATATATGTATGTATATATGATCTGAAGAGACAGAGATAAGTTCACCGGGAAACGGAGGACTTTATCGTCAAAACCTCTGACTCTGTATGGTATATATATATATTAATCACACGACACGTGAAATTCGATCATGTTATGATATACAGTTGAGTCAAGTCAAGTCAAGTCAGCGAGTCAGCACAGGCTGAGAAACGCTGGGCTACTCAGCGTCGTGCGGTCCGGAGGGACAGGTAGTGGTTGAGGGCCTCAAGTGAGGCTGAGCACAGGTAGCTCAGTCACTACGGTAGGTGGGTAGAGTAGGAGCCAGCAGGGGAAAAGGAGGACGGGGGTTAGGGAGGGTCGTAGTCTCAGAAAAGGTTACTCAGTTGAGAAGTGTACTCCACCGGTTTCATGACCTCAAAGTCGAAATCATAGTAAGAAAGGTTTCTTTAGGGTCCCAACTAGAAGAAGTCTTATCTGACCAACCTAGAGGAACGTCAGGTTCCCTGAGAGTTCTCAGAAGAGGTTGTGGTGTCAAGTTTTCGTAGTTAAGAAGCCGTTTAATGTAGACTTATTCTTTGACCCCCTTTTTATTCTTACAGTCGTCTCACTCAAGGGTTTAAGTGCTTTCTGATCCATATCTATGTGTATGAAGATTATATATAAGAGCGAGTCCAAATTTCACAGATTTCCCAAAAAATTACTGGACTTGGACAGGGAATGTTGATATCTAAGTTCCCTAATCTAGACCGTCTGTCTCATGGGCTTCTTGATGTCTGTTTCCAGATATTGTAGCACGTCCTCCGCCACTGGTTTTGGTAGGGTTTCTTTTTACGTTATTCATTTCAGTAACAACCTCCTCCGGACTGTTTATAATTGTCGACTTTTTTCTTTTTTTCACTTTCCGTTTCCTCTTTCCCTTTCTATGGGTTGACTTACGTCTCAAGGTCTCTTATGGTTGCTCTCTATGTTTTCGGAAGAATTCTCTTGTTCCGTTTCTTTATCTCCTTTTGTTTTGTTACTCTTTATAATCTCTAGAGAAGTTCTTATAACTTCTATGGTTCCCTTATCAAGTATGTTTATAAGGACGTTTATTTCCTGTCTTTACCGTTCATGGATTGGTTCCGTCTTCTCTAATTCTTCTTCACATTTCTTACGTGTCTTCTTGATATGTGTTTGTCCAGAATTACTGGGTCTATTGGTACTATCACACCAGTGAATGGATTTCGGTCTGTAGGACCGTACACTTCAGTTCACGTGGAATCCTTCGTAATGATATTTGATTCATCACCTCTACAACTTTAAGATCGACTCGATAAATTTTAAGATTTTCTACTACGTTAATTTCACGACGAGAGTAATACAGTCGTTTAAACCTTTTGAGTCGTCACCGGTGTCCTGACCTTTTCCAGCCAAAAGTAAGGTTAGGGTTTCTTTCCGTTACGTTTTCTTGCAAGTTTGATGGTGTGTTAACGTGAGTGAGGTGTACGATCGTTCCATTACGAGTTTTAGGAAGTTCGATCCGAAGTTGTCATTTAATTGATTCTTGAAAGTCTACATGTTCGACCCAAATCTGTTCCGTCTCCTTATTCTCTAGTCTGACGGTTGTAGGTAACCTAGTATCTCTTTCATTCTCTCAAGGTCTTTTTGTAGAGAAAGACGAAGTAACTGATACGATTTTGGAAACTGACACATCTAGTGTTTTTTTACACATTTTAGGAATTTCTCTACTCCTATTGTCTGGTGGACAGAGGACTCTTTGGACATACGTACAGTTCTTCGTTACCAATCTTGGTCTGTACGTCGTTTCATGTCAAAGGTTTAATCCTTTCCTCATACTGTTCCGACATATGACAGTGGGACAAATAAATTGAATGTACGTCTCATGTAGTACACGTTACATTCCGACCTACTTAGTGTTCGACCTTAGTTCTAACGACACTCTTTATAGTTGTTGAAGTCTATACGTCTACCATAGTAAGATTACCGTCTTTCGTTTCTCCTTGATTTCTCAGAGAACTCCCACTTTCTCCTCTCATTTTTCGACCGAATTTTGAGTTGTAAGTTTTTTTACTTCGAGTACTGTAGGTCAGGATAGTGAAATATCGGTTATCTACCTCCTTTTCACCTTTGTCACTACCTAAAATAAAAGAACCCGAGGTTTTAGTGACGTTTACCACTGACGTTGATACTTTAGATTTCTGTGCACGGAACCTTACTTTTAATACTGTTTGAATCGTATAATTTTTCGTCTCTATGGTGAAACGGTTGTTTCCAGATATATCAGTTTCAATACCAAAAGGGTCATACACTCTCGACCTGGCACTTCTTCCGACTGGTGGCTTCTTAACACTACTATCTCTTCTGAGAACTCTCAGGGAACCTGTCGTTCATCTAGTTTGGTTAGTTAGGATTTTCTTTATTTGAGACTTATAATTCCTGACTACGATTTCAATTTGGAGATTACGAAACCGGTGCACTACCCTTCTCGACTGGGTACCTTTTCTGGGACTGCGACCCTTTCTGACTTCCAGGTTCCTCTTCCCCCGTCGTCTCTTACTCTATCAATCTATCGTAGTGACTGGGTTACCTATTCTTAAACTTGCTTGAGATCCTCTATCACTTTCTATCTCCTTGGATCGTACGACGTCAGCTACCCCAGTGTTTCTCAGTCTGTACTGAGTCGTTGACTAGTTCTTGTCGTAGGTCATAACAGGTGTTTGACACAGACTATATATTTGAGGGGACGGCCGAGGGAGACTATATTCCAGTACTACATTCCTGGACTATGACGAGTCTAGGTACAGGGACACTTGAACTAGAAGGGACGAAACTCAGAAGCTGAGGGTTTTCGTTCTTGAATTAATCGTATTGAAGAGTAAGGGGTTTTTTTGAACTAAGTAAATAGGACGTCTTGATAAATTATTGAAAAATAGACTAGAGAATCCTAACCTAAGATCCTGAACGAAATTAAATTTATTTTGGAAGTTATCTCATAAAAAGTTTAAGTTCATATGAACAAAAGGTTTTTCTACTAAAGGTAGGAAACTTGTACTTATACGAATGTCCTCCCGAAGGGACAACCGAGTCGCCATGTCTTAGACGGAAGTTACCCAGCCCATCTAGGGACCCAGTCCATCTAGGGGACCTCCACCTGTACCGTTGGGTGAGATCATGAGTACGGATCTCTTAGGGGCTCCTGTCTCCTCGGACCGTCGGACGTGAGGTACCTCAATGTGTCTCAGTCTGCGTTGACTTCATTGATTCGTCGTCCTCGTCGTTCAACTGTACTTAGAAAATACTTTGTCATGGGATGGGTACCGAATGTCCTTTTTGAGACGTAGTATATCGATTCTCCCTTACTTTGCTCTCTTCTATGGTCTTCTTAGTGGCGTTAAACCGGTGGATGTTTACTCTTATACTATAATATACGGGGTTCCCAATGTTTTACACTACGAGTGGAAACCTCCGGTATTAATGCTAATAACAACAATAATAAATCAGGAAGTTCCGAATGATGAGACATAAGAAATGAAGAATAGAAGACGTTCTATTGTTTGTAGACGAATCTATTAAGTAATGTTTAATAGGATGTGTTCGTAGTCATAGTTATTGAGTAAAAAAGGGGTTTGTCTCTTCTGTGAAAGAGTGGTATTTTGGAAACGAGATCTGGTCACCAGACGTTTGGACTCAGTTGAGAGTGGGTCACCTACGAAAACTTATCGGGTGTTCGATCGTTACTAAATTCTTAAAAATTTACCAACTTCCTTATTACTTTAGTTTTCCATTTATTATAATACCCTACATATTTTAATGGACTTTAGTTCAAAGTCACGGGTATTTATTTCGTAGTAACCTTTTGTCAACAAACAAAGGAATGTATAAGAGACACCAACGAAGGTGTAGTGTCACCGTCTCAACTCTTCACCGACGTACCTGGTCTACTGGACGTTTCAGATTTTGTAACGTGAAAGATAGACCGAGAAAGATCTTATATAAAACGACTGAGACACGATTTTCAAAGGAAGAATTTTGTGGAAAGGAGTTAATGACAAACGGAATAGTTCTGGGTCAAGATTGCAGTGGAAGTGTCCTAGTAGAGACAATCGGTTCGGATCCGGTCCTTGAGAAGGGTATCAAAGAGTCATTTGAAAGTACTTTGTTTATTTAATCATAGTATAAAGAGGGAATTCTACTATTATAAGGTTCCTCGTAACCGTGTCGTATATGTTAAAAATAACGTGAAAAATTTGTCACAAAAGAACTCACTTTCTTAAATTCGATGTAATACAATTTATTTTATATGGATGATTTTTATCATTACTACCACCGTAAAATGAATATGAAGTGTTACACGGACCGTACTACGACTCAAGAAATGTGCTTGTAGATTAATTAATGTAATGTTGAGGTGCTCATTCTATACTCATACGGGTAAAAATGGTTATCCCTTTCAGCTATTAAACAGACAATAATATCGATCTTTTTCCGTTTTCTCTTTAAATTTACATGAATGTAACTCCTATTTCACTTCGTTTTAGTACTTTAGAAATTTTGTCTTTCGTCTTTCATGTATGAAGTAAAAATCTGGCCCCAAGAGTTTCAGTTCAGGTCCTTGGGGTTTCAGTGACTATAAATTTCCGCCAAGTGTTCCAGTTTTAACAAAAGTATTTTATCATGATTTTGAAATAAAGGGAATAGACGAGTGTATGAGAGTGTTTACATGTCACCTAAAAAGGTCTCACATGGACGGTAAAGTGTAGCGTTATCTGACTTACGTCTTGGTCTATAACGATGGAATTCAGTTTGTAATTTTATAAACATTTTTACATTCGTGGCGATGAGAAGGGTCATTAAAACAAACAAAACCTTTTATATTAATAAAAAGTAATTCTAATACAAGAAATGTACTTGTGTATTTTTAAGTCGAAAATTTGTTTAATTACTTATAAAATTTAAAAACCTATACAATTCAAATCTAACTATATTAGGTATATTGTTTTCTAGAAACTCCCAGAGTTATTAACAATTCTTTTGTTTCACCAGACCAAAGTTCTACTTTGTCTAAACTCTTGAGGACTCAGTCATCTTCTCTTAGTGACTTTAAGAAACTCCTTCCCAGGACACGACACGAATCAGCGAGTCAGTACAAACTGGCGAATGTCAGGGTACCTGGTATCGGGAGGTCCGAGGAGACCGATACCACTAAGAAGTCCGTTCTTATGACCCCACCCAACGGTATGGGAGAAGGTCCCATAGAAGGGTTGGGTCCCTATTGTAGGTTCAGAGGGCGTAACGCCTGTCTAAGAAATGGTGGACTCAGTGGTTCTTTCGGGTTCTTATAACCTCACCCATCGGATGAAGAAAAGGTCTCCTTGAAGGAATGGGTCCTTCGTTTGACCCCAGAGGACGTAACGTTCTCCCAAGAAATGGTCGACTCGATTGTTCCTTCGAAGCCTTCTCCCACTCTGTACCATTTTCGGGTGGGTTCTAGTCGTTTCGGTATAGGGGTAGACGTCGATTGACCTCTATATACAGTCAGGTCTATTTTACTCCCTTGATAAGTTGAGCGGACATTCGAGTATTTGTTATCATTTATAAATGAAAATTCGGTGACTCAAAAATCCACCTAATCATACGTAGTTATTGATTGATATATTTCCCAAATACTCTTCGTTTACTCTCGAAGGGTCCACTACGATGACTATTTCTTGGACGGACGGATATGTCCTCTGGACTCTGTGTCCAAACTAGGGACCCACCCCTTCTAGGGGACCTCCTCCCATACCGTTGGATGAGGTCATAAGAACGGACCTCTAGGGTACCTGTCTCCTCGGACCCCCGACGTTGGGTGTCCCAGTGTGTCTCAGACTGTGATGACTTCACTGAATCGTACGTACACACTCTTCATTTACATTAGACTCTGTGTCATTGACAAAATAGAAACCCAGAACCACCGGGGAGACACCAAAGACAGAACGAAGGAGCAGTAAGTCTGAGACGGACCCGTCTGAATGACGAAACTCTTTGAAGTCAGGTGGGACCTGTGAGAGAGGGATCGTGAGTGAAGAACTCTTAGAAAAGAAGTTTTGGTGTTCCCGGTAGTGACTTCTACGTAACAGACAGAAAGGATGGTCTCAAATGGACCCACTCTATACAAGACCTTAGGGTTTCACCTTAGAACATAGGTACGAGGGAGACCTCGTTATTTTTAAACCATGGATTAGGGTACTCATCACAGTCTTATACAGAATCTATACGGAACCCAACTGACTCGAAATTACTTGAAGGTTTACTTGGTCTTACTATGTGAGTAAAAAATAAAACTAGTCGGGTAGTTGATGACGAGTAGACCTTATATTCTTTCAGTAAATTTCCTGACGGACCTCATTGAGGGATTCAGAGACTCTGGTTTTCGGTATTTTGAGTACGGATTGTCCTTCGTAAGTTGTAGATATTGTATTTTTACTGAAGATCTCTTGTGTCCGAACCAAACTTTGTTAAAGGACCTCCCATGTACAAAATAGTGAATAAAAGTCTCGAGACATAGGTTTGACAAGGATGGTAAGAGGTGTATTCTAGGCGGTTGGTCTAAAGGAAATTTCTAGACGGAATTGTCTCGATCTCTGTACTACGTCAGGATTGTAGTCAGAACATTTCTCCCTGTCTGAGTATTACCTAACATTAACTTTACCCTTCCGAATCAAAATGTCTATGAGTTTATAAACTGAATTATGACAAGGTTCTACATATTAAGTCTTGATTCGACTCAGACGTCAAACTTTAAAAGAATGAAGACACTTACTTTAGAACGACATAACCTCCAAACATTACGTACTCACACAAGAGTAAATAATAATAATGAATCACAATCTTTTTTAAGTTTAATCGTGGACAGTCTAAGTACAGTATAAATTAAATATATACGATTTTTAAATCGTGTTAAGTACTGTTACAGACCAACAAAAAAAAACAAAAACAAAAGGGGCCATCATAAGAACTAGTAGGAAGGTTTTTAGACACTGTTTTAGTTATTTAAAGAAACTTTTTTATAGAAACCAGAAGTTTCCGGTTCAACACATCCTGTAAAGGGTTCTAATTAAAAGGTCAATATAAAGAGAAGGATTCTTTTTTTTTCTCTCTCTCTGTCTATTTGTTAGTTAGAAAGTCCGTAAGTTTATGAAGAATCTCTTCTTAGACTCAAGTACTTTATGTGTAAAACGTTGGCACATCCCTTTGATATCGATCCACATGTCTGAAGACATAAACTATTAATTGTAAGTTTTTGTTTATTGAAGTTTCCTCGTCTAAACAACATCGAAACTCTTATAAAGAACACCTCTTATTGGTCCAACTATTACTATGGCGTATATGTCCTTTTCAAAAGTCAACTCCAGTCAAAGATCATTCAAAGATAAAATATACACGGACGCACCAGAAAGAATACGTAGTTACTGTTTTTTCGAAGTCTTGAAAGGATTTTCAAACGAAACTTCCATTTAGGTTTTAGATCTTCTTTTACGTACACCCTTCCTGATTTTTCTAAATTTATAGTAAAGAGAAAGACCGTAATAGGAAATAGACCATTTAAACAAGGACTGAAAAAGGTAGTGTCTTCTCTTAGTAAATCAGAAAGGAATTTTAAATTTGAAAATTTTGAATTCGGGAGGTCGCCAGGAGTCGTAAAAACCGTGGTCACTGACCAAAGTACCTTCTGTTAAACAGGTGTCTACCACCACCCTTCGACTAAACCCCTACTAAGTTCGTATAGTGTAAATAGTACATGAAATAAAGATAATAATAATGTAGTAGACATGGAGTCTAGTAGTCTCTAATCTAGGACCTCCAACTCCTGGGTACGTTTTATCAGTCTCCACCGAGGGAAGAAGAAGTATAGGGAGTAGTGAGTAAGATAACTTAACATCACTAACTCCTGTCAAATTTCTATGTCGAATTACTTTCTTCCTTACCCGTGTACAAATTAAAGTTGGTGTTAACCGTGGTATGAATTTAATTTCATCATGTAAAATTGTACCGGTTTTCGATTGAATTTTTGAACGGACAAAAATAAAAATAGAAAGATGGTTTATTACAGAGATTAACCATGGGACAGACAATAAGATAGGGATTCTGATGATGCGGTTTCAGTAAAAGATGAAAGTCAAGTCAAGTCAGCGAGTCAGCACAGGCTGAGAAATGCTGGGGTACTTAGCGTCGTGCGGTCCGGAGGGACAGGTAGTAGTTGAGGGCCTCAAGTGAGTCTGAGTGCAGGTAGTTCAGGCACTACGGTAGGTCGGTAAAGTAGGAGTCAGCAGGGGAAAAGGAGGACGGGGGTTAAGGAGGGTCGTAGTCTCAGAAAAGGTTACTCAGTTGAGAAGTTTACTCCACCGGTTTCATGACCTCAAAGTCGAAATCGTAGTCAGGAAGGTTTCTTTAGGGTCCCGACTAGAGGAAGTCTTACCTAACCGACCTAGAGGAACGTCAGGTTCCGTGGGAGTTCTCAGAAGAGGTTGTGGTGTCAAGTTTTCGTAGTTATGAAGCCTCGAGTCGGAAGAAGTGTCAGGTTGAGAGTGTAGGTGTGTACTGGTGATCTTTTTGGTATCGGAACTGATCTACCTGCAATCAGTCGTTTCATTACAGAGACGAAAAGTTATACGAGAGATCCAACCAGTATTGAAAAGAAGGTTCCTCATTCGTAGACAATTAAAGTACCGAAGTCAGTGGTAGACGTCACTAAAACCTCGGGGGTTTTTATTTCAGACTGTGACAAATGGTAGATAAAGGGTACTTCACTACCCTGGTCTACGGTACTAGAAGCAGAAGACTTACAACTCGAAATTCGGTTGTAAAAGTGAAAGGAAAAAGTGAAAGTAGTTCTACGAAAAATCGAGGAGAAGTGAAAGACGGTATTCCCACCACAGTAGACGTATAGCCTCCACTAACTATAAAGAGGGTCGTTAGAACTAAGGTCGAACACAAAGAAGGTCAGGTCACAAAGAGTACTACATGAGACGTGTCTTCAATTTATTCGTCCCACTGTTATATGTCGGAACTGCATGTGGAAAAGGATAAACCTTGGTCAGACAAAAAGGTACAGGTCAAGATTGACAACGAAGGACCGGACGTATATCCAAAGAGTTCTCCATCCAGTCCACCAGACCACAAGGTTACAGAAGATCTTAAAAGGCGTCAAATAACACTAGGTGTATCAGTTTCCGAAACCGCATCAGTTATTTCGTCTTTGTCTACAACAAGACCTTGAGAGAACGAGAAAGGTACTAGGTCGTCTACAACCGTTAAACTAGAGACAAAGAAGACGGAAAAGATTTTCGTCGAACTTGTAGTCCCTCAAGTGCCAAATACATAACGCCTTCGGACCGAACCTCTTAAAACTCGTAAGGAAATGATCGTACACTCTACTCACGTTAACACACCATCAAACTCGTAAGAAACCGTAACGGAAAGAAACCCTAACCTTACTTTTGACTGGAAAAGGTCAGGACACCGGTGACAACTCAAAAGGTTTAAACAACCGTATAACTCCCGTCGTGAAAGTGTCGTAGTAGAAAGTCCTAAACTTTGTCGAGTTGACCTTAAGGTAGTGGATGTGATCGAAACAAACATCACTACGAAAGGTTCCGGGTGAACTGAAGTGTAAGGTCTTATAGACCGAGATCTAATCACTATTGTAGTAGTACTAATAGACCCAGAACTTCTAGAAAAAACATGTCAAGAAGACACATAAGAACGGTGGAGAAGAATTATAGAAGACGAAGACAATCCAGGTCTGGTAAAGACAGGAAATAGTTAGGGTAGAAACGTACTTTATAATGAAATCATAGAGATCAAAAGAACTTCTCTAGAGATCAAAAAGGGTAAGACAACAAAAGGAGATAAAGAAACGTAACTAGAGACTTCTTCCGAAAGAATACAGAAGAACGATAAGAAACCTTGAGACGTAAGTCTACGAATATAGAAAGGAAAAGAGGAACCGAAAAGTGGAGAGAAGAAAAGTGTCGATAAACATTCCGGAGGGGTCTGTCGGTAAAACGAAAAAACGTAAAGAAAAGGTACCCCTACCAGAACTAGGGACAGAGGACATGTTACAGTGCTTGGAGTAAGGTATCAAGTAGTCCGTGAGATAGATAGTCTAGATCCGGGAATTTAGATAAAGAGTGAAGGTGACATATTAGTATTCCCTAAACTAAATCCAGTATGGACTTACCAGATCACCAAAAGGGATGAAAGAAGTTAAA
>SJYO01016970.1:23422816-23799058 GCA_006410555.1 Capra ibex | reverse complement strand
TTTCTTTAGGGTCCCGACTAGAGGAAGTCTTACCTAACCGACCTAGAGGAACGTCAGGTTCCCTGGGAGTTCTCAGAAGAGGTTGTGGTGTCAAGTTTTCGTAGTTATGAAGCCGCGAGTCGGAAGAAGTGTCAGGTTGAGAGTGTAGGTGTGTACTGGTGATCTTTTTGGTATCGGAACTGATCTACCTACAACCAGTCGTTTCATTACAGAGACGAAAAGTTATACGAGAGATCCAACCAGTATTGAAAAGAAGGTTCCTCATTCGTAGACAATTAAAGTACCGAAGTCAGTGGTAGACGTCACTAAAACCTCGGGGTTTTTTATTTCAGACTGTGACAAAGGGGTAGATAAAGGGTACTTCACTACCCTGGTCTACGGTACTAGAAGGAGAAGACTTACAACTCGAAATTCGGTTGTAAAAGTGAAAGGAAAAAGTGAAAGTAGTTCTACGAAAAATCGAGGAGAAGTGAAAGACGGTATTCCCACCACAGTAGACGTATAGACTCCAATAACTATAAAGAGGGTCGTTAGAACTAAGGTCGAACACAAAGAAGGTCAGGTCGCAAAGAGTACTACATGAGACGTATANGTGTCTTCAATTTATTCGTCCCACTGTTATATGTCGGAACTGCATGTGGAAAAGGATAAACCTTGGTCAGACAAAAAGGTACAGGTCAAGATTGACAACGAAGGACTGGACGTATATCCAAAGAGTTCTCCATCCAGTCCACCAGACCACAAGGTTACAGAAGATCTTAAAAGGCGTCAAATAACACTAGGTGTATCAGTTTCCGAAACCGCATCAGTTATTTCGTCTTTGTCTACAACAAGACCTTGAGAGAACGAGAAAGGCACTAGGTCGTCTACAACCGTTAAACTAGAGACAAAGAAGACGGAAAAGATTTTCGTCGAACTTGTAGTCCCTCAAGTGCCAAATACATAACGACTTCGGACCGAACCTCTTAAAACTCGTAAGGAAATGATCGTACACTCTACTCACGTTAACACACCATCAAACTCGTAAGAAACCGTAACGGAAAGAAACCCTAACCTTACTTTTGACTGGAAAAGGTCAGGACACCGGTGACAACTCAAAAGGTTTAAACAACCGTATAACTCCCGTCGTGAAAGTGTCGTAGTAGAAAGTCCTAAACTTTGTCGAGTTGACCTTAAGGTAGTGGATGTGATCGAAACAAACATCACTACGAAAGGTTCCGGGTGAACTGAAGTGTAAGGTCTTATAGACCGAGATCTAATCACTATTGTAGTAGTACTAATAGACCCAGAACTTCTAGAAAAAACATGTCAAGAAGACACATAAGAACGGTGGAGAAGAATTATAGAAGACGAAGACAATCCAGGTCTGGTAAAGACAGGAAATAGTTAGGGTAGAAACGTACTTTATAATGAAATCATAGAGATCAAAAGAACTTCTCTAGAGATCAAAAAGGGTAAGACAACAAAAGGAGATAAAGAAACGTAACTAGAGACTTCTTCCGAAAGAATACAGAAGAACGATAAGAAACCTTGAGACGTAAGTCTACGAATATAGAAAGGAAAAGAGGAACCGAAAAGTGGAGAGAAGAAAAGTGTCGATAAACATTCCGGAGGGGTCTGTCGGTAAAACGAAAAAACGTAAAAAAAAGGTACCCCTACCAGAACTAGGGACAGAGGACATGTTACAGTGCTTGGAGTAAGGTATCAAGTAGTCCTTGAGATAGGTAGTCTAGATCCGGGAATTTAGATAAAGAGTGTAGATGACATATTAATATTCCCTAAACTAACTCCAGTATGGACTTACCAGATCGCCAAAAGGGATGAAAGAAGTTAAACTCAGACTTAAACCATTATTCCTCAAGCACTAGACTCGGTGTCAATCGAGGACCAGAACAAAAATAACTGACATGTCTCGAAGAGGTAGAAACCGACGTTTCTTATATTAGTCGGACTAAAGCCACAACTGGTAGACCACTACAAGTACACATCTCAGAAGAGAACACAACAACCTTCTCCCACAAACGATACTGGTCACGTAAAAGAAACGTTTTGAGATAATCAGAAACGGGACGAAGTAAGGCGTAAGATTCCGGTTTAAACGGACAATGAGGTCCACAAAGAACTGAAGGATGAAAACGTAAGGTCAGGGGATATTACTTTTCCTGTAGAAAAAACCCACAATCAAGATGTTCCAGAACATCCAGAAGTATTTTGGCAAGTTGAAGTCAAAGAAGTCGGAATGACCAACCCCGTATCTGAACCTATTGACACTATAACTTACCAAACGGAACCTCTGTTTGACTCTAGTAAGACAGCAAAAACTCTAACGTAGGTTCATGACCTAAAGTCTGAGAACAACTGGTACTACCGATGAGGTAAAGAAGACTCCCTAAGGACGGGTGTCATCATCTATATAACCAATAGACTCGATTTAAGTGGGACCACGGGCTCCGGTCTCCGTCACTGGGACTCCTCGGTGGTACGGGCTCCGGTCCGGCCGCCGGTCCTTCTCGTTGGACTCCTCGCCACCGACGCGTCCGTGTCCTCCCGGATCTCCTCGATAGGGTGTGACTTCCAGTCCTTGCCGCCACCATTCCTCTATGGGGAGCAGGTTCCATTCCTCGTCGCCGACACGAAACGACCTCATCGGCACTTTTCTGTGGGTTGTGGGTTCCATTCCCTTTGGGTTCATTCAACCATCCACAACGTTCTCCCGTAGTCTCCCGTCTGAGTGACTTTGGTATGAGTGTCTTTTGATCAGTTGGATTAGCGTGATCCTGGTGTCGGAACAGATTGAGTTACTTTGGTTCGGTACGGATACCCCGTTGGGGTTCTGCCCGTCCAGTACTACCTCTCCAGACTGTCTTACACCAGGTAACCTCTTCTCTTACCGTTCGGTGAAGTCATAAGAACGGAACTCTTGGGGTACTTGTCATATTTTCCGTTATACTATCCTATGGTTTTCTCCTTGAGGGGTCCAGTAATCCACGGGTTATACGATGACCTCTAGTCACCTCTTTATTGAGGTCTTTCTTACTTCCCTACCTTGGTTTCGTTTTTGTTATGGGTCAACACCTACATTGACCACTATCTTCGTTCCAGACTACGACATTTCTCGTTATAACGTATCCTTGGACCTTACAGTCCAGGTACTTAGTTCCGTTTAACCTGCACCAGTTAGTTCTCTACCGTTCCCACTTATAGCTGTAAGATCCTAAGTCACTTGATTTTACCTGACCTTTCCCACTTAAATTGAGTCTACTGGTAAAAAATGAAATAGTTGTGTAATAAACATGAAAATACTCATCAATTATGAAAATGAGTAAAATTGGGGTCGTCTCTTTCCATGTAGAACCTTGTCTATTCACACTTACAGTGTTTGTCAATCCCCCTGTTTCTTTTTCTAGAGGTTTCCCGTCGTAGAACTACACAAAACGATCCAGGTACGTTATAAACAGGCGAAATATGAAACTTAACTTAGACCTAAAGTCCTAAGAGTACTTTTTCACCATCTAGATCTTATTACTAAACCGTTATTTGGATAACTTTAACTCATTACCGACGGGTCAAACTTATCCCGTCGATGAGAGACCGAGTGGTGTCAGGAGTGGTAAAGGTACGACAACTGAAACGAGTAATAGAAAGTGATGAAGTAAGGATATCCGTAACCTCAAACCCTGAGGACCAGATCTCACACGTCGTCATGAAAGACGTCGTTCGGATACCTCCCTACCGACACCTGTTCTTGAAGGGTACTTTCTCCTGTCCCTTTACGATTCTTAGTCGACGTACGAGTTGTCCTAAAACGGACCCCTATCGGACGTATCAATGACGTTTTGTCTTTCAGTACACGTTTCATTACCGAATTTATTTTGAAAGACGGAACTTCTATACACTTTCACTCAAAATTAAAATTAATATTTATCTTTCGAGTTTATAATTCTCTAAATTCCTCTTACTGTGAAAATATCATAAGTTTACCTTTAATGATCGATTTTTCGTTCTTCCATTAGTAGAGGTCAAATCCTCAACATTGAAACTTTACTTTTATCGAGTCCGTTCCTTCTTTTTACTTGATATATTCTTTTCAAGTAGTGTTTCTTTTCTTTTATATTAAAATGATCTTATCTACTAATATCGAGATTCTTTTCTCTTTGTCTGGATCTTTATATATGTAAAGATAAATTCGGTAAACACTTCGATAAAAGATGTAAATAGTGGTAGTCAATTTGGTGGATCGTTACTGACTTTGTGGGTCGTGATTTGGTAGTAGAAAGTTCAGACTTTATAATAAAACTTTCATAATTGTGTGGAAGGTCCATCGACATTCACACTTTTAAATCTTACTCAAACGAGTACACCTGTAAAGTTTACTGTCCTTTGTTAAATGAGACCCAACCGTTTTACTTGGTAGAGATTCCAGTAAAATCTAAACAGACATCGGACCCTCTTAGGTCCTCCTACCTCACTCAGGTGAACTGATGTCAGAGGGAGGAGGGTCAGAGGTGAGTACAGTTCTATAAACGGGTTCAAAAGGAAATATTCTTGTCTATTCAAGACGGTACCCGAAGTGGGAGTGTGACAGTTACGTCCCAGAGTTTCCGTCATCTAACGTTTAACGGACTGAATTTAGACCCCGTCTTTATCGACCCTTCCTTCTCAGGTTTTTGATTCCGTACCAGATCTTCCATCACTAACACTTTAATCTCAGACTCAGAGTCTCTTGTTCCAGTTTACGATCCAAAATTTCCATTCGCGACTCGTTCTTGGCTTAGTCGGTCTTCTCAGTCCTAAATCTTACGTAAATGTCTCATGAGTAGAATAGGAATTCGACCCACGAGAAGATGTAAGACGTACATGGATACTGAAGTAAAATTCGGAGTTATGGTTGTTAGAGACTATAATTCTTTACCCGGTTCATACACGTTGTTCACTAATTTTTAGACGGTCGTTGTCCTGTTCGTCTTGTCGGTGGGATTCTTCTGTGACCTTTTGACTTCATGAAGAACTGAACACAATTATAATAATTAAGGATCTGACTAGGAACCTCTGACTTCCAGTGTCTTTTTGTATACCACCTTCTTAGTCGTCGTAGGTTGTCTGTCGTAGACTTTACACAAAGAAAATATGTAGTGAATTATAAATCTTTGTGGAAAGACGATAATAGAGGGATTATAAAGGTAATCCCCACACTCTTTTTTTCTCACTTTTACTGAGCAAGTTTCAATATTTTCGTCTGGTCATTGTATTTCTTGGAATGTGAAAGATTGGTTAAGGCCGGGATGTACGTATCCTAAAGTCTACACGATGTAATCGTGAAGTTTGTATTGAAAGATCTTTCATTAATGCTCGACCGAGACGCAGAACCGAGATATGGACTTTATAGGTTACCCTGAGACATACGGACGGTCAAAACACTTCTAGTCACATGTTATCCTGAATTGACACACCGTCCACCCCTACGTCTTCGTCCCAACCCCTTCCCTTCTTGACGTCATTCTGGTACTCACGACGTATGATGTCTATGGTACACCCTCTTTCCCTTCTTCCGTCGCCCTTTCCAGTCGTAGATTACGGTACCCTGTCCGTTTCCCATCGTAGTTGTTTCTAGACTTTTCTTTTATTATTATATTCGTGATTATCATCTTACTTGTTATTTTATTTGTCATTTTTAGTTTACTGTCGATAAGGAAACCCAGAAAGACACCTTCCCACAAATTGTACACGAGAAAAAGTGAAAGTGAGGTTAAACTTTCCGTTTATAATGGTACGGGTAAAAGACCTACACCTTTGACTCCAAGTCTTGTCACTTCAGTCAAGTCAGATGTGTCTCTCTTCTGTCGCCTTAGATAGGGACTTGGGTTCAACAGGACAACTCCGGTGTCACGAGTCAGTACAGATTGAGACGTTGGGTACCTGACACCGGGTGGTCCGAGGAGACAGGTACCCTAGAGGTCCGTTCTTATGACCTCACCCAACGGTAAAGGATGAGGTCCCCTAGAAGGGTTGGGTCCTTAGTTTGAGTGTAGAGAACGTAGAGGGCGTAATCGTACCGTATAAGAAATGGTGATCGGATGGACCCTTCAGGGACAACCGTGGCACCAGGTACGGACTCACACTTCTCTTCGAGACGACGACGTTCGGGAGGTGATTGACAGTAGACACCCAGGATGACGTCGAACTAGTACACTGTCTTTCTTCACAGTACTCAATTTTTATCGGTCTCTGAGGTTTTACCCGATTTGACGTTGATTCCATCTGTGAAGAAAGTCTCTTTGACTTGGGAGTCGTGTCCGGAGAGAAGAGAGGAACATCTTGAGTCCGGGTGACTCTTTTAAGTCGTTTGGACTAAACATGTAGAGTTCAACGTTCCTAAAGGGTTTACTGACACGACAAAAGACAAGAGAGATCGTAAAACAACACGTTTCCCTCACGAAGTCTTACCGTGCTACCACCTTTTGATTAAGGAACTGTCAAAAACAGATCTTTTATGAACTAGCACACTGTCTTTATTCACAGAACTTAATTTTTATCGGTCTCTGAGGTTTTGCCCGATCTGACAACAAAGGAGTTGTTTTGTGACGACGGGTGACGGTAGACATAGTGACTGAGAGGTCGTATCCTTCACACAAACGACTACCTCTTTGTCTCCATGACCCCTTTGTCCACGGACAGAACCCTTGTTGTCATCTGTTTTTCGTTGTCGTAGGATTGACTTTTAAAACGACCGTAGGTTTTAGACATAAGTGAAGGTCGGAGTTCAAAGTAAGTAACTAAGGAAAGGTCCCTGTTTCTGTCTTTTACTCCTTTACCACAGCTCACAAAATGTTCATTCAGGTGCATATGACGGAGTAAAATATCAGTATAAAAAATCAGGAGTACCTTGTCTAGTATTTGTCTCCGAGTCTTGTATCAGGTACACTTTCTCCTTACTTACGGGAATTGGAGTTAACATTTTTTAAAGGACATTCCCAGAACAATAAGAGAGGGGACCACCGAGTCTACCATTTTTATTATTATTATTATTATTAGACGGATGTCACTCCCTCTGGACCCGAACAGACGACCAACTCTTTCTAACGGACCTCTTGTCTTTCCGATGGGTGAGGTCATAAAAAAGGACCTCTTCAGGTGCCTGTTTCCTCGGACCACCCGATGTGACGTACTCCAGTGTTTCTCAACCTGTGTTAAAATCTTTTCCGTCTCCTTGGTCTCTAGTTTGACAGTTGTAGACGACCTAGTACCTTTTTCGTTCTCTCAAGGTCTTGTAGATAAAGACGAAATAACTGATACGGTTTCGGAAACTGACACACCTAGTGTTATTTGACGTCTTTTAAGACTTTCTGTACCCTTATGGTCTGGGGGACTGGAGGGAGAACTCTTTAGACAACCTCCAGTCCTTCGTTGTCAACCTTGACCTGTACCTTGTTGTCTGAGCAAGGTTTATCCTTTTCCTCATACAGTTCCGACATATAACAGTGGGACGAATAAATTGAAGATACGTCTCATGTAGTACTCTTTGTGACCTGACCTTCTTTTCGTTCGATCTTAGTTCTAACGGCCCTCTTTATAGTTAGTGGAGGCTATACGTCTACTGTGGTGGGAATACCGTCTTTCACTTCTCCTTGGTTTTTCGGAGGACTACCTTCATTTTCTCCTCTCACTTTTTCAACCGAATTTCGAGTTGTAAGTCTTTTACTTCTAGTGCCGTAGACCAGGGTAGTGAAGTACCCTTTATCTACCCCTTTGTCACCTTTGTCACAGTCTGAAATAAAACCCCCCGAGTTTTTAGTGACGTCCACCACTGACGTCGGTACTTTAATTGTCTGCGAACGAGGAACCTTCTTTTTAATACTGGTTGGATCTGTCGTATAAATTTTCGACTCTATAGTGAAACGGCTGATTCCAGGCAGATCAGTTCCGATACCAAAAAGGTAACCAGTACATACCTACACTCTCAACCTGACACTTCTTCCGACTCACGGTTTCTTAACTACGCAAACTTGACACTACAACCTCTTCTGAGAACTCTCAGGAAACCTGACGTTCCTGTAGGTTGGTCAGGTAAGACTTCCTCTAGTTGGGACCCTAAAGAAACCTTCCTTACTACGATTTCGACTTTGAGGTCATGAAACCGGTGGAGTACGCTTCTCAACTGANGTCCTCCTCTTCCCCTACTGTCTCCTACTCTACCGACCTACCGTAGTGACTGAGCTACCTACACTCAGACTCACTTGAGGCCCTCAACCACTACTTGTCCCTCCGGACCGTACGACGCTGAGTACCCCAGCGTTTTCCAGGCTGTGCTGACTCGCTGACTTGACTTGACTTGACTTGACTTGACTCGTTGATTGTTTAACAAGAGTTTCAATTATGCCTTTATTCACCTACTTCCGTTGGAACGTGGACCCAGAAAAGAGTCAGAGTCTTATTTGTCACCGACTTACTTTACCCTCTAGGTCCCTTCTGTCATCGATTTGTTTCTCGTTTTAAGGTATTAAAGTTCAATTACAAATTTAAGTTGAGACAGTAAAAAGTTTATAAGAGACGAACATAAATAGTCGTTTTGATACCTAAAAACACGACCGGAAATGTAAATATGGTAAGAGAGAAGGGGTGTGTATGTGTGTGTCTTTTTAAAACAAAGAAACAATAAAGGGTTGGGTTGGAGAACAAGGAGTTTTCGTATCAGGATATTTGGTCGTCGTAATCGGACCGGACCCTCGAACCATTTTTATGTCTGAGAGTCCAGATGGAGTCTGGATGTCTTAAGTTGGTCTACCGGTGTATTCGTTAATTTGACCCTTCGTGATTAGTTTTGAAGAGGATTAGAGAGGGAAATTTCGTCCGTCTGTGAGGAATTTCTTCTGATCAAAACGGGGGACGAAGAAGGTTAAGATCTATAATCGTCACTTTTATGAGATTTAACCGATTTATATCCTCAGAAACGTCAATAAAGTACGACTCCGAGTTAATTTTTAGAATACGGAGATGCTTCGGGAATTTCTTATTTTGAGAACTGTAAAGTCGTCCGGTCACCCCCTTATAAAACTTAGAAAAAAAGGCAACCATTACATTTTGGAACGACCGATAGTGGACAAGATGAGTCCCCCACCTGTGGTACCAGGTGTAGGAGAAAGTACCGTGTTACACTTCCCCTCTTAAGGTCTCAGTCCTTTAGCAACTCAACACCCTTGTCGACAGTGACATGTGGAACTGGTGACACCCGATACTACAACCTGGAGTCATAAATAGAAAGTTTCTGTCTCCACGATTTACTCTTAGTTTAAAAATTTTGCAGAGGGTATCTCGTAATCAAGAGTCCGTGTGTGTATCCATACCTACGCGTGTGTATGACACAAACGTGAATGTTAACACAGTTTAAACCTTTCTAAAAGAAAAAGCCTCTAAATTTTATGTGAACAAACTTTTTAGAACGTTATTTCCTTATTTGAATTCTCAAATTCCTTTGAAAAGAATTTGATTGAAAGGGTCTTTGTTAAGTATAGAAGAGAAAAAAAGGACAAATAAGAGGTTACTTACAAAACACAGCCGTCTGGTGTGAAACCCTTTACAACCCGATCTTGTCGAGATTCTTAAGAAGGTCGAGAATGTAGAAGAATAAAATAGTAAAATAGAAAAGGAACGTCTTTCTAAGACGTCACAAAATTTGAACAGTGTATAACCAAAAGTCTCGTATAAGTATGAATATTAGGAATAAACTTACGTCAAAACGGAATCTCGTGTTACCTAAGGTATGCTCTATAGTGACAACGGACAAAGATGAAAGGTATGTGTACTTGGGTCTTGTTAATTAGCTCAACCATGTTTATTGGACATAATGAGAAACACTGGGTCGACTGTAAAAGTTTGATATAAACTTTTGACGAAAGTTAAGTTCAAGTCTAAGTTCCCCCAATACGACGTAAACAAGTTGATATCTATAACAAAACTTTAATCATGTGTACTTTTACATGGAAGTTTGACGATATTTATAGGACACAGTCAGGTGTAAGACAGGGATACTTCAATCTATAAAAAAGAAATGGGAGGTTGTAAACAAAATATTTATTCATACAAAAGGGGGTTTTCTAAATAGATATAAGTGACGAAAGTAACAAAAGTAGTAACACAAACCAGTCAGATTAATACTGAAAGTACTGTATCTTTGTTTACTATTTTGTGAAAATATATACAATATACGTAGGGTTCAAGTCAGGGTAGGAATACACCTCGTTAAATAATGACTCAAAAGAAGAACGTGAAAGAGGGAAACAAAACCATCTGTGTGTGTTTTCAAAAGTTATTGAAACATCGTTAGTTGTTAATTAGTTTACCATCGAAAAGTGATGTTGTCCTTTCGACTCATTATTTTTCAGGTACATTGAAATACCCGTGGTTATTGGAGACTTAATCCGTCCTACGTCGCCACTATTCGGATTAGTCTAACGAATAAAGGTTCATATTTGTCAAAGGGCTCTCCTAGAACTCAGTATAGAAGGACCTAGACTATACCTACCATCTTCCCTTCGTCCATCCACTCTTCCTTTACGTTAATACTCTAAATAAAGATACTTTCTTTTAATTACTACTTTCTTACTTCAAAAGATACGGAAGATATTAGAGTTTTTGGAAAACAAATCGATAGACCTTTGACACATAATTTAAGTCGACAGGGAGGGAGGATGGACACACGTCACGTTCGGACCTACACACAGATACTGTACATTCCCCGTCATAAACTTCTTTCAGACACACTAACGGTTAACTCGAGAACAAACGAGACACACACCGGTCTAGTTGGAGAGTAGGTTTCTCGGGAACAGTGTTTAGGGTTACTAAAGTTAGTACTCCAATAAAGGGAATAAAATTTATGTTCACATTTGTATTAAACTTTTCCAAGAAGATTTGAAAATCTTCACCATACTCCCGGCTACACTCTATCTCAACCTGTCATAAACATATATTTTTTTCTTATAGTTAAACTAAAAAATTTAAAATTCTGAAAATAATGTTTTCCGACGATATTGGGTACCATTAAAGTAAGGTTATTGAGTACATCAATAAGAGGGAACTAGATTATACGAAGGGACAAAAAGTATTTTCAGATCTAATCGGAACTTCCCGTATAAATACTTTTGACAGACTAACTATGGGTATTTGTACAAAACGATTTTTAACAAAACTCGTTGGGTGAGGGGTACAAATAAAAGGGGAATCTGGTATGTCCAGACATTAAATTTTGAGTGGAATGATCGTAATGAAGAACTCAGTTCAGTATGTTCTCTTACCGAGGTCCACGCTCTTAGTAATTGATTCCTATAATTTCGGTATTTATTCTAGAAGGTCATACACAAAATGGTTACTTCTCACAAAGCATAACGGTGGTTAATCGTGATTCTTTTAATTTGTAGTAAATGTTTGTTCTAATTTCTGTAAAGAGGAAGGTGTTGGTTAATTCTTTTAGTCTCCCTTTACAAAACTAAGTACGAATAGTATATATACATTTATATAGTGTATTACCGAGTATAAATCGTTTATACTTTATGGTTTTATGTTTACTTTTTATAAAACCGTAGACAGGCCGGGAACTCGACCGATCGTGATTCACACTAGATTTTCACAAACTCAGGACGACAATTTGTAAATTACTGTCCTTATTTAATTAATCTCTAATAAAAATAGTCTTAGTGTCACTTGAAAATTTTTATATCACTCCCTCCCCGGACAGGACCAGTGACGGTACGTTGTTTTCTACTCTTCTTTTATTAATAGTTTATCACCCATTTTGACTTCTGTATTTTAGTTCTTCTAAGTTAGTTTCTGTACAAGAAACTAGTCGTTGTCTTGTTCCTATGCCTGAGTGTTCAAGACTCGTCCTTCTTTCCTCGAAATTTGGACGACCGTGGGTACAGTTCTTAGGTACCCATTCTCTCCAGTTTTTCTTGGGTACGAAATCGCACCTGGTCGTGGTAGAGTACTACGACATGTCCTCCGACCCCTTCTCGATTTTATTATATGTGCAAGAGGGGTTCTGATGTCGTGTACACTTCGACGTATGGACGTCTTTCTCATGTTCTCGTGTGTCTCTTTGGATTAAGTCATTGACGTAGAAGTCATAAGGTGACCTAGACTTGACCTAGAAGTCGTAGTCGTACCGTACCATTGGGGTTGGGTGGTTCTGTTCTAAGTATGACTGAACTTTTGGTTGCTCTAATCCACTCAAGTCAAGTCAAGTCAGTAAGTCAGTACAGACTGAGAAACACTGGGGTACTTAGTGTCGTGCGGTCCGGAGGGACAGGTAGTAGTTGAGGGTCTCAAGTGAGTCTGAGTGCAGGTAGCTCAGTCACTACGATAGGTCGGTAGAGTAGGAGACAGTAGGGGAAGAGGAGGACGGGGGTTAGGGAGGGTCGTAGTCTCAGAAGAGGTTACTCAGTTGAGAAGCGTACTCCACCGGTTTCATTACCTCAAACTCGAAGTCGTAGTAAGGGAGGTTTCTTTAGGGTCCCAACTAGAGGAAGTCTTACCTGACCAACCTAGAGGAACGTCAGGTTCCCTGAGAGTTCTCAGAAGAGGTTGTGGTGTCAAGTTTTCGTAGTTAAGAAACCGTGAGTCGAAAGAAGTGTCAGGTTGAGAGTGTAGGTATGTACTGGTGACCCTTTGGTATCGGAACTGATCTACCTGGAAACAACCGTTTCATTACAGAGACGAAAAGTTATACGACAGATCCAACCAGTATTGAAAAGAAGGTTCCTCATTGACAGAAAATTAAAGTACCGACGTCAGTGGTAGACGTCACTAAAACCTCGGGTTTTTTAATTTCAGACTGTGAAAGGTGACAAAGGGGTAGATAAAGGGTACTTCACTATTTCTGTTGATGTTTACTACTCTGTCCTTATTTATTCCGTCTCTGTCTTTTTGTTGGGGATTAGTTCTCCTATTATGTTTACTTTTAAGGTTTCGTTTACTACCTTAATTGTGACTCTTCCTGTTATTACTCCGTGACCCAATCATATTAGTAGACGGAGACGTTCTTTACATAACTATGGGTGGGAACACCGAGTCGACCATTTCTTAGTCGGACGTTACATCCTCTGGACCCAAATTAGGGACCCAAACCTTCTCGGGAACTTCTTCCCTTTCCGATGGGTGAGACCATAAGACCGGACCTCTTAAGTTACCTGACATATCAGGTACCCCCAGAGTTCTCAGTCTGTGCTGTCTCACTGAAAGTACACCTCGTACACACGTTGAAATTACCGATAAAATAATTAAACTCTCACACACATATGTAACACATTAAACTCTTTTGTACTTTGATACCATCGTTCGGTTTTGTGTACGGTATGACTTAACGTCACTATAATTTTATATGTGACAATCGAAGTCTCAGTCGCTACACACTAAGTTATACGCCAGACGGTCTTAAAATTCTATTAAACGGACTAATACATTCATATTATTGACGAGTAGTTCCCATAATTCTTACAGGGTAGTACAATGGTAAATGTTGACCTATGATTACTCTTTGTTCTTTTGGGATGTGTTTCTCAATTCACTAATTTGAGTCAGATGTCAAACGGTCGATTAACTTGAACCCGTTCTACCCATCGGTAGAGTAAAAAAAAGTAGACATTTTAACTAGTACAATATACTTATGGAATTTCTACTCCTATATTATTTTCTTACCTATTTTATGAGAACAGGAGATGTTCTTCCTTTAGAGTGTTCTTCCTTTTATTCTTTCTACAATATTTAAGTATAGTCACGAACTTTTGTTCCTTACGTAGTAACCATATGGTCTCTATAACTGTGTAGGACTCTACTCTTGGATTTATCCAAGTATAATTCCCTATGCTTCCTCGTCTCTTTGGTGTTTGAACGTGTATAAGTACTCTTTTCTCAAGAAGGTCTTTAAGGTCTCTATTGATTTCGAATCCTTTTCAGTACAGTTCTCGTCCTGTTTCCGTAACCCGTTAATAATCTCCTTCATTAATTTCTTGTCCTAAATTTTATCAACCTGTCAGAACAGTAAGAGGACGGTTGGTACTTTGTTACTGTAAAAGAGAGGTAAATTAGTGATCTCTTTACAAAGGAATTTTTTTGATTTTTCTTCCTTTCTTTCCCACCCCCTATCGTGTCGACCCTCCCTCAGATCTTGTTCACAACAAGATCTAATTCCTGACTACGATTTCGACTTCGAGGTTATGAAGCCGGTGGACTACGCTTCTCGGCTGAGAAATCTTTTCTGGGACTACGACCCTTTCTAACTTCCGCCCTCCTCTTCCCCTACTGTCTCCTACTCTACCAACCTACCTGTACTCAAACTCGTTCGAGACCCTCTACCACTTCCTGTCCCTTTGGACCGTACGACGTCAGGTACCCCAGTTTTCCCAGCCTGTGATGAGTCGTCGACTCGTCAAGTCAAGTCAAGTAAACGAGTCAACACAGGGTGAGAAACACTGGGGTACTTGGCATCGTGTGGTCCGGGGGGATAGGTAGTGGTTGACGGTCTCAGATGGGTTTGGGTACAGGTAACTCAACCCCTACGATTGGTTAGTAGAGTAGGAGACAGCAGGGGAAGAGGAGGACGTAAGTTAGAAAGGGTCGTAGTCCCAGAAAAGTTCTCAGTCGAGAAGCGTAGTCCACCGGTTTCATAACCTCAAAGTCGAAGTTGTAGTCAGGGAGGTCACTTGTGGGTCCTGACTAGAGGAAATCCTCCCTGACAAACCTAGAGGAACGTTAGGTTCCCTGAGAGTTCTCAGAAGAGGTTGTGGCGTTAAGTTTTCGTAGTTAAGAAGTCACGAGTCGAAAAACATATCAGGTTGAGAGTGTAGGTATGTACTGATGACCTTTTTGGTATCGGAACTGATCGTCGACTTGTTGTTTATTTAATTCTGGTGATGTCTTGAACTGTCGGTGTCTTCCTTTCTTTTCATCCTCTTGTCCTCGACTACGGTCGTAAGGTCGTAAGAGACTCGGCACAGGAGACTTTAACTTCAGACATATATTCTCGAGACGACTCCTACGGGACTCATCTTCCGGGTCCAGTGAATGATCTTCCTTTTCTCTCGGAGAATAGATCTTCTGTTAGAACAGGATATGGAAGGGAGAAGAGAACACATTGAGGTTGACGTTTAGAACAAAACACGGAAACGAGTCAACAAATGTTGATAAAACTCAGAGGTACTTGACAACAGGTGTTCCGAGGAGACAGGTACCCTAAAGGGTCTGTTCTTATGACCTCACCCAACGATAAAGGAAGAAGTCCCCGAGAAGGACTGGGTCTCTAGTTTGGGTTCAGAGGATGTAACAGTCCGTCTAGGAAATGGTGACTCGGTGGTAACGTTCAATAATTTTTATTTTGGATTTTGGTGGTTGTCCGTAGTTCTACTTAGTTTATGTTCTATTTTTAAAATTGGTGTCTACTAATCTTTACTTTTCTTTGATTGGTGTACTCTCTGTGTTTTCAGTTATTTTTCGTTATTAGATAGAGGATACCCCTTTTAATTATCTTGTGAACCTCTCTTTAGCTTCACCATATTTATTATCGACTAAGTGAAACAACATGTCGTCTTTGATTGTGGTTGTAACCTTTCGTTGACATAGTGTTGATTTTTTTTTTTTTTAACTTATTTTAACAAGTACTATAGAGGGACGTTAGAAAATGATAGAAATTCTAAATATAAGTACGGAGGAGAAAAAAAAGATTATTACTAGTCAGATCCATTCCTAAATAGTTAAAATAACACCATAAGTTTCTAAGTCGACAACCAAAACTACTAAAAAGAGACAACAAACAGTAAAGAACAGAATGAATAGAGATCAGGATGGAAGTAAGAAAGTAAATAGAATAAATAAAATCCATCTAAACGAAACCTCACCCCTAACCAATCGTTCCTCGTTTCACTATCTTTTGAAGATATAGAATCACCATCCCATCTATTTTTCTTATATGTAAACTTGAGTAGTTTAACATATAAATTTTAAAAAAGTGTGGTGACATACCTAAATATGTAGTTTTTTGACATTTGTTTACGTTTGAGATTGACCACTCAGACACAAAACGTCATTATGTTAATTGTTAAGACTCTGACAAGGTATACAAGATTTGAACTCGTTTAGTCATAAATATAGTTCCTAATACCTTCGTTCAAAGAATCAAAACCTCTTCTCTCAGTGTTTATACCCTTTACCTTTTTGCTACACTACAACAAAACCTGGACCTCTGTGTACAGAGAATGAATGAGATTTTACAAAGGGGGTTTTATTATATCGTACGAACACACACACAAAGACACACACACAGATACTTCCCTCTCTTCTCTCTCTTAATCTTTTGTTTTGTTCGTTTTATATTTGTTAACCACTCTTTATATGTTTTCAAGGAAAAAGGAAAAGAACATGAAAAAGACTTTGAAACTATGGTATGTTTCTACTTTTTAAATTTTTTTGTATAGAGACGACATGTTTACTTACAACTAAATAAAATAAAACGTTGACTCTCCACAAGAGAATCGATCTATTTTCTACTTAAAAAGGTACTATCTTTCCATTTCTTGTCTTCGAAACCCGTGTAAGAGACCCTTCTTGTAACAACTCTATACCAACAAGAACTCTTTGGATTTTATCTTTCCGAAGTGGAAAATTTCTTCTAAGCGACTCACTCCATTTTTTTTGTTGGTCGTCACCCGTGTCACTGCAGACTTCAGTGAAATCCTTGTTAAAGATATTTGAATGATCACTAAAAGGTACGAGACCTGTTTTTTAATAGAGATTAAAAGTCAGGACTTTTGTTTGACAGGAAAAAGATTCTTGAGACACTGTACGAGTAAGGGTGGAAAAAGGAAAGGATTAAAACCTTGTTTCGTTCGACAATAATCCAACAGAAAAACGTAAATAGTTTACTTTTGGGGACGACTCCGGAAAGTACCATTAACTTTACTTTCTTTAAAACATATAACAAAAGCAAAAGTAAAAGAAAGAAAGAAAAAAAGAAAAACCACACCCGTACATTTCCATTTGTAAAATTTAACGGTGCTATATTAAATTGAGGAAAGTTCTAGACTGTCACAGAATTATTGTTGTACTACTTCGTTGACAAAATTCAAGGACCGAGCCAAATTGAAACGTAGACTGATAAATAGACATATGAAATTGTGTTTAAGATAGTACGACGTCTTATATATCATGAAACAAAGACTGGATAAACTTTATACAACTGAACTGTAGTCTTCTTTCTGTAAAAGACAAAAGTGGAGTACTGACTGTGACCCTGAGAAGTCTTCGGGGAACACGGACTGACGGTATAGACATTCGAGCCTATGTCGTAATATTAGTTTGAAAAATTTTAATATATCTAAAGACAACCTCCTCATCTAAAGAACAAAGATTTTGTATATAATTTTATACTGATACTGAAGTCTCTAATCGGATAAAGTAAAGATTATCCGATGGTCTACAAACGTATAAGAATTAAGTTTAGTAGTCCAAGTTAATGTAGTGGTCCTTCCCGACAACACAAGAAGGACATAAACTCGATAATTATTTTATACAAAATTTAAAAGTTTCAATGAACCGAAACCTTACCCGACAACGAGACCCCCCGACCTTTATGTCCTTTCGTTCGTTGTATAAACCTGACGACTCCAAAAGACTCTGTGTATAGTTTTATTTAAAATATCGATAAAAAAGGGAAATTATAAACAGAGACTACGTTGTGACTAAATTTGTGACTACTACCGGAAAAGGAATTTTGTGTATTTACCAATTACTGACTTTTGGTGAAATTTAGTAACGTTCTGTTTCTCCTATGTACGTGTGTACTCACACGAATACGCACACACACACACAAACATGTGTGACATTTCTGTCAGTTTAAGAAAAGAGGTTATGTTTCGTAAAGATGAGTACTGAACATTGGCCCGTTTACTTGGGATACCCCTCGTAAACGGGTTGGACACGTCCTTTCAAAACCGATACTTTATCGTCCCTGTATACCTTTAGTAAAAGGAATATGTTGTGTACTGACTCTATTCAGTGTGGATCCGTTTCCAAAGGTGTCAGAAGTTCTCGATCTCAACAAGTCTCACTTCCGTACCAGGATGTCAAGATGATGAATTAACAGTCTCTAGAATACCCGGTTTCCCTTCCTCTTTGAATAAAGAAGTCACAATTTTCTCTATTTAAGACCGTCTAATAATAAATCATTTAATAAAAAATTATATTTAAATAAATAAAGTTAACCTCCAATTAATAAAATGTTATAACATAACCAAAACGGTATGTAGTTGTACTTAGACGGTGTCCATATGTGCACAAGGGGTAGGACTTGGAGGGAGGGAGGAGGGAGGGGTATGGTAGGGAGACCCAACAGAGTCACGTGGTCGGGGTTCGTAGGTCATAGTACGTAGCTTGGACCTGACCGTTAAGCAAAGTATATACTATAATATGTACAAAGTTACGGTAAGAGGGTTTAGTAGGGTGGGAGAGGGAGAGGGTGTCTCAGGTTTTCTGACAAGATATGTAGACACAAAGAAAACGAAAGAACGTATGTCCCAATAGTAATGGTAGAAAGATTTAAGGTATATATACACAATCATATGACATAACCACAAAAAGAAAGACCGAATGAAGTGAGACATATTATCCGAGGTCAAAGTAGGTGGATTAATCTTGACTAAATTTACATAAGAAAAATTACCGACTCATTATGAGGTAATACATATACATGGTGTTGAAAGAATAGGTAAGTAGACGACTACCTGTAGATCCAACGAAGGTACAGGACCGATAATATTTGTCACGACACTACTTGTAACCCCATGTGTACAGAGAAAGTCAAGACCAAAGGAACCACACATACGGGTCGTCACCCTAACTACCCAGTATTCCGTCAAGATAAAGGTCAAAAATTCCTTAGAGGTGTGTCAAGAGGTATCACCGATATGATCAAACGTAAGGGTGGTTGTCACATTCTCCCAAGAGAAAAGAGGTGCGGGAGAGATCGTAAATAACGAACATCTGAAAACCTAACGTCGGTAAGATGACCTCACTTTACCATGGAGTAACACCAAAACTAAACGCAAAGAGACTATTACTCACTACAACTCGTAGAAAAGTACCCAAACAATCGGTAGATATACAAAAGAAACCTCTTTACAGATAAATCAAGTATCAGGTAAAAAAATAAGTCGGAAAATAAAAAGACCTTGACTCGACATCTTCAACGAACGTATAAAAACTCTAATCAACAAACAGTCAACGAAGTAAACGATAATAAAAGAGGGTAAGTCTTCCGACGGAAAAGTGGAACGAATATCAAAGGAAACAACACGTCTTCCAAAATTCAAATTAATCCAGGGTAAACAAATAAAAACGAAAATAAAGGTTATAAGACCCTCCACCCAGTATCTCCTAGGACGACACTACATACAGTCTCTCACAAAGCGGATACAAGAGAAGATCCTTAAAATATCAAAGACCAGAATGTAAATTTAGAAAATAGGTAAAACTCAAATAAAAACATATACCAAAATCTCTCACAAGATCAAAGTAAGAAAATATTCACCAACTGGTCAAAAGGGTCGTGGTGAACAATTTCTCTAACAGAAATTAGGTAACGTATAAGAACGGAGGAAACAGTTTCTATTCCACAGGTATCAACGTACCTAAGTAGAGACCCGAAAGATAAAACAGGGTAACTAGATATAAAGACAGAGACACGGTCATGGTATGACAGAACTACTGATACCGAAACATCATCTCTGACTTCAGTCCGTCCAACTAAGGAGGTCAAGGTAAGAAAGAGTTCTAACGAAACCGATAAGCTCCAAAAAACATAAAGGTATGTTTAACACTTTAATAAACAAGGTCGAGACACTTTTTATGGCAACCATCGAACTATCCCTAACGTAACTTAGATATTTAACGAAACCCATCATATGAATAAAAGTGACATAACTAAGAAGACTAGGTACTTGTACCATATAAAGAGGTAGATAATCACATGTGAAACTAAAGAAAATGGTCACAAAGTATCAAAAGATATATATCCAGAAATCAAAGGAATCCATCTATATAAGGATTCATAAATCCTTATAAATCATTTAATAAAAATTCACATATATAATAACGATAATGTCGTGGTAAAATAAAATGACAGAAAATTACCCACGTTTCCAATATAAAGGGTGACTCCTTTAGTCTTCCGGTTAAAATGACTTCAATATCCATTCTCCGTCATGAAGTCTTTTGACGTACCTTTTTTCGGAGATTCCGTCTTTACCGGTTATCGTCACGGTTATACTTAGTCAACAACCACCCTTTATGTTTTTCGTACCTGACTCTTCCGCATACTTCGTCATAGGTCTAAAGGGAGGTCTTAAATCTGTTTAAGATGTACCGATGTTCGAATTCTGACACAAGTTATCATTTATATACCACCAAATCCGTGATTCAGTACAGACTGAGAAACGCTGGGGTACCTACATCGGACGGTCCGAGGAGACAGATACCCTAAAAGGTCCGTTTTTATGACCTCACCAAACGGTAAAGCAATCTGACACAGATAAAAAGTAACGGTCTTACCCATCCGTACACACCTGACTGTCTGTTAGACTAACTTCATTCCTAGTTACAGTCACACAGATGACTTCTTGTTTATTTCATTCACAGACTTACCTTCCGGTTGGACAGAGACGGGTCTGGACGTTAATACTCCGGTCGTGGGGATCGAAACAGGTCGTCTCGACTTTTGAAGTTGGAAGAAACATTTTGTATCTTCATATATTACACACTTAAGTCTTGTGTCAAAGTTAAAAAGATAACCAAATAAAAATTAGGTCAAGATGTCGGTCTCCTTGAAATCAATATTTTTTATTTTTTTATTTTTTCTTATTTTATTCAATCGTGTTGTTTTTATCTAATCGAATCAGTGAGTTCCTTTCTCAGTGGAGTAGTTCCTTTCAATTGTTTTCACATTTACTTGGATTTGTCGGAGAGAAGGATCTGATGTTGAAAACTCAAACTCAAATACTTAGGATCATTCTGTTAACTCCGAAGGGTTTACCACGTTTCCATTTCTTAAACAGACGGTCACGTCCTCTGTGTCCTCTGTACCCAAGTCAGGGACCCAACTCTTCTAGAGGATCTCCTTCTTTACCTTTAGGTGAGGTCATAAAAACGGCCCTTTTAAGGTACCTGTCTCCTCGGACCGCCCGATAGTAGGTACCCCAACGTTTCTCCTTATCCTGACTCGCTGACTCGTGTCATACTGTTAATCAAATCGACTAGTCTCGTACACGATTACTCCGATTGCCGTTGGGTGAGGTCATAAGAACGGATCTCTTAGGACACCTGTCTACTAGGACCATCCGACGACAGGTATCCCAACATGTCTCAGTCTGTACTGACTTCACTCAATCGTACGTACGTACGTAACCTCTTCCTTTACCGTTGGGTAAGGTCATAAGAACGGACCTCTTAGGGTCCATGTCTCCTCGGACCTCCCGACGGCAGATACCCCAGTGTGTCTCAGCTTGTGATGACTTCACTGAATCGTCGTCGTCGTTACTACGATTTCAGTCCCTCAACGGGGGATCCTCAGTCATTCACAACTTTTCTATTTATTCATTTTTTTATTAAGGGTATGGGAACTAAACCTGGAAATTGATGTTAGTAAGAAAAGTGTCTCCAGGTAGGAATAAGGGTTGACTCTGATGTATCCCCGTACACCTATCGAGTCTTGGTAGAAATTGGTGGTATAACATTTTTTCGCGTGTACTAGGTGACTACTACCTACGAGAATGTTCCTTCTTTAAGGATATTGAAAACAGAAATTCGGGTTAGTGGACACGAGAAGGGGACGGTTAATATATAACTAAAAAAAGATATAATTTTGAATTAAGTTATTCCTGTTACTTTAGATCTACATTCTCTAGTCTCTATCGAAAATAATTCGTAGATAATACAGTCCGTGAAACTTTATGGAATATACCCAATACAATAAATTAGGAGTATAGACGGGCAGATCTCTTACAAACATACACACGTTCGTATATGAGATTGAGGTTTTAACACAAAAGACATAAATCAAATCACGTCAGTGAGTCAGTTCAGGTGAGAAACGTTGGGGTACCTGACGTCATGTGGTCCGAAGGGACAGGAAGTGGTAGAGGACCTCGAATGAGTTTGAGTACAGGTATCTCAACCACTACGGTAGGTTGGTAGAGTAGGAGACAAAAGGAGAAGACAAGGCTTGAAGTTAGAAGGAGTCGTAGTCCCAGAAGAGGTCACTAAATCGAGGAACGTCGTCCACCGGTTTTATAATCTCAAAGTCGAAGTCGTAGTCAGGAAGGTTACTTGTGGGTCCTACTTAGAGGAAATCCTACCTGATCAACCTAGAGGAACGTCAGGTTCCCTGAGAGTTCTCAGAAGAGGTTGTGGTGTCAAGTTTTCATAGTTAAGAAGTCACGAGTCGAAAGAAATATCAGGTTGAGAGTGTAGGTATGTACTGGTGATCTTTTTGGTATCGAATCTGATAACCCTAGAAACAACCGTCTCGTTGTAGAGACGAAAAATTATACGACAGATCTAATCAACATTGAAAGAAGGTCCCTTTTTCGCAGAAAATTAAAGTACCGACGTCAGTGGTAGCCGTCACTCCAAAACTCGGGAGGTTTTATTTCAGACAGTGATAAAGGGAACAAAGGGACAGATAAACGGTACTTCACTACCCTGGTCTACGATACTAATAGTAAAAGACTTACAACTCAAAATTCGGTTAAAAAAGTGAGAGGAGAAGTGAAAGTAGTTCTCCGAGAAGTCAAGAAGAAGTAAAAGAAGGTATTCTCACTACATTAGACGTATAGACTTCAATAACTATAAAGATATTACTTTTCCTGTAGAAAACCCCCAAAATCAAGATCTTCCAGAACATCCAGAAGTGTCTTGGTAAGTTAAAGTCGAAGAAGTCGTAATGACCAGTCCCGTATCTGAACCTAATGACATTATAACTTACCAAACGGAACTTTTACTTGTCTCTAGTAAGACAGTAAAGACTCTACCGTATGTTCATGACGTGAAGTGATATTACCGACGAGGAGAAAAGGATTCCGTAAGAACTGGTGTCATCATTTATATTACCAGTAGACTCAATTTAAGTGGGTAAGGTCAGGTAAAATCAAGTGACTAAGGATTTGATAGTTACAAGTAAGAACGGTAGAGGACAAACTGGTGAAGTTTAAACGGAACTAAGCACCTGGATTGTAAGGTTCAAGGAAACGTTATAACGAGAAATATCGTAGTCTGAAATGAAAATAGTAGTCGGTATAGGTGTTGACCCACGACAAAGACGAAACCGAGGTAGATAAGTAAGAAAGACCTTAATAAAGAGGTGACTAGAGTCATCGTATAACCTATGGATTACTGGACCCCTCAAGTAGAAGGTCACAGGAAAACCGAATAGTATGACAAGTACCCTAAAAGTTTTATTCTTATGACTTCTCCAAACGGTTAGGGAAGAGGTTACCTGGTGCTAAACAATCTTGAGAGGTAGTACTGGGTAGGAGTACCCACCGTGAAGTAGTCAAGTGAAGTCAAGTCAACGAGTCAGCACAGGCTGAGAAACGTTGGGGTACTTAACGTCCTGCGGTCCGGAGGGACAGGTAGTGGTTAAGGACCTCAAGTGAGTCTGAGTACAGGTAACTCAGTCACTACTGTAGGTCGGTAGAGTAGGAGACAGCAGGGGAAGAGGAGGACGGGGGTTAGGGAGGGTCGTAGTCTCAGAAAAGATTACTCAGTTGAGAAGTGTACTCCACCGGTTTCATGACCTCAAAGTCGAAATCGTAGTAAGGAAGGTTTCTTTAGGGTCCCGACTAGAGGAAGTCTTACCTGACCAACCTACAGGAACGTCAGGTTTCCTGAGAGTTTTCAGAAGAGGTTGTAGTGTCAAGTTTACGTAGTTAAGAAACCGTGAGTCGGAAGAAGTGTCAGGTTGAGAGTGTAGGTATGTACTGGTGACCTTTTTGGTATCGGAACTGATCTGCCTGGAATCAGCCGTTTCACTATAGAGTCGAAAATTTATACGACAGATCCAACCAGTATTAAAAAGAAGGTTCCTCATTCGCAGAAAATTAAAGTACCGACGTCAGTGGTAGACGTCACTGATACCTCAGGGTTTTCTTATTTCAGACTGTGACAAAGGGGTAGATAAAGGGTATTTCACTACCCTGGTCTACGGTACTAGAAGCAAAAGACTTACAACTCGAAATTCGGTCGAAAAAGTGAGAGGAGAAAGTGAAAGTAGTTCTCCGAAAAAGAAAGGAGAAGTGGAAGACGGTATTCCCACCACAGTAGACGTATAGACTCCAATAATTATAAAGAGGGTCGTTAGAACTAAGGTCGAACACAAAGAAGGTCGGGTCGTAAAGAGTACTACATGAGACGTATCTTCAATTTATTCGTCCAACTGTTAGATATCGGAACTGTATGAGGAAAAGGATAAACCTTGGTCAGACAACAAGGTACAGGTCAAGATTGACAACGAAGGACTGGGTGTCTATCCAAAGAGTTCTTCGTCCAGTCCACCAGACCATAAGGGTAGAGAAAGTCTTAAAAGGTGTCAACTAACACTAAGTGTGTCAGTTTCCGAAACCGTATCAGTCATTTCATCTTTATCTACAAAAAGACCTGGAGAGAACGAAAAAGGTACTGGGTCGTCTACAACCGTTGACCAGAGACCAAGGAGACGGAAAAGATTTTGGTCGAACTCGAAGACCTTAAAGTGCCAAGTGTATAACGACTTCGGACGGAACGTCTTAAAACTCGTAATGAAATGATCGCACACTCTACTCACGTTTCGGAGGAAGTCTTCCTAAACCTAGGAGGTAAGACATAATCCCAAACTCTTTAAACTCGGGGAGTTGGGAATTAATGATGAACCTATTAAATACACTGAATAAGTCGAAGAGTCATAGGTTAAACGAACAATTATTACTCCTATAACCAGAAGGGAACGCCAAGACTATCGTTTCTTAGACGGACGTTAAGTCCTGTGGGTATGACTTAAGGACCCAACCTTTCTGGCGGACCTCTTCCCTTACCTAGGTGAGATCATAAGAACGGACCTCTTAAGGTACCTGTCTCATCGAACCGTCTGATGTCAGATACCCTAGTGTTTCTCAGTCTGTACTGACTCGTTGATTGTAAAAGTGAAAAAAGTCACTCCTATAATTATCATGGAAGGAGTGACTCCTTTACAATTTAAATTTACTTTATTATATATGTTTCATAAATCGTGACACAGACCCTATACCGTCATAAGTTCTAAGTTCTCTTTTCCCCTTGTCTCCTCTCTCTTTCTCTCTCTCGATTCTCTTAGTTCATTTGGTTAATAAAGTTCTCATAAATAAAAGTATAATAACATAAGACTCTATTAAAATTAATTTTTTTTCACACACACACACACACGTGCGCACGTACACCGAGTCAGAACAGGTTGAGACACGCTGGGGTACCCGATATCGGACGGTCCGAGGAGTCAGGTATCTTAAGAGGTCCGTTCTTATGACCTCACCTAACGGTAAAGATAAAGACCTCACAGAAGGGATGGGTCCCAAACTTGGACTCAGAGGGAGTAACGTCCATCTAAGAAATGATAGACTCGGTGGTCCCTTCGGGAATTATTTTTTACCACTACGGATTTTGTCCTCAACCGGTAGATAAAAGACGTTACACAGTCAATCATTTTTAGATCCAGAAACCTCTGATTTACCAGAGAAAATGTTGATGAGTCGAGACGGTAATATCACTCTTTTATTGGTATCTGTTAAGATGGACTTCTCGATTGAGTAACCCTATCTGGGACTACGACACTTTCTAACTTCCGTCCACTTCTCTTGTCAACTCCTACTCTACTAACCTACCTTAGTGGTTGAGTTACCCGTACTCAAACTCGTTTGAGGTCCTCTACCGCTTCCTGTCCCTTCAGACCGCACGACATCAGGTACCCCAGAGTTTCTCAACCTGTACTAAATTGTTGACTTGTTGTTGTTTTTAAGTACTTGTTTACCTGTACCAACGTGAAGTCATTTCGAAATGGTTTTTTTTTCCATCCTTCAGACTAAACAAGGTGTCGGTATCAAACGATTTGAGACCAGATTTTAAACCCCCCTGATAAACCAAGGTATGATTATTGGATAATTTAAATTGAAAAGTTTCACTTTAAAATTTAGGATTTATTAAAAAAATTAAACCGTAATCACAATTGTCAAAAGATACCAACAGAAAGTTTTGAAGAAACAAGACGAGTATCTTTCTAGTCGATTTAAACCGGGATTAATGTTACGACAACCCTTTCTTGTTCCTTCATCCCTTGTTATCTATTCAGATTTTTGTAAATGTTCCCTCTTTCTTAGAGTCGTACGTAGGAGAAAGGATAAAGGGTCTAAAATCCTTAATTATTTAGTTATACTACCTTTAAAACCTAAAAATTTAGTCTGTAGAGTCTCACGTTAGTCCCGAGTAGAAGTGGAACCTTTTTAAGTTACGAACCAATTTCCAATACCTTTAGATACCTAGGAGGGAACAGAGGACCTATAATAATTCAGATTCGAGATTATGGACAAGAGACGTCTTCTAAGAATCACGACAACAGTTCTAATATTTACCGAAAGTTTACTACTGTATCCGTCACTCTGAATCTCTTACTTTTTCCCTTTTTTTACGGGGTTTTATAAAAAATATAATAGAATTGAGACTAAATATTGGTGATTATAGTGAGAATACACATATTAAAGTAATATATGTCACCAATAAAAAGATTATGAAAAAAAAAAGACCGGAACCATTTTTTTTTTTTTCAAAGATGATTTCTATTCTGTATCAGTGAACAAGTTATTTAAGGTTAGGGTAAATTGAATCGCCACATTGGGTCCGAATATAATCGATCTTTTTACGCCCTATGAAATGACTTTCTCTCTTTTAACTTTTCTTCTATTTCTTTTATCTGTCCAAAAACCAGTCACAGAAGATGGATTCCGTGAAATACAGATGTTCGAACGACTGACTGTTTAGTCGTCAGAAATAAAAGAACAGTAAAAGACAACGGTATATTTAGACTTTGTGAATATTCCACCTTCTTAAAACTTCCTAAAACCTTATTAAAACCGATGAAGAAGTGAATCGGACGAAATTGTCTCGACGTTCTAAGTGTTTTCCTTTCTGAAGTAGTATAGGGGGATATTTAGGTAAGGACTGTAACAGGGTTTTGAGTCCTCGTCCGAATTAACACTTGATAGACGAGTCTTATCGTAGTGCAAACATAGTGACCTTACAGCCAAGGGACTGTGTCTACTACTCTTTATTCATTCTTTCTGGGACCGAGGAGACACACCAAAGTATTGATGGACCATTGCTGGTAGACGAAAGGAAGAAGCGGATATTCTAAGAAGGGTAAGCGTACACAAACTCTTTGTGTTCCTACAAAGAGGGGTGAACACTGTTGAACTTAAAGGATCGTAGGGACCTTTTATACTTAAAATTTATTACGTTACGGTCAACATCTTGTTCTTACCGATTTTTTCCTTTTTAAGAACTACTCTCGCTAAAGACCGTTCCAATAAGTAAACAACGTAGATTTATGTGTGTAGGACGGAGAGGTTTAAGTTTTCGTGTTATTCCTGGAAGGTAGATCGTCTCAGGCATTACTTTAGATTATCCTCAGGTCAATTAATCAGGGGTTGACGTTTCCTAGTTGTGTTAAGTTAATGTGATTTTTAGACCATTCACGCTGTGTAGCCTGTACGTGAAAAGTACACACGACATTTATGAACACCGTAAAACTTACGGAACCGTTAAACAAGTATCTAATAAAATAGATCTTGTTAATTTAACCAAACCGTAACAATTATATATTGTTTCCTTATACGTGCTTGTTTTCTTGACCTGACGTCCGGAGAAGTGGAGGTCGAGGTACCGTAGCCAAACACACGTAAGTGTCCTTCTACAGAGGTGGGGGTAAACCGACTGGGTTTGTACGATCATAACAAGGTTTAAAAGTCGTTACACCCATCGTTGATTTTGTCTTGATTCTGAACTTTCTTTAAACGGGTATAGGTCACCTTTAATCTTAAGTCCTGTTATTCTTGGTACGGTTAATGATAACTATGATATGAAGAAACTTCGGTAATATGGATTAACTAAAGTGATCCTATAATTATTTTCATTCTACGTAACAATTTTCGGTCATACGGGTTTAGTTATGTAGACATAACGATAGTACTCGTATAGTTTTGTACTACTAATTGTAAATATAAACAAAAGAAAAATTTCGGGTGAAACATAAATTATACAAGAAATCAAATAGGTTTGGAACCGTTGTCTTTCCTTTTGGACCGGAGGACGTTAGGTACCCTAACGTTTCTCATTTTGTGTTGACTCGGTGACTTGTTGTTGTCGTGTGGGACTGTTGGATTATCCGACTGGTAGTCATAAAAAAGAAGTAAGTATTCGAAGGGACGTCGAGTCGACCACTTCTTAGGTGGACGTTACGTTCTATGGACCCAAGTTAGGGACCCAACCCTTCTAGGGGACCTCTACCCTTTCCGATAGGTGACGTCATATGACCGCATTTCTTAAGGTACTTGACATATCAGGTACACTCAACGTTCCTCAGCCTGTACTGACTCACTGAAAGTGAAAGTGAAATTAGGTACTTCTGTGATAACGGGTTCTACCAAGTATAGTGGAGAGAAGTCATTTCACATATCATCGTCCTAAGTATAAACTTAGTAATCTAGAAGATTAAACCACAAAAGTTACCTTTGTAGTCACATAATAAGAAGAATGGTTACGAATTTTCTCTACCTCAGGGTTATAAAATGAACAGAAGAACAAGAGGTTTATCAAAAATTATAAGTTGATTGTAACAGTGACGTGTCCGTTTTTGTTATATACGTTGATGTATGTGGTAAAGCTACCCTTTTCCCTAAAGAAGTATAAAACTTATAAAAAACAGTGAAATTTGAGATGCGGTGGTACTCAAGATACCTTTGTGTGTTTGTTCCCTTTGGTTTGTCCTTTGGGGGATAAAAAAATAATAGTCGTCCTTTAAATCGAGTCCTTCATTTTATTTTGGAACCGGTAAGTCTAAGGAATCCCTTACCTAGGAAGGTCTTTCAGTTCGAAACCTTTGGGGACTCCCATTTGAGGGAATTCAGGACCTTGACACAATAAATTAATGAAACTTAACTTTGTAAGACTTTTACCTGCTCCGTAAGGAACACACAATTTGACTCAATCAATAAAGAATTAATCAGTTTTCGTAAAATTGCGAATAGTAAATGAAATTATGACGAATTTACAGGAATCTAAGTTGTCTCCTTATATCTTGTGAAACCGTTAATTAACTTAGTAAGGTCAAAGATACACTCACACACAAAATTAACACAAACGGAAACTTTCTAAAAGACAGTGGAAGAAACGTTAGTTGAGAGAAAGTAAGGAATTATTTGAGAGAAGGGAAAATTAAACGTTTTAACTCCCATCTATGATTCGACCAATTTTGACATCATATAATCCTCGTTTATTGGGTATCCATTTTTGGACTCTCAAGAAGATACCTATAGATCTTCTACCGAAATGGAGTGTCTGAATGGAGTATTGTTTTATTGTGTTTTGTTATCATTTACGTGGAGATGTTAGACCTAGGTTAATCAAAAGAATTGGTCTGTCTACGTCAGATTATCTCTAACGAAATCTGTTTAAATTTTCATTATCATGTTATCTGTACGTAGACTTAAGTTACTATTAAACACAGGAAGAATCCCTAAACCTTCCTTTATGCGGGTGGAAGTTTAAAGAGAACCTCAGTTTGGATGGTACTGAACAATGAAACTTCGATGGTTCATTTTAAAGTAGTCAATTAAGTAATTAAGTTCTTTGTAGGGGATTTACTATTGGTACACATCCGTGACAGAACACAAGTTCCATATCGTTTGTCTCGGTGTGACTCTACGAATAAAGAATAGTTTAAAATTAATCAAGTGACAATACATAAATCAATAGGTCAGTACAGTCATAAGTAATTCACGGAAGATAAAGGTCCCTAATACGATCCAGAACTCCTTAATTACAACTCAGATTTGTGTGTACCAGGGGACGAGAGTACATTGGTTTCTTAAGAACCCTCTCAATCTATTAGTTTTTTAGTTGTTCATACATTTATGTACCCGAAAGGTACACCCTTTCACAATTTTTTTTTAGGTGGACGGCTACGTCCTCTACGTTCTCTACGTCTAAGTCAGGGACCTCCTCCTTTACCGTTGGTTGAGGTCATAAGAACGGACCTTTTAAGGTACCTGTCTCTTCGGACCGCCCGATATCAAGTACCCCAGTGTTTCTCAGTCTGTACTGACTTGTGTGTAGGTGTGTGTGTGTGTAACATTTTTGTGTGACACGAGTCTGTTACATGTTCTTCAGCATCCGGGAGTCTCTCGTACGTCGACCCCTGTGACTCGAACTGTCTCTAGTGTGGTTCCAAAGACGTTCCTTTACTCCAGTTCCATTTTCCTTTACTCAATTGGTCCATTTCCTCTCCATGGCTCGACCAACTTCTCATAGGGTCCAACTACCTTGTCGGGTACATATTCGACCCGTACCCCGTGTATATTCCGTTTCCCTTATCTATATAACGACTACGAGTCTCTGACTCGTTCTCTAACCTTGGTGCACCGTGAACTCTCCGACTGGTCCACTATTTCCCGGAATCTTTGAAACATCCAGAGAAACCTATAAAACGAAATAGGATCTCTTACTTTTGGATAACTCCGTTGTTAAAGAAAAGATTCTTATTGTAGTTACACGTTGTCTTTTCTCACCAAATTATGTCTTTAGATGTACTTAAATTATAAATTATACTTTATACCTTTTTCTTTTGAAGAAATTTACGGGAGTACTAGTGAAATTCGGTAAGAAGACTCAAGGTACCTACATAATTATTGACTACACTTGAGATACGAATAAAATCAGTTATGGTTCGTTCAGTAAAGACAAAGTACAAGAGATACGATAAAGGACAAATCCTCTCGTCGTCGTCCATTAGAGGTCTACTGTCATGTCCAGTATTCTTCCGGGAAGGGCTACTCTCGTCCTTCTATGGTTCCTGTAAGGTGAAATTGACCTTCCCTTTCTACGGTTTTCTCGTGGGGTCTAATCTCTTGTTTTACCTCCAAGGGGGGTCTTTTTCACTCTAACTACCCAATAGTCTACTTAACTTATGAACCTTTGTAATGTCTATTCGTGAATTATCTATATAAGCTCACGAACCCCTTTTCTAACGTCATCCATGTATATTTTGTATTCGTTTTATTTTTTAATTCACTAATACTTGAAATCCTTTTTATTTCCTAACATACTTTTTTCGTTACACTAGTATCCTATGAAGAACCGAGTTATCTTCGGTGAAGTATATTTATGCATGTTAGTCTATTTTCCTCTCTAACTTTCATCTCCTCCATACACAGACACACCATATTCTATTAATTTAGAAGGGTAGAAATATTTATCGAATACATATAAGTTATCGAATACACATTATGACTATTTTAGTAATGTTCCTACAATAAATTCTTATACCTAAATTAAAGGTCTTCTTTGACTTTCCCGAGTTTTACTAATAGAGTTTCTTTACCCTGATAATTTAAAACTTTCTTCATCCCTTGATGACAAAAACAAATATTTAGAATACTATGTTAACCTATAAAATTCCATATACACTTATAACATATAACTTATATATCGAAAGTATATTCGTATACTATTCTAATGAATTTAAATAGACTAGTTACACTTGTTTTTAAACCGAGTGGTCAGTCTGTTTTAAGTTTTGTTATATTTAGTTGAAACCTTCTTAAATGACTCTAAAAGTTTACCGTTGGGTAAGGACATAAGAGCGGACCTTTTGAAGTACCCGTCTCCTGAGACCACTCGATGTCAGGTACCCAGTGTTTCTTAGTCTGTGCTGACTCGTTGACTCGTACGTACGTGACTATAAAAGTTTCCAGAAAAGAAAGAAGTAAAGGTAATTAAAAAAAAAAAAGGATCTCCTCGAATCCTTAACGGTTATAAAGAGAATACCAGTAAAAAACTCTACACTCAAATTTACCCTTTATAAATAGAACTTTAAGACGGTTCTCTATTCTTTATACTTTTTCTTAGTGTACATCGAGGTAATAAGACTTTGTCTATGTGTTACCGTTTTACACTAGGTAGTTCAAGTCGAAGTACTGAGTTTATCAGTGTTTTGATGGTTGTTGAAAACTCGGACACTTTGTAAAAGTTTTGGGTTTGCCGTACTGGAGAGAGTGTGAAATCTTTAATAGGTGTAGAGACCGAATAACTACAAATTTCTGGTCTTTTAATTTACCTTTGTCGTCTCTTTATGATGATTAATACAGACTAATCAGAATTTTCCAGGTACTCACGTGTCCCAATAAACTTTCCGACAAATTCTGTGATTAAGTTTAAATACTTAAGAAACCTCATTTCCCGTCATGAGTTTAGGAGTACTACACACCGAGCTACTATTTTAATAGAAGACTCTCTTCGTCAAACACTGTTTTACATGTTATTAGCCATCAAAATTTTAAAGTAAAAAGGGACTGGTAATTTTTTTAGTAAGATAATTGGGTTCATTAACCTTTTAAAACTATCATTTTTTTAGTTCTTTATCATATTTAACGTGATTTATAGTAGTCAAGGTTTGATACAGGAAGTAAAGTAAAACAAGGGACACATTCCTGTACGAAATTATGGGCGTACGATTAGAAGAGTTTCGACTTTCTCATTCCTCTTCACACTGTCCGAACGTCTGTTGGAGTCACGGACTCAGTTGACAGGTCAATGTCTGTTGTTATAGGGGAGACGAGTGAAGTTCATCTTGTTATTAAATAACTCCTACGTCTCCCGAATGTTTCAGACGACCTTCGGTCTCTTGGTCCACATTTACGACATGTCCTCTGGACGACCTTCAAAACCACTGTACTCGGTTATGTCTTTATGCTAAAATTTTTTAGAGTAGTATAAGACCCTGAAGAGGACTTTTTCGTGACAACGGTAGAGAAATTTAGGGAAAGTACCGAAGTACCCGTAACACAACCTGCTCTATAGGTTTTGAGATGGTGGGGACAGGGGGTTCTTAGTCTACTCGGATGGTCGGTAAGTGGTCTTCTACTCAGACTACTGATAGTGGAGTGACACGAGTTAAGATTTAACTTCAGAGTACGTCGAGTAACCGACCAACCTCGGATCTAGTATAATATCCGGACCCGGACTCCGAGTTTCCTTCGATCCTTCACTTTGAGTGAACGTTCCCCCTCCACCCTAAATGTTGTATCTTTTCTGAAGTCTGAACTCTTTTCTCTATTTTTCTAAGACTTTTCGGTTTTTATACTGTTTATAGGTGAAAATTTACAGTATTATTTATATTGACCAGGTTAAGGGTCGGTTAGTTACATATTCCTACTGAATTACTTCAGTTCTTTAAATGACTCTCCTCCCACCTCAATTTGAGACTTGTACCCGGTAGACTTTTTGTGACCCTAAGATCCTAATGTTTTGGACTCTAAAGTCTCATCGATCAAGATAGTGATTGTCTTGACATAGGAGTCTCAGAATTGAATATAACTAGTCATTTTACCCTTAACCTCGAGGATAGGACGGAAAAGATGTACCCATAAAACCTTCAGTTTATACGTTTTCCTGAGGTATTGAATGTTTCACGATAATTATAATTCCACAATAACGTCTAGAAGTCTAGAACCAATGACAATAAATAATTTATACCACAGTATTCGTAAACAACATAAACAAGAGATCGAAGGTATAGGGCAGGAAGTCCATTTTTAAAGAGGGACCTCCTTGGAGTAGGATGGGTAAGAGATAGTATATACATACCTTTACAGAAGTAGGGACCGAGGTCCTGGTTCATGACTAACCGAAGTTATTTTTAAGGACAGACTACGGTTACTGAAGTCACTAACCGAGTCTCTCCTCGTAAGATAGATTAGTCTCGAGTGGACAATTGTCTTCCATAAACACCCGAAGTCCCTTACTTAGAGTCTACTCTAAAAAGAGAAAGAAAACAACAAGCATAAGTCAGTGAGTCAGTACAGGTTGAGAAACGTTGGGGTACCTGACGTCGTGAGGTCCGAAGGGACAGGAAGTGGTAAAGGACCTCGAAAGAGTTTGAGTACAGGTAACTCAACTACTACGGTAGGTTGGTGGAGTAGGAGACAGAAGGGGAAGAGGATGACGGAAGTTAGAATGAATCGTAGTCCTAGAAAAGATTACTCAGTCGAGAAGAGTAATCCACCGGTTTCATAACCTCAAAGTCGAAGTCGTAGTCAGGAAGGTTTCTGATAAGTCCTGACTAAAGGAAATCCTAACTGACTGAACTTGAGGGACGACAGGTTCCCTGAGGGTTGTAGTGTCGAGTTTACGTAGTTAATAAGTCCCGAGTCGAAAGGAATACCAGGTTAAGAGTGTAGGTATGTGCTGATGACCTTTTCGGTATCGAAACTGATCTGTCTGGAAACAACCGTCGCATTACAGAGACGAAAAATTATACGACAGATCCAAAAAGTATCGAAAGGAAGGTTCCGTGTTCACAGAAAATTAAAGTACCGACGTCAGCGGTAGACGTCACTAAAACCTCGGGGGGTTTTATTTCAGACGGTGATAGAGGTAACAAAGGGGTAGATAAACGGTACTTCAGTACCCTGACCTACGGTACTACAAGCAATAAACTTACAACTCAAAATTTGGTCGAAAAAGTGAGAGGAGAGAGTGAAAGTGGTTCTCCGAGAAATCAAGGAGATGTGAAAGACGGTATTCCCAACATAGTAGACGTATAAACTCCAATAACTATAACGAGGACCGTTAGAACTTAGGTTGAACACGAAGTAGGTCGGCCCGTAAAGTGTACTACATGAGACGTATGTTAAATTTATTAGTCCTACTGTTGTATGTCGGAACTACATGAGGAAAGACTTAAAAAGAGAAAGAAAATCGTATTTATTCAGACTGTAGACCTCGAAAAACAAAGATATTTTCCTCTCGACCTCGGTCGTCCCCTAGGTAGAATATCTCGGACTCTTTTCCCGGTGGTATACCTACCATTCTGTCTCCTCTTTCATCCTGAGGTTTCTGCAACGGATTTAAAACTTAGGTCGTCTCGACCTTCCGTCTAGGAGGTGACCTGTAAAATTAATGTGTCTCGTCATGAAAAGAAACAACGACGTTGATCAAATTTAATTTAAGGTACAAATGTTGTGCCATAACGTACCCGAAAACTTTTACTAAAAAATTAGCATGGTTTTTTATTACTAATAGTAAGTTAAGGAACGATGAAAAAGCGTAAATTTCATAAGATTTATTTAAAACTTTGGTCAGTTGTTATTGTCATTGTATTTATTACAAGTTCCAAAGATGTTTGTACCCACTAAGGTACATATTTGTTACGGAAACGGTGTAAACAGATGATCTAAGTTTAAATTTATCATCTCAACCTTCCTTAGAGAATCGGGTGTATAAAGTAATATGCCTACCTCTTCGACTCTAAGTATCATTTCACTGAACGGATTTTGGGTCGATTAATAAACGTTTCGATCCCGATGTTAGGTCCATAAGGATAAATAATAACGACAACGAATAATTAAATATTGTTTCGTTACCGGCCTAGGAGAAAAACATCGGAAGTCTAGTCTCGAATATCGTATTAGAAACTTAGGGAAGTTACAATTCTTTAGAGACAGGAAACTTCTACCTAAACTAAGAACCCTTGTTAGTTTTCAGTAAATCTCGGTTCACGTCATTTATCCACCCATTAGTTTGGTTCATTAAGTACAAAACCAGGTTTTTCCCACATTGTGACTTCATTCCTCCGACTAAAAAAAAAGTACATTAAGTATTTAGTCGAAACTACAGTAGTATAATTTTAACTTTAAGGAAACTGTAAGTAAAACCTCAATATAGTCAGTATTAAACTAAGACAGTACAAGAGGACTAAAATTTCCTCCGGGACGATCATAAAGATATATTAATTTCATTGTCGTTCCTATACCTTTAAAAAGAACGAAGTCATTTACCTTGACTCTCTCTTTTATTTATTACGTTAAATTAAATTGTTATTAAACAACTCACGTATAACATATAGTTCATGATGACTTCTGAAACTATTTTTCTATTCCGTTCTTTATGTAAATGAACATCGAGGGATAAAATTATTACTCTTTAACTCCGAGTGTCTCCAATTCAGTTGAAACATTTCTAAGAACTAAGGGTCCGATCACTAGAACCCTTTCTTGGTTGTACATAATTGTAAGGTGGGGACTATATTAATTTACGTTTTATTTTCGTCAGAACTCGGTTCGATCTCTTATTTAACCGTGGTTCTTAATTGGTACGTGTGAATATTCGTACTGAACCTTATACATTTCAGTATTAAGGACGAATTAAAGTCCCTTAATTGAGGGACTTTAATTTATCCTTTCGACTATATCTTGACCTTTCTACTTCTTTCACTATAGACTTTTAGTACTTTGTGTTACCTTTAGTCTTTTAGACGTTTTCCCTTATATCGTAGAACTTTTCAATTAGTCTTCATTTCTAGTCATAATTATAATCGGGTCATATCGAGGTTTCTCCTTCTGACAAGTTGGTCTCATGTTTTCATAGAAAAGGGTCTACTCACATGAGGTTTTTCACTCTTTTCTAAAGAGTTATCGAGTACTAAAACTCGGGAACAAATACTAAGGTGTCAGTGATACGTTAAATTTCAGAGGAAACCAAAGTGTCTAACCAAAGGTGATATTTTCAGAGACTATTTAGGAGAGTAACGTATTGAAGAGACCTGGGACGGTTTCTGGTCACGGAATGCTCTGACTAAAGGGTTCCTCTTTCAAATGCCACCTAACTACTTAACCGTCAGAGACAGAGTCGAATTAGTTTTGATACCTAAACTATAAGTACGAGTCAACTTTTCAGTTTGCCTACAGGTCTGGGTCCCTGTCTTTACTCGTGAAGTTTCGTCTAGTAGACAATATAAAAGGGGTCAATAACGTCTGTTTTAATGGTAGTTGGTCTTAATACTAAATTATATATTTATAAAGGGAACCGAAACATATAAAACGTTCTTTCCATCTTTACTCATGAGGTTATTTCTCCTCTGTGTCCTACTGTTGGTACACATACCTCTTACCTTTGTACATATCAAAAAGTATTAATTGTTTATGTGTGTATACGATGTAGACCCTTACCGTCCACAGACTCCCAGTCTACCGACACAGAAGAGGAAGGAGGGTCATGTACAGTCCTGCGAGTGTTTACACAGTACCAAACTTTTTTGTTGAGTACCTAATAATTTAATTCACTAGGTCTAAGACTTACGCATGGGGTGTCCTCTTTCCTCACTCAAATTTGTATACATTCTAACTATAAGTCGACAATATACGTTCACCCTCACATCACTTCGTTCCTCCATCAATCGATTATAAAATTCTGGTGGGGACTGATAGACATATGACATTTTTCAAGGGATTTCACTAAAACTGTACGAGGAAATACATCCTCTCTTAGGATCTTATCTTCTAAGACTAAAACATATCTTTGTTGTTCGACCACATAACCATTACACTATGGATAGTACATCATAAGATAGATTTTAGTCTGTACAAACAAAATTTAATAATTGGTCGTAAGTGTCTGAGACACTTGAACCCTATTGAATTAGTGACACTCGGAGTCAAAAGAGTAGACTGTTTACCAACGTTATTATGTACAATGTCCTAAAACATAATCTACTGTTATATGTGTCTTCTTGATTTTATCACTATGAATGATCATTCCTCTTTTATCGTAGGTATTGGAGAAGTCACTAATTTTACCTACATATGTCTTAGTTGTCCTTACAAACCTTCAATTCTATTGTCTCTCCTCTATTTTAACTCGAGGATCATATTATTATAAGAAATAGATGAATGTGTAAATTCGTAGTCGTAGGTTTATAAGGTAGTCCGTCCAAAACAAAGAGAACACACAGTACGAACCGTATTGTTTCGAATTTTAGAGAGTTACTGAAGGAAATGAGGTCATACTCTTCCCCCACAACCTTACGACCCACCTCAATGTATTTCAGTAGTAGGTAACTGATTTTCCTTTAATAAGAAACAAATTATTGTAGTTGTTTTGATTACTGTGTAATCTCAATGTACTCGTAGTAAACACACTTTCAAAATGGATATTCTATGTATATGGTGTTTTCAGAAGGGGAATTGAAATCTTGATTCCAGATATTCTTAACTTTAGTTTATTCTGGTAGTCGATTTAAGTGTATTTCTTTTAAACGACTAATAAAATAATCAAAGTACACTTCTGTGAGGGAGAGATTCCTTATACCAACGTTTTAAAAACTTTTGTGTATAAGGTTGAAGACCACAGAAAATTTTACATTAAACTCTTTTGTTCTATTGTCTTAAAAATAAATAGAAATCATGTTAAAGAATCAAAAAGACTGTGGTATTTTCTAAAAGTCACGGCTAAAAATAGAGTCTCTTTCATACAAGTTCTTCTCACTATTGATAACCGAAGTAAAATACTCTGATACAGTACAGTTTACCATACTCTTCTCGTGTGTTTATATTGAAACGTCAATTCAATATAAATAAACGTAGTCAGTCCTAGGGTAATCCTTTTGGACTTTAGTTAGATCTATGAATTTCGTGTACCTTATATAGTAACTATTAATCATTGTGTCCACTAATTTTTTTAAAAAAAAAGAAATTTCCGGTTTCTCCCCTGACACTTTAGTGACTTTCTAATCGCAATTGTCCTTCGGTTAAGTCAGACCGGTCTCTATAGCTTCAGTATTGTGAGAATGAAAAAGGAAAAGGGGTGGGAAATATTATGTTGGTCAAAAAGAGTCACCGGTGTACACGAGTCTTCGGTCTCCAGTAATTTCTTACCTTTTACAAAGGACGTTACGTGTCTCGTCTTCGTCTTCCTCGTCTCGTTTGTCGTTTGTCCATTTCTTAATTTCAGGTCAATACTTGTACCTGTGTTTTTAGGAGTTGTATTCTTCACATTAATTAGGCCGTCATATAAAATTTTGTAGTATTAGTTTATTGAACTAAGTCTACACGATATAAATAAGTTGTAGTATTTAGGTTACATTATTTTATTTTTAATTCTCTCATTTTCACCTTTTGGAATTTACGGTTTTTTAGTAAACTATTTTAAGGATTTTTTGATTCTTATCTTTCTTACCAAAGACGATTTACTGTGATTTATCTATGGATGTTGATTGTATTAATTACTACAATAAAAGTTTCCTAAAGGTAATTTAGTTCTTATGATATACCTATAAAAGATGAAGGATAATTAAATCTTAACATTACCTTTAAAATCAGTGAATTTTTTTATTTCTTCATATACTAATCTGTCAATAGGACTGATAAAAATGTCATTTTGGATCTCTACGATATCTATTTGAATATTCTTTGTTGATCACTCTTTCAAATTGTGTAAACGTCTTATGTTCTATTTATAGTTTTAAACAATTGAGGAATATGTGATCGTTATTGATTAATCTTTTGTATTAACGTGACTTATTTTCCTCTATAAATATAATCGATGCTTTTGATTTTTTTATGGATCCTTTTACAATTGTTTTAATATCTCCTTAAAATACATCTATTAAAATTTTCAACAGTATTTTACTCTTAAATTATGAACACACGTATATGTTAAAGGTACCTTCTTTTTTTGAACTATTCCACAGTTAAGAGGTGGTGTGAGTTACACTAACGTCTTTTTAAGGTTATACTAAGAAGTACCATAATTACTTTTCTAAGATTCTATATGCATTTCTATATTGACTTGTTCTTGTGAGTTCTGTTAAGTCTTCTACCGGATAAGTTAAGTTAAGTCTTGAACGGGATATTTCACGATTTGGAATGATATGTATCATTAATTCTGACGTACCGTGTCACTGTCAGTTTATCTAGTCACCCAGGAATTCATATGTGACAGTATTTATACTTGCTTTAACGATTTAACTCTTATTTCTTACCTGATCAGTCATTTACAACAACCGTGTTGACCGAAGGTATACCTTCCTTTATATTAATATTGGGATAAAGTGTGGTACGTACTTTAATTTGAGGTCTACCTAAATTTTTGTTTGTTACTTTTTCATTTTAAATTCAATAATTTTCTTTGATATCCTATTCTAGAATTCAAAAATGTTGTATTCGTATTTCCTAAAAGGGTCAAATAAAATAGGACCAGAGACCAGTTTACAGTGGAGGACCAGTTCAAAAATTATTTCTTAGATATTATTTCTTTGGATAGATAATAGGTCATAATAGAGTAACATAAAATATATTAAGTTATTTGTAACTATAACTCGAATGATACACCATTCGTAAAATATAGTATATTTTATATACTATCTAATAGTAATATATAATATATATAAAAATAATGAATAAAATATTTTTATATTTATACACATATACTTATATATTATACCGTATCATGTTATACATAAATAACGTAAAATAAAAATATTATTATATATAATAAATTTATAAATGATATACAGTAATATATTCATATATATTGTACAAATAGTGTATTTGATGTATACATATACACATATTACATATAATAGATATTATATAATATCATATTAATTTAATACGTGAATTAAGAAGTTTTGTTGGGGTAGTTGGATTGTAATAATAGAAATAGTAAAATACTCACTCCTTTTACTCCGTCTGTGTACAATTTGAATAACGGCAGTCGATCACTCACCGTCTCGGTCGGACATTTGGGTCCATTAGATTTCGGACAAGGAAATTGAGACAACGATTCGAGAGAAGATGATAAATAAAAAGAAATATTGTCGAAATTAATGAACACATAAAAGATAAAAAGGATGATGTAAAAAATCAATCGTATAAGAGGTCACAGACTTTCTCACGGACCTTGTATTTGTCCATAAGTATTTATATAAACTTACGTATGAAATTTTTCTCTCTCTTTAAAAGAAATTTTCAGTAGTTTTGATCTCGAGTATTTTTTACACTATTAGGATTGAGGTACTTTTACATTTTGTAGAAATAATCATCGATATGGTACTCATTTCAAAGTTACATTCGTTGTCTTACTCTCTTCTATAAACACTACGTTTATTGATCTTTAGTTCTTTATATACTTTGTAAGGATGTTTAGTTATTCTTCTGTTTGTAGGTTATCTTTTTACTTTTTCTTTTAATACTTGTCCGTTAAGTGTCCTCTCTATTTTGTTTATCAGACATTCATTTGTAAACGAGTTGGGGTGATCATTAATCCCTTAACATTTATTTTTGTCGTTAGTCTGTTGTAAAAGTTGTAAACTTGTGACTTTTGACTTTATTAACTCTTATGGTTTATGACCAATCCTACGTTTTTTTACCCTTCAACTTTTTGAGAAACAACTTTCACATCAACGATGTTTATATAACTTCTTAGTAAATCATTATAGATTATTTCAACTTCTACCCGTATGGGTTCTAGGGTTTATATGGGAGGTTATGTTTACGTGTTTTTGTGCAGTAAGTCTAAATTAAGATGTAATAAATATGTCAACTTTTAATTTTCGTTGTTAAGGTAGTTGTCTACTTCTTTATTTATTTATTCCGGCACTGGTCAGTAGTCTTATGATGTGTCATCAATTTTACTTATACACTCAGATACCTATTTATTTGGGGAATTTTTGACTAAGAAAGTATTTACTGTGGTTATTTTAGACTTTCTCTGTGTGTTTGTTGATGGTCTGCCGAGACCACTTAATTGCTTTCGTTCCTCTGAAACCTTCCGTTAGTTTTGAACTTCTTTGCTAGTATCTTACTTAAGAGACAGAAAACTCCCGTGACAGGACTTTCGTCACCAGTACCACCGTACACACACACGAATCTACACACCGTCGTCGATTTTAAAACCAACCCTGTTCGTACTTTCTTCAGTCAATGTTGGTCTCAACGGTCTCCCGTTTTTCCTCAGAGTCTTTACTTTCTCGATCCCGTCCCCGGTGTATCTAGCACATATTTGTCGGATAGCTCCGACTGGGGATTTGATTCGACTGTGTCTGTTTGACTTTCGTGATCTTTGATCCCAAATTTTAAAAGTGATTCGATTTTGTACTGTAGGACTTTAAACACGGATTAGTTCAAGTAACCGAGGATTTTGTTCTTGTAGTTATGAAGAAAACCTTGTTGTACTGTCTTGGGTCTCAATTGTCACGTCGAAAGAGTTATACGATTTTATAAGTGTCGTATATATAATTTTTGTTTCTTTTTTTTCATACTTAATAAAGGTTCTTTTCTATTAGTTGTCTATAGTTGTGATTCTACTGTTTTTATAACTTTGATGGTTTCTAAAATTACGTGATTAACATTACTACTAGTCATCCTACGGAAAATTGTCACCAACAACCTCTTCTGAGAACTCTCAGGGAACCTAGCGTTCCTCTAGGTTGGTCAGGTAGGATTTCCTCTAGTCAGGACTTATAAGAAACCTTTCTGACGACAACTTCGACTTTGAGGTTATGAAACCGGTGGACTACGTTTCTTGACTGAGTAACCTATTCTGGGACTACAATCCTTTCTAACTTCCTTCCTCTTCTTCCCCTGCTGTCTCCTATTCTACCAACCTACCGTAGTGACTGAGCTACTTGAACTCAAACTCCTTTGAGGCCCTCAACCACTACCTGTCCCTTCGGACCACACGACGTCAGGTACCCCAGCGTCTCAACCTGTGCTGACTGGTTGATTTGACTTGACTTCTACTATTTCTTTTTATTTGAACTTCACTCAATTTTGTATCCTTCAGTCGTTTGTTTTAAACTTTTTCATGATTCTGATATTATAGATTTCAAATTTTTAATAACTTATCCGTAATTTTTTGATCTCTACTGTCTTCACAGTTAATTGAACTTACATATTAGAACTTTTATTAAATTTTTGTCTTCTTTTTTCTCCACTTTAACTTTTTTTGTTTTTCTGAGTCCTGGACTCTGATGACTTTTTTCCGATTATACGTCCATTTACTCAGGGTCGTCTCTCTCTCTTACCTCTTTGTTATTTATTTATTTATTGTCAAACCATCAAAAATTCTATAATCTAAAATTTTAGAATTTTGTACAGGTGGGTTACTGTACTGACAGGGGTAGTCAAATCAAGTACTGTCGGTTTTTGACCTTTGTTGGATCTACACAAATTGTCCACTTACAAATTTATTTCCTACGGTACAGGTACTCAACCTTACGGTGAGTAGTCATTCTTCCTTTTTGGATGACTATGTACGTTTTACTTAGAATTTAGGTAAAGGACTCACTTTCTTCGGTCCGGGTCCCTTTACTATATCTCATACTAAATTAAATATATTTTACGTTGAATACGATATCACTGTTCTTCGTTTAGTCACCAACGGGACCAGATCCCTGTTTTCCTTTTTTCCGTACCCCTAGAAAACGACACTACTTTACAATATAGAACTAAAACGACCACCTAAGTATTCACACATGTCACTTAGCACATGAAATTTACCTATGACGAATAATATGTATTTACATTTGTACTTTATCTAGTCTTTTTAAAATTACCTACTTACTCTATATATGTGTAATGATATGAGTCACTTATAAACGGTACGGTACATACACAAGTCAGTACAGGTTGTGTAACACTGGGGTACCTGACATCGGGAGGTACGAGGAGATGGATACCTTAAAAAGTCCGTTCTTGTGACCTCACCCAACGGTAAACAAAAAGGTCTCTTGTAAGGACTGGGTCCGTAGTTTGGACTCAGGGGATATAGAAGACGTAACGTCCGTCTAAAAAAAAATGGACGACTTGATAAATATCACGTATAAATATACCAACGACGACGACGATTCAACGAAATCAACACAGGCTGAGACACATTGGTGTATCTGCCGTCCGGTGGTCCGAGGGGACGGGGACCCTAAGAGGTCCGTTTTTATGACCTCACCCAACGGTAAACGAAGAGGTTACGTACTTTCACTTTTGACTTTCACTTCAACGAGTCAGCACAGACTGAGAATCACTAGGGTACCTGACGTTGGATGGTCCGAGGAGGCCGGTACCCTAAAAGGTCCGTTCTCCTGACGTCACCCAACGGTAACGGAAGACGTAAATATACCATAAATTATAGTTTTACTTTTTTCATTGGATTTCTTCAACGATGTATAGACCTCATGTTACGGTAAATATGTCTCAACTTTTTGTGTGTTTTTATAGTGATGTATATTATCTATGCAAAATATATATATGTATATATATAATGTAGATGTCCTTGTACATAATATATAATCTATTTTGACATATACATAAGTCAAGTCAAGTCAGCGAGTCAGTACAGGCTGAGAAACATTGAGGTATTTAGCGTCGTGTGGTCCGGAGGGACAGGTAGTGGTTGAGGGCCTCAAGTGAGTCTGAGTGTAGGTAGTTCAGTCACTACGGTAGGTCGGTAGAGTAGGAGACAGTAGGGGAAGAGGAGGATTGGGGTTAGGGAGGGTCGTAGTCTCAGAAAAGGTTACTCAGTTGAGAAGTGTACTCCACCGGTTTCATGACCTCAAAGTCGAAATCGTAGTAAGGAAGGTTTCTTTAGGGTCCCGACTAGAGGAAGTCTTGCCTGACCAACCTAGAGGACCGTCAGGTTCCCTGAGAAACCTCAAAAGAGGTTGTGGTGTCAAGTTTTCGTAGTTAAGAAGGTGCGAGTCGGAAGAAGTGTCAGGTTGAGAGTGTAGGTATGTACTGGTGACCCTTTTGGTATCGGACCTGATCTGTCTAGAATCAACCGTTTCATTACAGAGACGAAAAGTTATACGAGGGATCCAATCAGTATTGAAAAGAAGGTTCCTCGTTCGTAGAAAATTAAAGTACCGAAGTCAGTGGTAGACGTCACTAAAACCTCGGGTTTTTTTATCAGACTGTGACAAAGGGGTAGATAAAGGGTACTTCACTACCCTGGTCTACGGGACTAGAATCAATAGACTTATAACTCGTAATTCGGTTGAAAAAGTGAGAGGAGAAAGTGAAAGTTCCCCGAAAAATCAAGGAGAAGTGAAAGACAATATTCAAACTACAGTAGACGTATAGACTCCACTAACTATAAAGAGGACTGTCAGAACTAAGATCGAACATAAAGAAGGTCAGGTCGCAAAGAGTACTACATAAGACGTATCTTCAATTTATTCGTCCCACTATTATATGTCGGAACTGTAAGAGGAAAGGGCTAAACCTTGGTCAGACAACAAGGTACAGGTTAAGATTGACAACGAGGGACTGGACGTATGTCTAAAGAGTTCTCCGTCCAGTCCACCAGACCATAAGGGTAGAGAAAGTCTTAGTAGGTGTCAAATAACACTAGGTGTGTCAGTTTCCGAAACCGTATTAGTTATTTCGTTTTTATCTACAAAAAGACCTTGAGAGAACGAAAAAGGTACTAGGTCGCCTACAACTGTTAAACCAGAGACCAAGGAGACGGAAAAGATTTTGGTCGAACTTGTAGTCCCTCAAGTGTCAAGTGCATAACGACTTTGGACCGAACCTCTTAAAACTCATAATGAAATGATCACGCACTCTACTCACGTTAAAACGTCGTCAAACTCGTAAGAAACCGTAACGGAAAGAAACCCTAACCTTACTTTTGACTGGAAAAGGGCAGGACACCGGTGACGACTTATACCAAATACCTACTTATAAGTAAGTTGTTTATAAACTGATGTTTATAACGTCAATGGAAGTTTTATATGGTTACCAGTTTCAGGCATCGTCGACAGGAAGTCTTCAAAGACACGACAATGTACCCTTGAAATGTCTCATTTGAAGTACTGTCTCTAACAGAGACACCTCCCTCCCTCCTTCTCTCTTCCTACTCTCACCCTTCTCACTGTACTTCCAGAACTTAAAGTATTGTTATAAAGAAAAAATATCGAAATTTATTATTAAAATTTAGCCTTCGTAAATCTTTTCCCACTTATAAACACGTAAAACTCATCATTTATCTATCCACAAATAATATAAACCAGGGAACGTCACAAGACATAAATAAAAATTGTATATTAGTTTACACTATCTTCACGTAATTTAGATTCCTGGATTCTTTAATTTAATTCTTAGATCTAAATCGTAACTAACTTTCTATTTATTTCGATTTATATGTCGAGGTAATTTTGAAGTAATAAGAGAACCGAAAGTATCTCTATCTCTTCTTTTCTGGTGTATTATACTCTTTATAATTCTCTTTACACAGAAAATAATAAAAGTTTTTCGTGTCTACAGACCCCTTTAAGTTTTCCTGTCTGTGGTTTTATAATTCTCCTATTAAGATATAACCGTGAATCCCTTGAGAATAAAAGAAAAATACTTGTACGAATATATATAAAAGATAAAAATTACTATACTTGTAGATAATGAATTTTTCTCCGAAATCCTTATGATGATTATTATAACCGAATTCATATATGACACCAACAGATGATGGACTTTTTACTGTCGTATATATATAGAAAAAATAACCTCATATTAACGAATGTCAAACATAATCGAAGACGGTATGTTGTTTCACTTAGTCGACACACACATGTATATAGCGGAAGAAGAACACAGAGGGTGGGTGGGGTTGGGGGAAAGGTGGGTAGATCCAGTCGTGTCTTGTGACTCGACCCAAGGATACAATATGTCGTCCGCGAGTGACCGATATATGAAATGTGTGACCTCACATATCATATAAATTTGCAACACACATTTTTGAGTGGGGAGAGACGAATGTATGTTTTCGTATTTTCGACCGTGGTTTGTAATGCCCTATCTATGTATTAATGATGTCTAGAGTTGTAATATTTGTTTATTCTTAATAAATAATATATAAAAATATATACTGAAAGTAATTATTTTTTAGTAACGAAAGTACAAAAAGATTATGTAAATAGTAGGTAGAACTCATAAGGGTTTCCCCGAGTTATGGTGGGTTTTCAGGGTTTCATAGGGGTTTTTATACTTATATAAAAAGTAAAGAACTTTTGTTTCAGGTAAGGAGATACAGTGTTTACAGACTGAAAATTATCTACGTGATAATTTTATGATTTTATATTGGGGTTTCGTTTTACGTGTTAGTACGATTAAAAACTGAGTTTGTAACTTATGGAAGGAAAATATAATATTGACAATAACTTTTAGTACGTATTCGTTTTTAAACTTCTTTAACTAGTTTGACCTAAGATTTAAAAATAACTCACCGTGAATGTCCACAAGAATATAAGAGATCGGAAGATCAAAGATTTAAGATAGTTTATACTAATGTAACGAAGTTATCATCTTTTTATATTTTTACTATAATATATATTCACTTATCTTTTTCTTGGTATTTCCAAGTGTCGTTTGGTACTTACTACCAATGGAAATAACTCTCTTTACTCTACCCTTCTCTCCAAACGTATACTACTAAAACAAAAGATATATTAAAATATAATAAATTCAAACAATACGTCTTGTAAATAAGTACGTAATAAATACATAAAATTTACTTAATTAATTTAAAATTTTACATAATAAATGAAACATAAATTTCTTTTACTCAGAAAGAACTAACATCTTACGAAACAGTTAAAGTACGTCTTGTCTTGGGTGTACATAGACGAGGCCAAAGACGTAAAATAATTTCTGTCTGACTCCTTTCGTACGTTGAACAGGGTTCATCGTTTCTTACAACTCCGGTCCAAACCCGACTTTAAGTTAAGACGGATTCGGATCTGACCTCGTAAAGATAAACAGAAAATTTTAACAGTAGGACTCAATTACACGTAAACGTAAACTTTTAGAAACTAAAGAAAGATGGAACTTCAGGTATTTATAAGAAGTCTACATTCAAACCCTCATCTCCCTTTGTCCAAAGGGTTGTAGAAGTACCTCTTATATGGACTCATGCAGCTAAAAATAAAAGAGGAAAAACCTCTCTTCCACTGTGGTCAATCTAATAAGAAACGTATATTTAGTATCAAATAGTATTCCATTGTCTATGTATAGAGACACACTTCCTCCGTCAATTAACGAACGGTAGGCAGAGGGGAGTCTAGGTTTTCCTCGGGTCGGTCCTAGCGACAGGGGTTCTCGTTTGTCGTAAACGAAAAAAGTTTCATCAGTAAAGGGACGTGTTTAGGTTCGGGGGATTTCAGTAGATAAGAAAGAAGAAAATTCTCGATGGATTCATAGAACGAGTTAGAGGTAAGAAGAATGGAAATTACGCTCGGTTTCTATGTAGAATGAACCCGATGAAAAGGAAACTCTAATAGGTTACAGGGAAATCAAACCCCGTAAACTTGTAATAAAGTTGGTTTAGTATTCTCCTTTCTAAACTTCTCATCGTCTTTAAAGATGAAAAGAGAGAAATTTCTTTCTTAGTTCGAACGTAAAGTAGTTGAAGTTAGAGTTTGTGACCTTAAAAACATAGACGTGAAAAGCCCCTAAACAAAGAGAAATCGGAGATTTACAAAACTGAGAATGGACCCACTTTACTGATTATAATTTATATATGCACATGTGCGTGTATATCTAAGTATAGACGAGTATCCTTCAAACGTTACAGAGTCAGTTAAAGGGAACTTTTGTAAGGAGTAGGGGAAATACGTTAGTAGGAGGGATTGTGTTAGGGTGAAATTTCTGGGGACTGGGTGTACAAACTGTCCACTGTTCGAAAGGACAATAAAAGGACAACCAAAGAAGAGAGGTATAAGAGCAAGGAAGTAAAAGAAGGAACAGAGAGACGGATGTCGACGGTAAAGATTTTGAAGAGGTGGGAAAGGAAGAGATGGGCACAGGAAAACACCCGACGAAATAATAGATTATGACTACCTAAGAGATGGACGAGACAAATTTGAACAAAGACCAGACCCCGTCCATTCTCACGGAGGTGGAGGAATAGGGGAACGATAACAGAGAACGAGGTCCCGCTTACGAAGAGAAGAAACGTTTCCAACGTGGTAGGGGAGAAGGGTGTTACCGATGGAAACACAAGTCTTAGGTTCGTGGACTTTGTAGTCTCGTCCGACGTATGGTGTGATTAAGACGGACACACCTAATGTCATAATCTTACTAGGACGCCGGCACGGGACACTGGAGGTGTCAGTTCCAAGAGAAGACTTCGTATTGTAAGTCACCATAGTCTTATCGGGACGAACCCTTGTCCTGTAGTCTCCTTAGATATAGTAAAGAAAGACCTCGAGACGTTAGAGACTAAGTATAGACTTGGGAGTCCCTCCCGGTGTCTCGATGAGGAATTTATGTATGTGTTTTCGTTACTATTAATCTCAAAGGTGAGACATTAAAGTCACATCCGACCTTAACCAAGTATAGTCTCGGTCAACCATTCAAAAGTCTTGAAAATACTCAGTCAACTGTAGTCGAACCGTCGAACTTTAACCAGTACCCCCCCTCATAAATACGGCGGTTTTGACGTTTAAAGTGTTTAGTAGAAGGGGTGTGGTGGGCGAAACTCCAGGTTAACAATTTATAAGTGGTCGTACGGTTCCCCTCCTGAGACTATTTTTAAAAGTTTTCCTACTTTAGAAGTTAACGTCGTTGTACTTACACGAACCTCCCGATTCACTTTATGCAGTCTGACTCTTTCTGTAACATATTATAGTGAATATACACCTTAGATTTTTTTTGCGTTGGTTTGTTTTGTTTTTTCACTTGTTTTGTTTTTTCTTCGTTTAAGTGTATATATATATATCTCTCTTGTTTGAATACCAGTGGACACCCCTCTCCCCTCACCCTCCCCGTCGTATGCCCAACCCCCTCGTTTCCCCACAATGATACACTAATACACTTCAGTACACACACTTTGAACTTTCAACATTTCGTAATATTTTAAAGTTCTTAGAAAGTAAGTTATTTTTTATTCACCTTTTTAATAAGTTTACACTGTTAAATCGAAATATTTTTAAGAAACTTAGAGTATAGATTTTAAAACGTCCTGAAACTTTCCGTGAACGAAGGTTTTCCCAAATAGAACCCAACAAAAAGTAGGATTATAGACCAGAGAAAACGAAGGCTATGAATTCAGTGTTGTTCATGGAGTGGTTTTTGTTCTAATGATCCCTGGAGGACCACCAGGTCACCAATTCTGAGGTATGAAGGTACCGTCCCTCACACCCAAACTAGTGACCAACCCCTCGATTTTAGGGTGTACACCGTCTCGGTTTTATTTTTGAAAAATTTAGAATTTTTAATGATCAGTGTCTACAGTCTACAGAGGAAAGACAGAGGTCTCAAATAAAAGACAAAACGAAAATATCGGGTACAAAGAGGTAACGTCGAGAACAAACTCCAATGGACTCGATGACATGACGTAGTCCTTTTTTACTAGGGTAACAGACAATGAGTGAATACTAGAACTAAGATGTCGTAGACGGAACAGTGTAAAAGAACATCGGGAAGGTTGTAGTCACCTGAGAAAAGAAGGGTCCGGTAAAAGTCATTAGAAGGGGGTTTCACAGAAATCCTGTTAAAGTCATTGTCTCCATTTTAGTCATTACCTTCCGTAGAACGCCCAGACTTCAATTACTCTTTCTTAAGTTCTCCGACACTGTGGTTCTCTATTACAGAGGTTTCTCGAAAAGAGATACGGTGTTGGTCCTGATCTTGGATCCAAAGGTTTTGCTCATAAAAGTGATCATTTCTTCGAATAAAACTACGATCTCACGAATATTAAGTTAGACGAAATTGAAAGATCTTCAATCCGATCTCTAATGTTGATGTGAGTTTTTCAAGTCGGTTTTTTTTCTTTTTTTTTCCTTTGTTCTACATATCCAAGTGTAGACCTTAAGTCTAATAATGCATTGCAGTAGTCCCTAGATAGAAAGAGAAATAGGAACCATAGACAAAAGAAACGGTAGGAAGAGTTCATCCGAGGAGGGGTACACCATCAGTGGGTTCTCGTGGGTCGAGTGGAGGATAGTCAACTCCTATGAGTTCTTTTTCTCAGAGACCTTCCAAGATAGACCAGAGTGTGTCCGGTTGAGGGAGAAAGGACCTCAGTGTTCAACCCCAGTTGAGGTAAACACGGTTTTTTTTTTTTTTAGTTCCACGACAAAAATTTCTGATCTTCATTTTACTGCCCATCTGTTTGTGGTGTCTATTAGGTTCTCTCTCGGGACTACCTCTTATTTCTTTTAAGTGTAGACGGTAATTGTGTCGACGTGAACACGTATCTCTACCACGGTCATGTCTTTACGAGGGCACAGAAGGTCGAAGGACCTCGAATGCATCGGTCTCATCCGTAAAGGTTCCATTCAGCTAATCATATCACTTTCGTTCTTACAACAACCGTCTACCTTTTGACTATGAGAGGGTCAAGAGTCACCGTCTTTTTAATTGTTTGTCATCGAAAGAATTGAGAACTGTCAAAACAACTTTTTGTAAAAGAAGGATCATAGGAAAACAGAAATTTACAGAGTGAGAGAGTAAAAAGTGTTAGTTCATTAAAGTCACCTTTACCTGGTTTGTCTTCTATCACCGAGATCTGACTGTCCTACTACTATTTCTACTGTCGGACCCAGATAGGATAAGGATTAAAGGTACTAAAAATTCTCGGGTCCGACGACTGTGTCTTCTCTGTTCATCCTTTTCAGAAACCTTGTGTCTGTACTTTACACAGGTTTACGGACTATCCGATGGGTGGGTGAGGGACTTGGACGGGTCTTCCCCATATAAAAGATATTAGGTTAGAAAGTAAACTAGAAAAAAGTGTCATTACCCGGAGGAAAGAGGACACATTAAACTCTATATATATATATATATATATATATATATATATATATATATAGAACCAGATGGTTCCGTTTCGTTAAAAATTTTAAAAATAAAATTTCTTTTATATAATAATTTATTATCTTATAAGAATTTATTATACTGAGGGTTCACACGAGAGAAATATACTTATACATTATACAATATATATTACGTTATAATATATATATACACATATACATGTGTATGTATATTATATAAACACACATATATATGTATATAACATTATATCCATATACATATATAAAAATATATGTATATATATTACGTTATATATAATATATCCGTCTAAGAAATGGTAGACTCGGAAGTCCCTTCGGGTATATATGTGTATGTACATATATATTTACATTACATTACAGATTGAGATTTATGTGTCTTTTTATCAAAAGGACTTCACTAGGTTTTATAAGACTCGGTCTTTAAGACCTCCACGTCGGGTATTTGCACAAAATTGTTCGGAAGACCTAATACGTTCGATTCCAATATCTTAGTGACCCGAAATAGAAAATTGAAGGGGTTCGAAGTCAAAGTAGTAGACATTATATATGTATCATGGACAGAACGGTCCAAAAGCAACTCCAATTTAAACCGACTATAACACTCACAATAATAATTACAGTTATTATTTTATTCTTACGTACACTTTCAAATATTCTACAATATTACACCCCATATTTAACTTCATAAAACAACACTATGTTTCACTTTATAGAATACGAAAAAACGTATTTCCTCCGTCCATGATGTTTAGTTCTAACTCACTGTTGTATTTTATTAGTTTAAGAGTCACTTTATGTCGTTATTTTACTAATCGAGTCACAAATTGGAGAAACCGTTGACGGATGATTTAACATGGATTATGATGATAACTCGAAGGGACTACAGAGTCCTCATCTCAGACGGACGGTTACGTCCTTTGCGTCAAAGCTAGGGACCCAGTCCTTCTAGGGGACCTCTTCCTTTACTGTTGGGTGAGGTCATAAGAACAGACCCTTTAGAGCACTTGTCTCCTCGGACCACCCGATGTCAGGTACCTCAAAGTTTCTTGACCTGTGTTGGTTTGTTGATGTTATGATGATGACAATTTAATTAAATAGTTTAAATGTAAAATTTTCACTATTTCATCTTAGGATACAAAGTCAAGATCTTAGGAGAAGGGGTCTTGTTCTATCTCCAACTGAATTCATAAGAAGACGAGTCTCTTTCTCATTACTTGTGTTTATAAAGTACTTATGGAAAAGAGTTCCTCTGTGTTAGCGTAAAGGTAAGTTAGCATCATAAAAAAATTAGGTACTTACTGAAAGGTTAACGGACGATAGAGGATAATCTTAGGATATTTTATCTACTTTTAGGAAAACGATGATAATTGAAAGTAAAGTAGAGTTTTAGATTACTTCTTTGACGAAAGTAAGATTTACGACCGATCTAAATAAAACTCAAAATCTCGGGACCTATTTTCCCTGTACTCTTCTTTTCGAGGTCTATCCCCTATTCTGTTTGTAATCCAAAGTCAATTGGTGGACCTTTACATAGAACGTCTTAGTGTCGTAGAAGGCCTGCGGTCGACAAGTACTCCCTGAGGAAAGGAAATAAGGAGTCTCTTCTTTATCTTAAACATGAACGAGTAACTAAACATCTGAGAACTTTTAACATCACTTTTGACTTCTCTTAAATCGAGTTCACTGGGATCGAGCTCCTTGTTTCTTAATTCTGAATAAATAAACAAATGAATGAATAAAGACAAGGAAAGTAGGGTCTGTTGACACAAATGAACTTCGTGTTTTATAGATTTAGTGACTTCGTCAACAATATGTCACGTCTCAGGAGTTAAGATCACCCACTGATACCAAATCGTTCAAACCCTCGGATTATTAGACGAAAATCGTTTATAAGGGAAGGGGAACGGTGAATGGGGCCTCCGAGATTAAGTCTAGACGTTTATAAAACTCTTTGTGACCGTCTCCTTTGTTCTCTTGTCCCAAAACTTAGTCTTTTTATACCTAAGTTCTTCATCTTCCCACCCGTTCTACCTGTTTCTTTAGGACCCCGTAGTACACGTCACACCATTGATTACAATTATTATGATATAACATATAGACTTCCAACGATTCTCTCATTTAGAAGTTTCAAGAGTAGTGTTCTTTTTATTAGAATACATCACCACCTCCAAGTCTGAATAACATCACTAGTAAAACGTCATATATGCATGACTTAGTATTACAAAATGTGGACTTTGATTGTATTATAAAATACGATTAGCACACGAGTCAGTGAGTCATTATAGGTTGAGAAACGTTGGTACGGTCAGAAGAGACAGGTACCCTAAAAGGTCCGTTCTTATGACCTCACCCAACGGTAAAAGAAGAGGTCCCGTAGAAGGTCTAGGTCCCTAACTTGGGTGTCGGGATACAGAGGACGTAACCGTCCGTTTAAGAAATGGTGATCCGGTGGATATATACGATTAATATTGAGTTAAAAAAATTTTTCTTTTTTTTTCATGTCTAAGTATCAAATCAAGATGGTAAACGACCGACCCCGTTGAACCGATGAAACGAATCATCGACTCCGAGTGAAAGACCCAGATATTTTATCTTAAGTATCATTACAATGAAGTCAATGCCAAGACTGTTGATATATTCCCTTATTTACGGGTATACGGATCGTGTATCGTACTCAAGTTATTTGTGCAGAGGGGACAAACCACCCGGTTTTATTCTAATAAAACCACCCTTATGTAGAAATCTGAAATTTTTCTCTACGGTTCTTCCGTGTGTGTAAGTGTGTGTGTGTGTTTAGAAAGACACTAAAAACTTTTAAGCATTACGTTTATCTATAAGTATCTAGTGACGAATGAAGATGAGAAAGTGATAAAAGTGATGACAGAACATGACAAAAAAATTACCACTCGTACACACAAATACATAGAGACTCACGTTCACCCAGAAAAGATATGTTAGTCGATATTTGAAAATCTTAGGTCCCTGACAACGACAAAACAGTCTTAATAGGTTGTTGCTACTCCTGTAGTTTACACGAGTTAATACCTGAAGGAACGTCCAGGTTACCAATTCTTAGACACGAAGATTACATCCTCCCTATACCCAAGTTAGGGGCCAATCCCTCGATTCTAGGGTGAACGACGTACCACGTCGACTTTCTTTTTGCACGAGTTATTTAGGTATGGACTAATTACGCGAACGACGTCATTTATTACGGCTACACGACCTCTCGACCCGTTGAGAGGAGAGGGGAGGTGTGAGTGATTTATTTTTATTTTTGTTGACCTAATTTGACAGGGGAGAATCTACCCGGTACCAGAGTCCACTTAAAAAATTTTAGACGACATGAAAACATAAATAAAAACTTTCACAAATATTACTATTTTCATTTATTAATTATTACGTAACCCAGAATCTATCAAGAACTGTTAAAAGTCAACAGAAGACGTTATAAGTCGAATACAGGTGATAGACTCCCTAGTCACTAGACTCTTAACTTACTTTAGTAGTATTTCGTACTCCATAGCCAACTCTTGTAGGAACCCCACTTTTTTTTTGTAAGGTATCTTTGTCCATTTTTGTCAGACGGTAGTATAAGGTTTATTTACTTAATTTTACCTTATTTTGCCACAAAAACAAAAATTTCAGAAACAAGATAGAAAGTCCTCCCCCTTATTATTCACTTGTTTATAGTGTTTCATAGATACCGTCGTTGAAATGAGACTAAGAGTTGTTAGACCTGACACATATATGGGGTACTAGTAGTACGATATAGGAAATGTTTCTTTATAGGATTTCAAGAAGTCGGTAGGGATGAGTCTGGAGATTCTGACAAGACGGACGAACCCAGTCTTCAACTCTATACATTTGTCAGAAAGAGACGAACTTGAACTTTCTTTTTAGTCAGTAGACATGTACTAGACACAATCTCGTTTTACGTTAAAAAGGGAGACTGTTACACAAATACCAACAATTCAATAGAACTAACGGTTCTCTTTAGACAAAACACACCGTCCGAAAAGACTGAATTTTACAGTCTACGGAGTGGGGAGGTTGGGGGGTGGGGGTATAGCTCGGTAGGAAAGTTGATTAAGTGTTTAACTGAACTGAGAGTCGATCCAATTTTTTTATTAAAGGACTTTTAAATTTCAGACCGTGTTATGACGTGATTTTCAGGTAAATAGAACAGATAAAAATATTTCGGAGTGACGTCGTAGACCGTGTTACGGGTGAAGGTCATTATTTCCAGGGGTTCCTGTGAACCGTTCTCTCTGAAAAGAGGGTTCTGGGACTTTTACTAGGACTCGAAGGATTGTGTGCTCAATTTTCGAACTGATTCTAAACATTATAATAGAAGACACAATAAAAAAATTTCAGCCTTCACCCACTTTTAAGACACCTCCACTCCCTGGTGTTTCTGCCGTCCAGAGACTCGAGGTGGCGATGTGACTGATTTTAGTCCCCGAATGACTCTCGAACTCTAAAGAGACAATAATACTTTGTATTACCGATTTCTGACAGATGTACCCCGTCGCGTTACTAAGTGAGAACAAATTAGTTGATGTTGGACACAATTCGAGATAGGAGTAGAGTTATATTTGGTCCAATTAGAAAGGTGAAAGGACGTCCTTTGACGGTACCGCGAACAAATAAGCTGAGGGGACTAGAACTCATTTAGGAAGGGAAGAGAAGGGAGGAGGGGGTGGTTAGTAAAACCCCCTTTCTAAAGGTCGTGAAGGTTAGATTCTGACTAACCCGAAAGGACAACTACAGTTCAACTTCGTAAGGTGACTTTTTCGTTGGAGTTCTGAACTGAAAAGAACACCGAGACTCGACTCGTTCACTAATGTGGTTCACATAGGGAGAAAGTAAGATCCTTTCTCTTTATCAGACACTTCTTAACAAACGAACCTTACAAAAAGACTCCTTGATTTGTGAACACAGTTTCTGTGATGTCTGTACGAGGTAGGTTAAACTATACTACAAAAGGGAAAACACTGGTGTCAAAGTGAATGGTCTAGGAAGAAAATCGTACCCCATGTGATTACCTTTCAGTGAAGTAGTCAAGACACTGTAAGTTTAGTTACCGATAAAACGGAGTCACTAAATGGAGTATTTGGATTTACAGTAAAGTAGTCACTTAAGAACTGTCATTTTAATAACTATGGCTTAAGGTTACACTACTATCTTAATCCAACCGAAAAAAAAAAGAAATAATGTAAACCTTATAACTGTCGAAAAATAATAATAATAACTTAATTCCCCAAATCTCCGCAAACTTTGAGAAGACTCCGTACTGGTTCCTGTGTTAAGGTAGACAAAACAAAAAGAATAAGTACTGTATCTACTAAAATAAAATTTGTAACGTACGTAAAGTGAAATTAAGAAGAAGTACAGACAGTCTCGTGTAGTAGACACTACATACCTATCAATTGACATCGTGAAACGTCCTTCTAAATCTGTCTTTCACTTTTGTCGAAACGTTTTCGTCAGTCGATTTTCGTCTTCGACTTACGAATACCGTGACGATATATAGACAAGACACGACTCGTTTGTAAAATTCCCGTTGGACAACCATGGACTTTGGATGCCTTCCAACAAGAGTAAGTGACTCATTTACAACCTGGAGAAAGAGGACCTGTTCACAGAATGTAGGGTCACCGACGGAGGACACACCCACAAAACACCGACCCTACTTCCGTTCCCTGTCTCGTCGAAACATTTATCTCGGGAGGAGACCCGTACGAGAAAACAAAGGGGAGTAATATAAATCGACACGGTCACGTTTTTGGTGAAGACTTGTGAAACTAGACGGGTTCGATGGTACAAAGAGTTTGACCCAATGAGTGAGTGGATGGAAAGGGGTCTGTGTGTCTCTTGTTCATCCCACGACGCCAGTTGGTCTAGTCACCACACAAAGAAGGATCTTATAGGTAAAACAAACTACCATTCTTTAAACCTTATTTAGAGTATGGTTTTTTTCGTTCGTATTTATACACATACACATACACACACAATCAACGAGTCAGTACAGGTTAAGACGTTGGTGTACCTGACGTCGGGGGTTCCGATGGGATAGGTACTTTAAAAGGTCCGTTCTAATGACCTCATCCAACGGTAAAGGATGAGGTCCCCCAGAAGGACTGGGTCTCTAACTTGGGTGGAGAGAGTGTAGACGTAACTGTCTACACTAAGAAGTGGTGACTCGGAGCACCCTGAACTTCCTTTAGAGTAATTAATACCTATGGCATCTACTGGATGTGGAACTCTCGTGTTTAACTGAAAGAACATAAGGATGGGACCCTTCTAAGAACTTCAAGAGACTCGGGATTAGGAGAAAGTCTCGTAGTAGAAGATAACGTAAAAGTTTGTAAATTGACGGTTCATGATCGTCCTCATTCTAACCTCAGTGGTTCTATGACGTATCGACTTAAAGCATAATTTAGTAAAACCAATAGCACGGGTCTTCAAAGATCGGGAGTATATAGAAAGTATATAAGGAATTTGGAGGTGGAGACATTTTTCACTAGAACACCTTTTCAAGGTTTGGTGGTACCCAAGCTGAAGTGGACTCTACATTGGACGTCCAATATTGTAAATCAGGTATGAGTACCTTGTGTTTAATACGTGGTATCTTTATCAAACCCCATTCCAAATACTACGACACAAACAATTCTGACTGATTGAAGGTTGTAAACCTTTTTATAATGTCTTATCTGAAAAAACGAAACAACGTAATTCTTATAAATTTCAAATAAAAGGAAAAAATTTAATTAATGGAATCTTCTCAAACTTTTAAAAGACTCCGTATTGGTTTCTGTGTTAAGGTAGACAAAACAAGTACGTTCCATATGTACGACCAATATTATAAATGAGACATGAGTTGAACACTTTGTGTGTAGTACTCAAAACCTTAATCAAACCCCAGACAAACTAGTACAACACGGATCATTATACGTGATTCGAGTTTGCAAAACTTTTATGAAGACCTGATGAGTAACGTAGTACTGATTTATAACATTAGATACGAAGTTCTAACAAGGACAGATAAGAGAAAGTTACAGTAACAAGAAAAAGGTAAAGATGAAAGTTTTTCTCTACGAGTACCCTAAGTTTTTGAGTTGACGAAAAGTTCCGGTCTGTCCTGTGTGTTCAGTTATTTCGACGATCCATTCTATAATGTACAATTCGATCAATACTAAACTAGTCGGTATTATAGAGGAACAAATGTATTTGAAAGACGTCCGGTTTATTTTGTGTCTGTTAACGGTTTAAGTGGGACATTCGGAGGTCGGACTTTGAAGGTGGAACTTACGGAAAGAGGAGGAAGAACTAGACCGAAGGAGGATATTGTGAAGTAAGATTTGGGTGATAGAAGGACTCATCGAGGGGTCAATGAGGGTAGAGGTAGATCGTGTCGTGGGCTCCGTCTGAGGGTAGGTACCGACACGTTTATCATGGACCGTCCTCATAGTCGAATGGATTGTCCTCTGTGTTGACCAACCCTGTTCGGTACAGTCCGTAAGACATACTGAGACGAATGGACCAAATGGGTAGGATTTACCACTAACCTTAATGGCATACCTCAGGAGGTTCAAGTTCATATAAGATTTTGTTAAGAATGTCCAAAAGCAGGGTCCCTTATTTCCGTCATTCTCGGTAGTAACACTTACGTTTGGGTGTGATACCTACCCTTAACGTCAGTCAAATGATTCACCAATAACCTTACTATCAGTAGTTACACATAGTCTATTTAATGTTTACCTTTCGTCGATATATGAAGTCTATAGACGAAGGGTAAAGAGAAGGGGTGTCTTAATGGTCTCGGGAATCACCCGTCTCCATTTTCTTTACTACGTGAGGATCTAGATGGACTATCTAAAAAAATAACCATAGGATTCAACCTCTAAAATTTCGTTTAACGTCTATGACGAGACAGTGAGACGATTAGTTCATAAATTTCCAGTCTAGAACTCCTGTTCTAGATTGACGTCCGTGGGACCGTTCTGTTTGTCTTCGGTTATTTGGTCCACTCGTATCATAGTACTCGTGTTCCGAACTACCCCTCTAGGGATCGACCGGAGTCAAGTGACCAGATCTCAGGAACACGTCATGTGTTTGACGTGTTGGCATGTACAGTCGGGACGTGGAACCCAAAACGAAATTGACCAAGGGTCGACGAAAACTTGAAGTATATACGAAGAGAATTCACACGAAAAGAAAACACAAATACTATAAACTCAAGTGCAGTTTTGTAATAGGAAACTCCCTTAAACTTTGGATTGCCCTTTTTATTGAGTGATTGTTATATTCACTCTCTTCCAATCCTGTTTCCTACTCACACCGACTTGCATCTCCTTCAGTTAAAATCCAACGACTTTACTGGACCACGTGGTCCGATACAAAACAAAAATTAAGGACCGGTCGTCACACCAACCACTATCTCCTGGAGTACACCTCACAGTACGTAAGGGTCTTGATTTGACCTTCGAGGAATCACCGTCCTTGTTCCGAGGACGGAGGAATCAACAGGAGAAGTCCGAGACCGTCTTAGGAAGACATAGTCCATACCTTCGAAGTAGTAGTACCAGTAGGGAGGAGTGTAGATTTTATAAGTACCTTTCAAACATAGATAATGTAAGACACAAAAGTGGATACAAAGACACTCTGGAAAATAACTTTTTGTCTTATATACTTTTGGATCTTAAAATCGGAATTTTATCCTCCTTCATTTTATAAGAGAGATTTCCCTTTCATTCAAAGTAAAAGAGTATTAGTCTGTAGAACTGTTTATATACCTTTAACAATATGTAGAGTAGACCTCTTCCGTTACCGTGGGCTGAGGTCATGAGAACGAACCTTTTAAGGTACCTGGCTCCTCGGACAACCCGACGTCAGGTACCTCAGCGACTCAGCCTTACTGACTCGCGGAAGTGAAAGTGAAAAGTGAAAGTACGTGACCTCTTCCTTTACCGTTGGGTGAGGTCACAAGAACGGACCTCTTAGGGTCCCTGCCCCCTCGGACCACCCGACGACAGACACCGCAGCGTGTCTCAGTTTGTGCTGACTTCACTGAATCGTCGTATGTAGAGTAGATACGATTAAACAATAAAAGGGAAGGAAAGTCACATTTAGAAGTTATATGGGGATACGGAATCTTATAGGATTTGTCGTAGTGTAGGGTAATTTTATTACTTTCGGAAAACGGTTTTGCGTCATAAAAGGAGACAAGGGTTGTACTCATCCAGTACGTGTGGTGACAACACAGTTTTAGAAAATTCCATCATTTAATTAACTTAATGAGGAAACGCCACTTACTTCTTGTCGTCTTCCGAGTGACGGTGTACCGACGAGGAAAGTTCACTTGTGAATTTAAGGGACTCGTGCCGTTCCTTAAGGGATATTTGACCTGTTTATCATGTAGAGACACACTATGTATATAAAAATAATATGGACGTCCATCCGTAAGTACATGAGTAGGGAAAATGGGATTTCGTCTCTGTAATTACTTGTTCTACTCCAATATCGAGAGTTTTACCCCATTAAAGAATGAACTTACTGACAGTTATATCCGGTTCAGGTCCTGTTTTCATCTGTCCTTACTTCTCTCTTTATCACACCAGTATAAGGTCTTTTGAGAAAGTTTTCCGGACTAAAGAAACACAAAAAAAACAAAACAAAACAAAACAAAACAAAAAAATGGTCTTTAACAGAAGGGATTTGAGATACTTGAAACCGACTTACGTGATTTTCTTACCGGTAACAAGAAAACATAGAATTTTCCTTTTTTTTTTTTTTTTCGATGGGGACCTAAAACTTAAATGTCTCATCGACTTCAGACATAACATTAAAGTCGTCCCAAAACTATGAATCCTTTTTTATGACTTTAATAGGGTACTCTATCGTTTGGGGAACTATTCTTTTGGTTGTACCGTGACTGTTCTTACACAGATCAGACTGGTCCGACTATAGGAACACCCTCAAGACTGACTGGTTTTCTTCGATCTCTATGTTAGTTAGAATTCAAATTGTCTCAGAAACTAAGACGGGGTGTGTTGTATGTGTAGTTAATTCACCTTTTTGTTCCAGACTTGGTAAATCAATACTCCACTCACTTTTTGGTCGACCTTTCAGTCTGGGTCTCTCTCCAATAGTTACCTAGTCACAGTTGGATCCCTGTGTGTTGTTTACCACGGTGTCAAGGAGTTCCCAGTCGAGACTTGGACACCAGCAAATTGTAAAGATAGTCACTGTATTGCTAAGTTGTCTTTCTTCTAAGAATAATTCGAGGCTTCCCATTTCCTTTAAGGTCTAAGAACCTTTACTCCGTTACCTTAGGTTTCGTTGACTCATTTAACGGGTTTGTTAGTCAATGTTGATCTTATTTCAACCACTTCATTGAGACCTCATAACTTCTTATTTAAAACGGTTTCCTTTTGGTTCTTTTCAATCCATATACATTCAGACCACCATTTTCTTGATAAATCTTAAACAGTGTCTGAGAAGAAGAAACCGCCTTCCTGAAAGTTGAAGAAAGCGGGTTTCTTCCAACCACCTTTGAAGAAACCCCCTTCTTGAGAAAGTAGGAAGGGGGTATCTAAAATAACAACACTTTTGAGATATAAACTTTAAAGATCCCTTTTCTCCGTCTTCACACTACTCTAGTCATAGTCTACCGAAAAATAAAAAATTTACACACAACAAGGATTCATAGATTTTGATTCCCCAGAGTCGAGTCTCTTACTAATCAGAGGTTTTCGGACTATTCGGACACATTTTATAAGTATGTTACAACTAAACGTCTCTAGATGAGGGTGCGTATGGGTGAGTGTGGTGGAATGAGTCGTGTGTTTCGGGAGTCGGTTATTGGACGAGGAGTTCCTCTGGTCCTCCTGCGTAGGGAGGGGAATTGATGTCCCTCCCGTTACTCGTTCCTTTTATTGATCTGGACCGTGTTAAGAAAATTTTAGTTCATGTTATGTTTCTATGTTTTTTCATTTTCTGGACTCTCGTCTGGAAAGGGGATCATACTTTAGCAAACGTTCTACACTTCTTTTACATAAAACCTCGGTATTTTTAATTCTCAATTTCATACTTTGTTGATTTCTAAGACTTCAATTAGTTGTACCTTACTCCGGATCTCCTTCTGAATTGGAGGTTCATACTCTTTTTACCAGTAGTTCTCCATATTATTAATAGACAAGAAATTCGGGTGATTCTTACACCCCACCTTTGGAGTTCATCTTTTACTTTTTTTAGTTCAATATATACTTATTGTAGAAGGTTTTATACTCATACATATACATATACACGTATGTGTGTGTGTGTGTGTCTGTGTGGGAAAGATCTATTCCGTTCATGTCGTAAGCAGAATCCGTGTTTTAAACTTAAACTCCCGTGGTTTTAGAGTCAGTAGTTGTATTTATCGTAAAATTACGTTATAGAAATTTTTTAGTTCTAATTACGGTTTTTAGATGATATTTGTTTTATAGGATTAAGATTTGTTTCTTTATTAAGATTTATTTCTTTCCTAGTCGTAAGAACTGAAAAGAAAGAGTCAGAGGTTTTACCGATTCGTCGTTATACTGTTGGATTGTCGAATGCAACGATGTGAGTCCTCAAGCTTTTTAGAGAGAAACCTTTTGTGGGGTTTGTTATACTAAAAGTGGGTTTATAAACCCACAACACTCCATAGGAAGAATTTTACCGTCCAAAAAAATTTCGTTTCTATGTAATCTGAAGTTCAATCAAAAGGAAATAAAAAAGGTCCTTTAAACCGAATTACGGAACGGAGAACCGATTTTATAAGGATTACGTTCCGACCGTTTAATACCTAGCCGTATACAAGAGGACTAAAAGACGACTCGGGTTCCTTTATTTTTCGTTCTTTTCTACGATAGAAATAATGTTTAATGGGAAATATCGGTTCAAAAGAAAAGGAAAAGTAAATTGTAATTATAATATGAAAACAAACCTAATAAATTAGAATACTTACAGATGAAAAAGTGTAATAACGGTTCCTCCTGTCCTTCCCAAAAAAAAAAAAAATGTCAAAGGACAAGGTAAAAAAAAGGGACATCGTGACATTTATTCACTCAATAAAGGGACTTTAGTGAGAACAGTTTTCGTCATTCATTTTATTCTAGAGTCTACTTATACTTTTAGTCCAGAGACTGTTTTACACTATGACACGATATTCATAGACAGAGAATTTGAAGACTATTAAGTATTTTGTAGTTTACTAGACGGAACCTACACTTTAGAGTTCACTAAGGTCGTACATTTGAACGAATTGACGGTATTTAACTTCCTAAAATTGCCCCAAAAATGTTCGCAATTATTTAAAGTCAAAGTCGGCGACACATAGAGAGAGAGACACAAAGAGAAGTTGGGAGGGGGGTGGGGACGTTAAATCTATAATTGGAAGTGTAATTTACGCAAAAGAGTACTACTCTTAGTAAATACGAACGAACTAGGTTTGTAAGGAATGGTCACCTTATTAATCTATAGTACAACGAAGGTAAGGAAAAAACCTAATAATTCATTAGGGTCCACCGTTATTTTTGTATCATGATACCGATTGTGTTTATACTCTTATCACTCTATGTAAAGTTACACGAACTTTCATTTACGAAAAAGTTTATACGAAACGTCTTAAAAGTACTTATATTTTCTATAACTCAACATTCACCGGTTCTTTTGTTTGGACTTATGTGTTAATCCTCCTTTATTGACTTCGTGTCAAAAGATATCATGTCTACATAAATATATCCATGTGTGATCTTTTAAAAACATGTTTGTTTATACACACAAACATGGATACACGACGTCTTTATCTCTTCAGATCCTTCCCATGTTAATTAATACTTCTGTAAACGAATGAGTGTCACAGGTAAGTTTAGTAAACCCGTGTCCTTAATATAAATAAACTCAAAACGTCCCACTTGCACGATTTAGTAGTCCTGACTGGTCCTTTTGGTGAATATAAGAGTCCTATTATATGTTGGTAGTAAAGAGTACTTAGGTACTTTATTTTATATTTGGGTTTAGACTTACGTAGTAAAAAGTGTCCTAAGATTAAAACTGTTAGGTTCTGTATAGTTGAGTTTATCCATCACCCTACTTCTCTTCTGGTCTGTTTCATAGACGTCAAGAGTAAGAATAGGATAGTAGACTCAAAGTTCAAGTCTTCTTAACTTAACTTTAGGAAGGAAGAACATCAGATCTTTTAATGGAAGGAGTCAGAGTTTTCGTAAGGGTCTCCTGTTATTTCATGTATAGAGAAAAGAATCATTGTGTTTTAAGTTTCCGAAATACCTGTTCTCAAACCTCCGTTTGATGTGGTTATATCTCACTTTCACCCCTACAATTGTTCGAGTATTAATCCCCTACTATACTAAGTAGACGGTGTCTTGAATTACGAAAGAACCCAACGTAATTACCACCAGATCAAAGGTCTATTCCCTCCACTACTAGGAATAGATATGACGATAAGAGATTGGTGAGGACTATTTAAACGAAATTTGTTCAAACTTCCTTCATTAATCGTTGGTGCAGTATATTCTAATCTATTTTTCTCTGATCTTTTGTCTGAACTGACACCCCGACTTTAACAATCTTCTGATATTATTCTTTCTCTCTTATCTAGACAAGAAACACTGAGGTTTTCACTATGTCACTTAAGGGGGTGATTTAAATGAAGGTTCAAAGAAAGATAAAGACCCTAGGACACACTGAAGCTAGTCCTGGAAACCGAAAGTTTGGTCCATTATTAACTTAGAGAAGTCTATATACTCTTAGGAATAACGAAATTTTCCAAAGGGATCTTGTCGTAAATGAATACATGTAACTAATGGATAAGCAAATTTTCAGATGTCAGAAACGACTCCACCTTTTCTCGATACCCAATGAGAAGTCCCTTTTAGTCTTATATGACTGTAAGTTAAAAATTGAAATCCATTGTCAACGTTGAAATTTTCTTCACGAATATTTATCTTTATTCTATTAAAAAATCTTTTATATTCTTTTATTTATCCTATTTATTAAAATTCTTTCGATAAAGTCATCGGAATTCTTTGATTTGAGAGATTTCTCTTTTAATATTCCTCTAGTTCTTCCTATTAGAAACACCTTTAATATAAACGACGTGTTTATATTACCAAAATATGTGTGGATCTGTGTGTAAACTGAAGGGACCACCGAGTNTCCTATTTATTAAAATTCTTTCGATGAAGTCATCGGAATTCTTTGATTTGAGAGATTTCTCTTTTAATATTCCTCTAGTTCTTCCTATTAGAAACACCTTTAATATAAACGACGTGTTTATATTACCAAAATATGTGTGGATCTGTGTGTAAACTGAAGGGACCACCGAGTTTGCCAGTTCATAGACAGATGTCACGTCTTCTGGACCCAAGTTAGAGACCCAGCCCTTCTAGGGGACCTCTTCCTTTACCGTTAGGTGAGATCATGATAACGGACCTTTTAGGGTACCTGTCTCCTCGGTCCATCCGATGTCAGGGACCCCAGCGTTTCTCAGCCTGTGCTGCCTCGTTGAAGTGAAGTTGAAGTGAAGTCTGTGTGTAAATCAATCTTTTAGGATTAATCGACTTTTTGTCTTCGATTTTTTTTAAAAAAAATTTTTCCATCTTTTTGACTTTATAAGACTCTTTATGGTCAGAAAAGTTAAATTTTTTATGGAAATTTTATAAACCCCCGAAGGGACCACCGAGTCTACCATTTCGCAGACGGACGTTACGTCCTCGACGACGACGACGACGATTCAAAGAAGTCAGTACAGACTGAGACACGCTGGGGTATCTGCCGTCGGGTGGTCCGAGGGGGTAGGGACCCTAAGAGATCCGTTCTTGTGACCTCACCCAACGGTAAAGGAAGAGGTTACGTACTTTCACTTTTCACTTCCTCTGGGTCCAAGTTAAGGACCCAGCCCTTCTAGGGGACCTCTTCCTTTACCATTAAGTGAGGTCGTGAGAACGGACCTTTTAGGATACCTGCCTCCTCGGACTATCCGATGTCAGGCATTCCAGCGTTTCTCAGCCTGTGACTCGCTGAAGTGAAATTGAAAGAAATTCTATATCTTTACCTCCCGAATTCTATATCTCCTTCAACTTCCCTTTCGAATAGAGTACGCTCTTACCTTCTGAAATTACTGTTACTGTAACTGTTCTGAAATTTCTATTACTGTGAAAGAATCTTCTTATTTTGACTGAGTTACCTGTACTCAAACTTGTTTCAGTCCACTTCCTGTCCCTTCGGACCGTCCGACGTCAAGTACCCCAGTGCTTCTCAGTCTGTACTGAATCGTTGACTTGTTGTTGTTGTTTCTTTTACGTTTTCTCAAAGTTATTTTACCGAAACTTTAGTCGTTTTATCATTTTTAAAACTTGGAACCACCCGAACAGGTACTACACTCCTTGGTTTTGTGGTGAAATGTCATTTTTAGGAGGAACTTTTCTCACTAAGAGTGTTTGTTGAACCGTTCCTACACCTCTTTTCCCTTGGGAACATGTAACAATCACGCTTACAATCAACCACGACGGTGACACCTTTTGTGATACTTCTCAAGGGTTTTTTGCTTTTTATCTTGATGGGATACTGGGTTACTAAGATGAGTACCTATATATATGTCATTTTTTCGTTTTTGTGAGTAAACTTTCCTATGTATATGGGGTTACAAGTATCGTCGTGATAAATGTTAACGGTTCTATGTCTTTATTGGATTCTCAGGTAGTTGTCTACTTACCTATTTCTTCGACACTCTAATATATATATCTACATATATACATATATTACCTGATGGTGAGTTGATATATTTTTTCCCTTTTAAAACGGTAAATGTCGTCGTACCTACCTGGACCTCTCGTAGTACCATTCACTTCATTCACTCTCTTTCTGTTTATGACATACTATAGTGTACACACTTTAGATTTTTTTATGTGGCTTGATCATTTATAATATGTTTTCTTACTCTGTGTCTATACCTCTCAGAAGAGTGTCACCAATGGACATCCTTCTCCCCCTCCGCGTTTTATCTGCACCCTCTTATTTTTCATGTTTGATAACCCATATTCTACCCGAGTTCCTACATAGTGCGTTCTGTCCCTTATATCGGTCATAAAATATTATTGATATTTACCTTTTATTGGAAATTTCACATTTTTAAAAAAATTATTTAAATTTTTTATTCAGTACCCCTATATTTTTTATTTATTTCTCTTTTGGTAGGTTGTGTCTTTTTATTTGTCACCAAGAGTGGAACCTACCGGAGTTCCAATAAAGTTCCGTATCAATAGGTGTACGGAAAATTATAACTGACATCTTACTGACCTATTCTTATAAAGTAAATTTAAACACCAATACGTAATACACGTAAAATTATACGATATGTATAAGTATTTTACGTATGTAGTGATATATCAATAGATATACATCATATTTATAATTTTTTTTTTGATTCTGGTACCGTAGACCGGGGTAATGAAGTACCGTTTATCTTCCCCTTTTCCACCTTCGTCACTGTCTAAAGGAGAAGAACCAGAAATTTTAGTACCGTCTACTACTGACATCGGTCCTTTAGTCCCCTGGTAACGAAGAACTGTACTTTCGTTACTGTATGGATCTGTCACACGACTTTTGTCTCCGTAATCACGGATACACGGTTGTTTCCAGGTGTATCAGTTCCGATAACAGTGGGGTCACCAGTGTATGTCCAACACTCTTGACCTGGCATTTCTTCCGTCTCACGGTTTTTCGACTACGGAAAGTTGATATCACGACCTTTTCTGAGGACTCTCAGGGAACCTGTCGTTCCTCTAGTTTGGTCAGTTAGAATTCCCTTTAGTTGGAATTTATGAGTAGCCTTCCTGACTACGACTTCGACTTCGAGATCAAAAAACCAGTAGACTACGCTTGTCGACTGAGTAACCTATTCAGGGATTACGACCTTTTCGAATCCCCGTCTTCTTCTTCTCCCGTAGTCTCCCACTCTACCGACCTACTGTAGTGGTTCCGTTACCTGTTCTTGAACCCGTTTGAGACCCTCTACCACTCCCTGTCCCTCCGAACCTGTACGACGTCAGGTACCTCAGTGTTTTTCAGTCTATGTTGACCCACTGACTTGTTGTTGTTGTTGTTACATGATGATAGTCACATTCGTATACGTGGTATACACACATATATCGATATACTTTGAGGAATATAGTATGTCTTTATATATACTAAAAATTTTTTAAATATGTCTACGATAACACTAATATGTTGTATTTAATTAAATTTTCATAAATCATTTTCTTAAATCATTTTAAGTTGTGTCGAAAACCGGTACGACAACATACTAAGGTGGTTATTATTTTATACTCATGATAATGTGACCTCTCAGTTTTTTACAAAATCTTTTACCGAGAAGTATGAATTTTGTGAACCTTTGGTGTGTGAGATTTCAAAGGAGGGGAAGGATATTTACAGTAAAGATTCGAGAACTTCTGTATGATCTTTGTCTTAAGAATCATGTATCATTCAAGGGTTATTTATTATTAATATTAAATAATAAAAATATTATTAAAAAGGGGGGAGAACCGACAGTGACGGACAGAAGAGTCCAATAAATATTATCGGTACCTTATTTTTGGTAAAGTGACAAACTATTCTTTCGAAGTTTGGGTCGGAATGGAAAATAACTAGAAAAATTTTCAATGAACGGTAACCGTTCACAGGGTATGGATTCTCTCTTGGGAATATGAAGTTAGATACTTCTGTAGAATCTGAGGGAAAACAAGGAACTGACCTATATATACCTTTATAAACATATTAATTAATACTATCCTCTGTCGAACTTTAAGAACCAAATATAGGATTAAATAGGTACAGAATCTGATTTAGTCACTGTAGATAATTTACTCTCGAATTTTAATTCCAAGAAAACTCAACGTTAGTGGGTGTTTTTTGACCGTTTACGCGGTACAAAGAGATTTTAATGCTATCTGGAAGAATATGTTGTAAGAAAAGTAATTTGACGTTAGGAACTCTTTACACATACTCTCATACATTATCTACTCATATGTATAAAAAGGATTTTTGTTTTATTAAAATACTGAATTGATCACTAAAAAGTCTAATGTATCCTTTTGTCAAAAAGAACAGTGACTGAAAATTATAGATCTTATAAGAGTGCACATATTTTAATCTACTCTCTAAACCGAGTATGGATGACTCAACATACCGCACAAGGTCAGTAGTAACAACTATCTTTAGAAAAAGAGGATATATTTTGACGACACGTATACCAACTTGTTATATAGTATCTATTAGTTATATAAATTAAAATTTATAATACGTATTACGGGAAGAGATCTACAAATTACAGGTAATTTTAAGGGGATGGATATATCATAATGGGTATGTCGTACTGAAACCTTTTCATTTAGGAAAACTTTGATTATACACATTGTTTTAGTATACCAAGTAACTTTCCAGTACCTCAGACTAAGTAAAATACAACTGACTTGTATTCAACCGTTTCGTCTACTGAAACTTTTTTTGTCTACACACCAGATCAAATTTTATTAACGATCATATCGTCGGACACGACGAACAAATCATGTACCTAGACTTATATATTATTCTATTTAATACAGGAGGTTTCTTTTCCAAGTATATCATTTATATTGTGTCTTATGTTTACTGTTAAAACGGGGTGTCATGTTTCTAATAAATATTTTTGTAATATAAATTATAATGTAAATTTTCACCTAAAGTCTAGAAATGAAAATTCATATTAGACAACTACATTTTCAAAAGACAACAAACTGGTTTCAAAAATTTCTGTAACTGGGTCGAGTCAAGAATGAACGTAAGTGTTATATCTACCTTATAATACGGCATATACGTGTAAGTCAAACGACATAATGAAGAAATCTTTATATTGTGTAGTCATCCAAATGGACTATTCATTTTATGTACTCTGATACAGGGGTAGATTTTATTACAGACTTTTAACACGTAATTTCTATCCTTAAACTTAGATTCGAGGTGGAGAAGAGTTCATATATACCACAACCCAAGACACATATATTCATATTTCGTCAACCTAAGACACTATAGATTATGTATATGAACTCTACATATTATATATATGTAGAATCTTCGTCGTCTACATAAAAACTCTAGGTTACTCATCTTTATGGACGAAGAAGTTTCTCATTCACACCTTTTATTATGACTATAATATCTATTACTTTTTATTAATAGATATTTTCATGAACTGTTTTACAAAAAATTTCACAGACTTCATTTCACTTTCAGCGAGGCAACACAGACTGTGAAACACTGGGGTTCCTGACATCTGACGGTCCAAGGAGACAGGTACCCTAAGAGGTCCGTTCTATAACCTCACCTAACGGTTAGTGAAGAGGTCCCCTGGAAGGGTTGGGTTCCTGACTTGGGTCCAGAGGGCGTAGCGTCCACATAAGAAATGGTAGACTCGGTGATCCCTTCAGGATTACTAGGATCCTTTGAGTAATTAAAACTAGTCAGAGTTAAAATAATAGACTTTTTATTTCGTCAATCCAAGACACTATAGATTATAAGATACTAAGAATATCCTTTATTTTAAGAGTTTGAGGTCATGAAACCGCTGGAGTACGCTTCTCAACTGAGTAACCTTTTCTGAGACTACGACCCTCCTTAACCCTCGTCCTCCTTTTCCCCTGTTGTCTCCTACTCTACTGGCTTACCGTAGTGACAGAACTACCTGCACTCAAACTCACTTGAGGCCCTCAACCACTACCTGTCCCTCCGGACCGCACGACGTTAAGTACCCCAGTGTTTCTCAACCTGTACTGACTCGCTGACTTGACTTGACTTGACTGACTTTGTGTTTCTTATATTTATACGTATATTTTAAAGATATGTCAGGTAACTTACTCATAGTCGCTAAAAAAATTGTGGTCTTCTACCACTGGAAGAAGATTAGAGATAAGTAGACCTTAGGATAAATAGAAGTGAGAAAATTCTAATTAAATGTTAGTTCTGGTCTACCGAGTTCCGGTGGGTAAAAGTATAGGTCACGACTAATGGATTAATAGTTTTAGCAGTTTTCTTTACGGAACCAGTCTAAACGTTTACGAACGTCTTTCATACTTATACGTATACTTTATATTTCTTATATTTTTTTACTACATACTCAAAGTCTATATGAATGTTTTTAATTCATAAATATAAAGTTATAGTAGCTCATATTGTTCTTCTACCTATCTTATTACTGTTACGAAATCTAAATACGATCGAAACAGTGAATTAGAGAAACTGGTACCAGTTCATTCGACTAGAAAACCTCAGAAGTAAAGGAGTAGAGATTTTACCTCTAGAACCTAATTTACTCGAGGTCCCTAAGTAGGCAAAGGTTTGTAATGTAACAGACGTTTACACCCATGAGTCTTGAATTTTGGCATGAATTTATACCTCTTTGGACAAGACATTAAAAGCCAACTTTCAAAAGTATCTGATAAGACAACATATTTCAGGACTTCCATATCAATAGATGAAAGTGACTTCGACTACTTGAATCGATGTTAGTCTGGTACCCACCATTCGAAAATCTTGGACTACGGACCAAAGAAGAACAGTCTGAACCATTATTTTTTCTAAGGACAAAGGAAACAAGATAGGAAAGAAGGAGAAGGACGAAGTTCTGATATTGTAAGTTAAGTAATAATCCTTATCCACAACGTAACCTTTTGTGATAAGACGGATTCCATCCGTTTCTTACTTACTCTCGATTGTAACACACTAGGACGATACACGGTCCGTGTCAAACCTTTCACATCGTAAATCATACCGTATAACAATAATGTATGATTAATAATTTTTAATAATTAGTAATGTTGTTGAGATATCCCTTTACAAACGATTAGGGGGTAATAGTGTCTTGTCCTTTATTGATGACCTTCAAGTATTAAACGTCTTCTGGTGTGCCGATCATTCACAATCTTTTTCTTGTAACTTAAGGGAGACAGATCAAGAACGGTACGGTGGTAAGACAGAGTTTTTACTTCGATTGTCTTTGGAGTATTTAATTTCGATACGATGTTTTTATTTTCAGTACCTGTAAAACAAATTAATGAACCCTAATTTACTTTACGAAAGTTAAAGTTCAGTTTAATTTTTCTCATGTCGTATATAATACATTTCGTGTGAAAAGATTTAATACTATATATGTATGTTACCTAGTAATATGTAAGTGGTAACTAGGACAGATTCTGATGAATTACTATATGAGACTATAATTTTTGTTTTGTATTTGATAGGTGTGAATTATGTAGATTGTACGTATCTTTTTGTACCACTTTCCTTGGTTTTTTTCCATGTTTACTTAATTGTTTGTCCACAGTTCATGAACAAAACAAGGTATGTGAGACGGTCTATGACCTTTATATCACACTGATTCCGTCTGTAACAAGGATGGGATGTCACATGATTCACATGGATGTCACATGATTCATCGAACTATAAAGACACATTACCCCAATGTTTACTAAAAATAAACCCGAAAAGAATGGAAAAAGAGTAAAAGATTTATTAGATATTATATTTATATTACAGAAAGTATTAGTCGTTTATATTATTTTATTTGAGAGTAGAAAATGTCGACACATATTTTCTCTATAAATAAAGAAAGATGAAAGAGATCCGATACGATATCAACGACAACAAGTCAGTGGTTCAGTACAGACTGAGAAACGTTAGGGTACTTGACATCGTGTGGTCCGAAAAGACAGGAAGTGACAGAGGTTCTCAAACGAGTTTAAGTACAGGTAACTCAACAACTACGTTCGGTTGGTATATATGTACACACGTACAAATCAGTGAGTCGACACAGACTGAGAACGTTGGGATACTTGTCTGACAGAGGACGGTCCGAGACCAGTACCCAAAGAGGTCCGTTTTTATGACCGCACCCCACGGTAAAGGAGGAGGTACCCTAGCAGGGTTGGGTCCCTAACTTGAGTGTAGAGGACGTAACGGTCCGCCTAAGAAATTGTGACACGGTGGTCCCTTCAGGGTCGATGGGTAATGATATAAATATATATGTATATACGAACGACGACGACGACGATTCAGCGAAGTCAGCACAGGCTGAGACACACTGGGGTATCTGCCTTCGTATGGTCCGAGGGGGCAGGGACCCTAAAAGGTCCGTTTTTATGATCTCACCCCACGGTAACGGAAGAGGTGTATATACGAATTATAGGTGATAAACCCATCTGAGACCGTCAACCACTACCTGTCACTCCGGACCTCACGACGACAAGTACCCCAACGTTTCTCAGCCTGTGCTGACTCGTTAACTGGACTTATAGGTGATTGAGAAGTTTGAGTACTAAGTGGTGGTTAGGATTGAAAGGTAGAGGGATTAAAAGTAGTAACCATACAAAAGTGGACTAACTTTAATTGAATTATCTCGACGAGTAAGAGTTTACAGGTGGGAAAAGAGTGTTGAAGATTAATGTGTAAGCTAGGTAGTTGAATAAACACGGGATGGTGAGGCACAAGGCAAGTACGAAAAGAAAGTAAGAATTGTATTTCATGTAATTTCTAAAATAAAAATTACGTAACCTGAGAAGACTCTATAGCATCTGAAGGATTCTAGTCTAAGTTCAGTAAAAAAAGTTTATTGACGAAGATCTCTTTTTACGAAATAAAACAAAGATTTTTCAAGGTAAAGTATTAGTATTTACTTGGTATTTAAACTTAAAAACTTAATTAAAACTTAAAAAATGCGGAAAGTTATGTTCTTGGTTGAATTTAAGGTTACGGTTTACGTTACTGTAACTCTAAAACAGGACTCATTGACATTTACAGATACACATACATCTAAAGATCATTCATGAAATACTATTTTCTTACATAAATTAATTTAATCATCTTATTCATGAAATTGAGTTACTGGAGAAATCAATCATAATCTTAAGTATACCACTAACGAAATTTTTGATTTACATTAACTTTCAGTGAAAATCATTGTATAAAAAATAATAAGTTTGTTTCCGTTCGTGTATAAAATCTTTCGGTTCATCATGTACCTCATATTACTTTTTGTCGTCAGAAGCTAAGTTGAAAACTTAGAAAAAGTTGTCTCCGTTATTTAAGTTGAGAGGATCTATAAAAAGAAATAACATAACGAAAGTATAAAGAACTACGTGAAATTGAAGGCAAGAGACTAAACAATTAAAATTTGTAATAGGTGACTGAAGGAGATGATCTTTTATGTCTATATTGTGATTCGGTTAGGTATGGAAATAAAGAAGAAAAGTAGAACGAGTATAAAATATAGTATAAAAAATACTTTAGTTTTAATATAATTAGAAAAATAGTGATACATTTATGACTAGTAACGACTCGATCTATCATTTATCCTAATACAAAGGAAAAACCATCGTATCATACAAGAAATCCTTCGTATAATTATGAACACCAGAAATTTTTAAGCGAGAAAAGAATTAAAAACCTGAGATAGTGATTAAAAAGGGATTGAAGGTTGACTTAAAATTTTGGAGATGATTATAATAAATAGTATACCAGTTTATGTAGGTTTATGTTCCCAAAAAAACAAACAAACAAAATAAAACAAAACAAAACGAAAGACCTCGAAAGGAAGAACTTTAAGAGACTACAGAAAGAGGTTAAACCTTACTAATGGTAGTTCCAAATCATGTTTTGATGATAAGACCGTGAAGTACATGGTAGAGAAGACACAAGTCAGGGTAACGGTGTAGAGTAAAACAAGAAGAAAGAATTATACGTTATATATATATACGAATATCTATGTATATTCTCGTATATATATACATGTATATATGAATATATGTACGAATATATACCCGAATGGACCATCGAGTCGACCATTTCTTAGGAGAACGTTACGCCCTTTGGGACCAAGCTAAGGACCCAATCCTTCTAGGGGACCTCTTCCTTTACTGACAGGTGAGGTCATAAGAACGGACCTCTTAGGGGTACCTGTCTCCTCGGAACACCCGATGTCAGGTATCCCAACGTTTCTCAACCTGTACTGATATCGTATAAGTTTTCGTCTCTGTAATGAAACGGTTGTTTCCAGGTAGATCAGTTCCGATACCAAAAAGGTCACCAGTACATACCTACACTCTCAACCTGACACTGTTTTCGATTTGTGACTTCTTAACTACGAAAACTTGACACCACAACCTCTTCTGAGAACTCTCAGGGAACCTGACGTTCCTCTAGGTCGATCAGGTAAGATTTCCTCTAGTCAGGACCCACAAGAAACCTTCCTTACTACGATTTCGACTTTGAGGTCCTGAAACCGGTGGAGTACGCTTCTCAACTGAGTAACCTTTTCTGAGACTACGACCCTCCCTAACCCCCGTCCTCCTCTTCCCCTACTGTCTCCTACTCTGCCGACCTACCGTAGTGGCTGAGCTACCTGCACTCAAACTCACTTGAGGTCCTTAACCACTACCTGTCCCTCCGGACCGCACGACGCTAAGTACCCCAACGTTTCTCAGCCTGTGCTGACCCGCTGACTGCACTTCACTTCACTTTGTTGATTCGTGTCTTGTCGTACGAATATATATATATATATATATAAAAGAAGTCAAGAAAAGATTTAAAAATTTTTAAAAATCTTTTATGAAAAATACACAAACGAAAGTTTTGTAACGTATAGACTACGTATAGAAATAGTAAGGGTGAGTAATATAATTATCAGACCGACTTATATTTTAATATACAACTTATAGTGAATCTTGTACTTCGTTAGAGATAAAGATCCAAGATCGTGATCATAATGACTGTCAGTTCCGATGAGAGTAGGAGTCAGAAAACATATATTAGAAAGAACGGTTGGGGAGATGGATCTTGAAAGTACTAAGAGTAACAGTCACAAACGTTTCGTGTGTTTTTACACGAAACAAATCTGAGAAAAAGTACATAAAAAGACCCGAGGGTCACCCGAGAGAAAAGTTAGGTCTCTACATTGAAAATTAAGAACTCTTAGTAGAAGATAATAAACAATTTATTAAAGATGGAATGGTCAGGACAAATAAAAGAGATTTTAATGGAAATAAACGTATAACCTGGGGGATAACTTTTGAGATCAAAAGAAAAGAGATAAACAAGGAAGTGAATTTCACAGTAGAAGATGTAAGAAACCCTAAATAAATTCGAAGAAAAGGTTCAGGAGATGGTTACAGAAGATCAACAGACGAAAGAAGGGGGGGGGTGGGGGCGAGTGAATACTATCGTAAAAAAAATGAACAAAATAACTAAGTCATTGGATTGAGAGACTCTTACCATTTATAACAACCTCAACGAGTAGTAAGGGAAAACTAGGGACGTAACTAAGACTATGGAGCCACCATGAAAACAGACAGAACTAGAGACGAAAGACGTAACCTCCAAAGTGAGTTCACAGACAATCCCTTTACTTTTCGACTCTTGTTTGAGATTCTTGTACTTTCCAAAAGTTTACATTTCACCGGTCTAAGTAATACTCTAAGGGTTTCCAATAATAGATAAATAAAAAAAAAGGAGTTCTCGATAACGTCAAATAAGTCTCTGTAATTAGACCAAAGAACTCTGACTCGTCGTTTTCATTCAATATCCAGAGTGAAAAACCACACAAAGAGTCTTGTGACATGACACTCTTAGAGATATTTTACTTTTACTAAGACAAATATCGGTTGATTCGTAATCTCCCCGAAAGGTCCACCGAGTCACCATTTCTTAGCGGATGGTTCATCCTCTACGTCCAACTTAGGGACCCAACCTTTCTAGAGGACCTTTTCTTTTACCGTTACGGGAGGTTGGAAGAACGGACCCTTGAGTTACTTGTCTCCTTGGACCACCCGATGTCAGATGTCATAACGTTTTCTGTCTGTGTCAGAATCACTGATTCATTTACATCCTCTGTAACTTAAGATCTAGGGAAGAGAAGCTTTTAGTTTCCTCTAGTCAGAACCCACAAGTAACCTTCCTGACTACGATTTCGACTTTGAAGTTATGAAACCGGTGGAGTACACTTCTCAACTGAGTGACCTTTTCTGAGATTACGACCGTCACTAACCCCCGTCCTCCTCTTCCCCTTCTGTCTCCTACTCTACCGGTCTATCGTAGTGACTGAGATACCTGTACTCAAACTCATTTGAGGCCCTCAACCACTACCTGTCCCTCCGGACCGTACGACACTAAGTACCCCAGCGTTTCTCAGCCTATACTGACTCACTGATTTGACTTGACTTTGACTTACATATGATTAAACACTTTCCAAGGAGTGACAGTAAAATAAATCACATAAGTTATTACTGAAATGAATTCATATAAAATAGAAAAAAAAGGAAAAAGAACAGTTTCTCCTTCTCTCTATATATCTTATGATATGAAACGTCCAAAATTCGGTTTATATAGTTTTTATAGTAAAGTTATATATTAGTTGTATTTTTAATAATTGTTTTATCAATCAAGAGAACATGATTCATAACAAATGTGAACATCGTAAAGAATTACACCCTATCAGTGTAAGGTTTACGAGTCAGTGGAGTTCGTCGGTCACCAGTTGTATAACCTGTTGTTCATAGATTTAGTCTCTAGAACTGGACCACCGATAATGGGGAAGTTCCACAACAAACAAATAAACCCTTTTAATGGGAACGGAACAAGATATCTAATTTTACAATTTCATTACCTGAAGTGTACTTGTTAAGGTCTAAAGATCTACAAGAACTTTTACCCCACTAAAACCGTTAAGAATTTTGACCCCACTGAAACAGACATAAAAGTAACCCGTTGGATACTAGTTAGACTGACAAAGACAGGACAAACAGTATGTGTCAATGTTTGGTAGAGTGAGTAACTATAATGGTTGAAGAGGGGAGTATTCCTAAACTTAAACAACAACAAGTCAGTAGGTCAGTACAGGTTGAGAAACGTTGGGGTACCTGACGTTGTGTGGTCCGGAGGGACAAGCAGTGTGAAGGGACTTCAAACGGGTTCAAGTACAGGTAACGTAGGTACTATGGTAGGTCGGTAGAGTAGGAGACTACGGGAGTAGAGGAAGACGGTAGTTCGAAAGAGTCGTAGTCCCTCAAAAGATCACTCAACTGACAAGTGTAGTCAACTGGGTTTATGATCTGGAAGTCGAAGTCGTAGTCAGGAAGGTTCCTCACAAGTCCCAACTAAAGGGACTTCTAACTGACCAAACTAGAAGAACGACAGACTCTCTGAGAGTCCTCAGAAGAGGTTATGGTGTTAAGTTTCAGTAGATAAGAAACCACGAGACGAAAGAAATGTCAGATCGAGAGTGTTGACATGTACTGGTGACCCTTCTAGTATCGGAACTGATATACCTGGAAACAGTCGTCTCATTACAGAGACGAAAAGTTATGTGTAAAAGTTTTGTTTTTATAATTAAAAAAATTACATATAAATCAAAAGTCGGCCGAGAAAGTGAGAGGAAGAAACGGGAGTAGTTCTCCGAGAAATCGAGGAGAAACGAAAGACAGTAATCTCACCATAGTAGACGTATAGACTCCAATAACTACAAAGTGGGTACATGGAACTAAGGTCGAACATTGAGTAGGTCGGATTGTAAAGAGTACTACACGAGTCCTATATCCAATTTGTTTATCCCACTGTCGTCTGTCGGGACAGTATGAGGAAAGAGTTAAGACTTAGTTAGTCAACAAGGTATGTCTCAAGATTGACAATGAAGAACTGGGCGTATGTCCAAAGAGTCCTCTGTTCATTGTACTAGACTATAAGTGTAGAGAAATTCTCAAAGGTGTCAAACAATAACAGGTGTGTCAGTTTCCCAAATTGTATCAGATACTTTATCCCCTCCTCTTCCGTTACCGTTGGGTGAGAACGGACCTTTTAGGGTACCTACCTCCTCGGACCATCCGACACCAGGTACCCCAGCGATTCTCAGCCTGTGCTGACTCGTTGAAGCGAAAGCGAAAAGTGAAAGTACGTAACCTCTTCCTTTACCGTCGGGTGAGGTCACAAGAACGGACCTCTTAGGGTCCCTGCCCCCTCGGACCACCCGATGGTAGATACCCCAGCGTGTCTCAACCTGTACTGACTTCGTTGTATCTTCGTCTCCGTCGTACTTTGTCTCCATCTACAAAAAGACCTTAAGAGAACGAGAGAAATACTAGGTCCCTTACACCCGTTAAATTAGAGACCATGGAGACGGAAAAGGTTTGGGTCGAACCTGTAGACCTTCAAGAACCAAGCGTATTACGACTTCGGATCGTACGTTGTAAAATTCGTATTGGAATGATCGTACCCTCTGGTCACGTTAGCAGGTCATCCAACTTGTAAGAAATCATGATGGGAGGAACACTTGACCGTACTCATAACTGGTAAAGGTCAGGACACCGGTGACGACCTAGAAGGTCTAAACGACTATATAACTCACGTTCTGAAGCTATCGTAGTAATAAATCCCAAACCTTATCGAGACGACCTTAGGTAGCGTAGGTGATCAGAATAATTGTCGTCACGAGGGATTCTAGGTGAACTGAAGTGTGAGGACTTACAGACCGAGACCCACTGACTGTGTGGTTGTATCAGTAGACCAAGTAATTCTAGAAAGAACGTCTCAAGAAGGTACATCAGAAAAGTAGAAAAGAACTAGAGAAGTCACGGATGGACCAGAGATGGTAAAGGAAACAACACGGGTAGAAACCCGTTTTACAAGGGAACTATCAAGGTTAAAAGGACTTTTCTAGAGATCAGAACGGGGAATACACCAAAAGAAGATAAAAATACGTGATAAGTAACTTCTTTCGGAAGAACAGAGAAGAACGACAAGAAACCTTGAGACGTAAATCAACCGACATGAAAAGGGAAAAAGCGAAAGAGAAGTGAAGAGAAGTAAGAAGTCGATAAAATTTCTGAGGAGTCTATTGGTGAAACGGAAGAACGAAAAGAAGAAACTCCCCTACCAAAACAAGTGACGAAGGATATGTTACCATACCTGGAAGTAGGTATCAAGAAGTCCGTGTGACAAATGATCCAAATTGGGGAACTTAGATAAATAGTGGAGGAGACGTATAAGTATCCCCTAAATTCAGTATGGACCGATCGAATCACCAAAGGGGACGAAAGAAATCAAATTCGGACTTAAAACGATCCTCTTCGATTACTAGACTCGTTGTCAGGCGAGATCCAGAATAGAAACGACTGACATATTTCGAAGAGGGAGAAGTTGATGTTTCTTGCATTAGTTCAACTAAAACTATAACTGGTACACCACTACAGGTACATATTTCAGAAAACACAACAACTTTTTCCCACAAACGATACTGGTCACGTAAGAGAACCGTCTTAAGTCAATCAGAAACAGGACGAAGAAAACTCAAATGTTTGAGTATTAGACCTAATTAGGTCTCTTCATTAAACAATAAGGTAGATATCTACCACTATTTCGATTTTGGTTTGGACTTATGTACTATTGGGAAAGAGTCCTGTAGTAGAATAAACCCCACTGAATTTGAATATAGAAAAAGTGAAACCAGATAAAGGGGAAATAAGGAGGTAGTCGGATAATTTGTTACTGGGGTTTAGAAAGGAGATTTTTGTTGAGTGTATGAATACCTACGATACTTAGACCGATTAGAATAGAGGAAAGAAACTATTTTGGTTTGTTAAAATCTTTTATTTAAAAATTTCCCTAACAAAAACTTGAAAATTTCAGAGACTCCGAGAAATTATCGGGATCTCACTAAACAAATCTTACTTTGGAAATAATTTTTTAATTTACGAATCGTGAATAGTCTAAAGAAATTATCGTCACATTGATTTTACTTTGTACCTATTTAATGAGACGAATAGTGAGAGGATTTGATCATATTCTGACCACGATTTTCATAGTTATTAAAATTGTACATTTAGATCTATGTTTTCCCTTGTAATGTCGTTATATTTAAAGTTATCGTGCACCTTGATTGACTACAGTTATTTTGGTCTTATCACAGATGAGGGATCTCTCTCTTTCATATAATTACACCTTTCCCGTATTCCCTGGAAGGCCTAACAACCTGTACTATCTATAAACTACATTACCACTAATGTGTCCACATACATACATTTTTAAACGGCGAACTCTAACGACTTCAAAGTGTAAAATAACATATATACAATGTGGAGTTAAAAATTTTTTCTTCTTCCTTCTCCTCCTCCTCCTTCTCCGCCTCTTTCTCCTCCTCTTGTATCAACGAAGAGAATGACTAAGAAACCAAACAAGTGAACAAAATTAAAGGTTGATTCTACATATCTCGAAATGGACAGTTTCACCTCAGTTCACTCCATTATTCGTTTCCTCGAGTCTCTCAGGTTTCTGGACCACTCCGGGTTCTTTCGTATTTCTATTTCGTATATCTGAACCTCAACGAACATATCATTGCAGTCAATGAGCCGTTTTCTTCATTACGTGTCATTGACCTAGAATATACACGATTTTGAAACGTTAGTAGATCAAACTCTCTAAAATTTTAGTCTAAAACATAGATGAACACGGGGCCCTGTAAGGCTGTCACTGGCTACGGTCATTTCGACTACACACTGCTTATATTCGTTTAACGCAAAAAAGACCAAGTAAATAAAACAAATTTAACACGATTCATGAACTTATTAATCAAATTTGTACGTGTCTCGGTTTGTTTTCATTTTTATAACGTTTCCTTTTCTCTTTTACACAAACAGAAATAAGAATTCGACCATCATATGACGTACCTTAAATCGCACTAACTGGTAACATTAACGAACAAAACCTTACTCACTCTTGGTGTGAGAGTAAGGAGACGGTGGTGTTTATAATTCGTCAGTGACCTTACAGAGAACACCACACAAACACCCAAATATAGTACAGTGAAGATGATCTTAACATTAGTAATTAATGAATTCTCAAGTAAGTCAAATTTTATAAAAGGTGATTTTAGGGGAAAGTTTATTTATGAACCTTATTTTACCTTTCAGTCCCTGAAAAGTTCACACCGGAATTTTTCGTTTGCAAATTGACGAAATATGGAATTTAATATATAACACGGAGAAAGTTTAAATCACGTATGTGACCCAACAAAAAGTGAATCCTTATGTTTTAATAAAAAGGGAGTTAGGGTATGGTAAAATAAGTACAACCAAGTGTCATGAAGTTTACTAAAATTTTTCAGTAATTCTGTCTTTCTGGAGTGTCAGAAACCGTCGATTAGGACTTTGAAGGAATTTTATTCGGACACCCCTTATCTAAGGTCATGTTTTAACGAAAATTTGTTATTAAAAGAAAGACTACTATAAAGTTGTTGCGTTCTCAGCTGGTGAAAAAGTGCAATATACTTCTCAATTTTTTCCCCCCCCTTTGTAAAAATCTATTTAAAGTGAGAAATGTAGGTGTAGAAATTTATAAAATCTTTTAATAAATAAATAAGAGTGTCCTTCATTATTTAACAACGGGAGTTTAGATCTTTTTTCTCATTAATTCTTTTCGATCAAGAGATCAGGAAACCGCTAGCTAACACATCATAACTCTTTGGCAAATATATTTACTCTATAAACGAAAGATTCGAAATAAATGTCTTAAACGGTCTACTCGTAACATGGGGCACTTGATATTAATACCGAAAGGTCGACAATGGTCTTTAGAGCCATACGTGTCGAAACCTACGGACTTTGTACAAATTCTTAGTCGATGAGCATTCGGATTTTATTATAGTTGATAATCTTTAACCATTTGGGTGACTCTTTACCGACGACTAGGTACTTCTGACTTTAATGTCCCCACCTATATGAAAATTATTCAGAAGGGTAAAAACAGAGGTGAAGTCTGAACTTAGTTGATATGAATTTACTGGGATTCATCTCCTCTGTAAGACGTAAACTTTCTGGTTGGTAATGTCATTAAGTTGCTGGGGGAGATCCTTACATATTACTACGAAGTGGTGGGAAGAAAAATCTTATGAAAAGGAATAAACATTATTTTTCGGGAGACCAATGGCGACTTTGAATACGATCCAGACACTAAAAAGATGAAAAAACTCCTTTACATTATAAAAGACCAGAACAAAAAGTACCAGACCTTGAGGTTGGAGGTTTTGTTTCTTTCATCTCTCAATCTTCCAAGTCGGAACCAGAAGGTTGGGGGGTGGGGTGGGGAGAGGGGGGCGTGGGNGTCGGTGTGTGTGTGTGTGTTGTGTTTTCGTTCGTACAGTGAAAAGGAGTTAGAAGAAGACCCACACGGACGTACTAACATGTGGGGTTTGTACTTACCTACTATGGAAATAACTAAAGACCCAATACTTTTATTTCTGATCATTTTCAACTTGATTTTAACAGACCCGTCAACAGTTACGACAGAGAAACTAGAAGATAGAGTCACTCCTACTTGACCACTTCACAGTTCCAGTCTCCGGTTCAGTCCTCGGGTCATTGTTCCTGTCTCCGGGTCCCTCGTGACTCTGTTCAGGAGGTTCGTCCGGTCTTTCGTCTTCATCTGGAAGAAATCGGTCATGGATTCTACCTCCGAAGGGGTCACCGAGCCGTCATTTCTTATACAGACGTTACGTCCTCTGGGTCCAAGGTAGGGACCCACTCCTTCTTGGGGACCTCTTCCTTTACCGTTGGGTGAAGTCACAAGAACGGACCTTTTAGGGTGTCTCTCTTCTCGAACCACCCGATGTCAGGTACCCCAACGTTCTCAACCTGTGCTGAATCGTTGATTCGTTGTTTGTTGTTTTTCCCTCCACGATCTCAAGGAATTTATATCAGAGAACGAAGTCTAGTCCCAATCACGGGTCTAGTTTCCCTTGTTCAAACAGCTATACTTACGGCAGTGAGAGGACGCCTGTCCCTCCCCTCCCTCTCAGATCTTTTGTCCTGTCTGGACTGTCTTGACATAGACAAATGTTTCATTGTTTTTGTAATTTATAGGTTATCCTAACAACATATTTGATACCGTCAAGTTTCCATATAACACATCAGCAAGTTTTACTACTGATACTGATTTGTCGTCGTACTTTTACATAATACTATACTTTATAAAAGTAAGTGATCCCGAATGCATTGTTTTATTGTGTCTGAACACCCCAAAGTTGACATCTCTAAATAAAAGAGAGGTAAGATCTTCGGGTTCTAGTTTCACAACCGTCCCAACCACAGAAGACTCCGGAGAAGAGGAACCGACGTCTGTCGGTGAAAGAACGATACAGGGCTGTACCAGCAAGGAGAGTCGTGTGTACAGAGAAACTCATATGTTTATAAGAGAAGAAGATTCCTACCGCCAGTCTAACTTAATTCCGGTGAAGTTGTTGAAGTAAAATTTAATTAATGGAAAAATTTCCCGAATAAAGATTTATGTCAGTGTAAGACTCAATATATCCAATCTCAGAGTCGTATACTTAAATCCTCATTGTAGTGAGTTGGGTATCGTTTTTATTGTTTGTTTTTCCTCATATGATTTTATCCAATTTCACTACACTCGAGTTCGTAAATGGTCCATATTCCGAAGAACGTATAAGTAAGAAAATTCACAGTGTTCTTGTGGTCGGTGGTGAATTTTTCTTCTTTTGTGTCTGAGTTCTGAAATTTATTAAATGGTTTCCTGGGAGTCCATAATCTATGTCTTTGACATTCTCGGAGCATACATATTAAACTTTTAAGTATAAGAAAGATACTACTGTTTAATAGTACAACTACCCGAATTCTTGTCAATTTTACCTCAATAAACAAAAATCTTTTACATATAACAATCTCATAATTGAATTTTGTTTATTTTCTCCTATTCATTTGTTCATGTCAACTTTTAATTTAAATACGGTTCTGGTAAAAGATCCATAGTACCATAGTACTTATTTTTCTCAGTCTATGTCAGGTTCGAGAATTCCTCTTCCCTTTAACCGTACACATTTGCGTATTTATCAATTCTTTGCAATTGATGAATTCCCAGGACTCTGGCCTCTTCAATTAATTGAATAAACATAGTACGGATATTAATTTAAAAAGTTTTCGGGAGGTTTTGAAAAGATATAACATGTAGGGATTCGTAAGAGACACACCTCACACGTACGAGTCAGTACAGGCTCAAAAACTCTGGGGGTGTCTGATTTCGGGCAGTCTAAGGAGAGAGGTACCTTGAGAGGTTCGTTCTTTTGACCTCACCCCTACGGTAAGGGAGTAAGTCCCCTAGAAGGGATGGGTCCCTAGTTTGGGTAAAGAGGACGAAGAAGACGTAAGGACCTCCTAAGAAATGGTGATTCGGTGGTCACTTCTGACACATAAGTGATTAAGTTAATATAAGGAAAACTTAGATGGTACAAAGTCTCTACCTATATATCGATACTTATTCCGTTTCTCTGACGAATACCGAAGGTTTGATTTCTTACAAAAATTTTCACGTTACGTTTCTGACATTATAACTTTTCAAGGAATGTTACGAACAAATTTTCGTGTCTAATTTATTATTATTATTTATTTTGTTTTTGTGTCTAAAGAGTCGTAATAAGTCCGGATAACTTAGTCTGATGGAGTTTCGACCCAAACCCTCAGAGACAAAAATTCTCAAACGGAAGATTTTATACACTGGGGTACCGGATGTCCCTCTAAGTTATTTACACTACCCGGGACACCATCAAATGGTTTAATGAGGGTTTAAAAAGTCCAATTTTGTTGTTTATAAATAATAGAGTGACAAAGACACCTGGTCTTTAGACCTTTGTCAAATGGAACCACGGGGACGGAGTTCTAACGATTGTTTTCAGGATCTGATGTCAGAGCAGGTACCCAAACCGTCTTTCTTCTGGTCGAAGGTTCGTATAAGTGTGGAAACCCCCCTTGAGTCACGGAGTACTCAATATCCTAGCTCCCGGGATCAATGAAGGACTTATATCCGGTTTCCGGGGAATCAAAGAACGGTGTCCCACCCGTCGAATACTGTGTTGTTGACACTCGTTCGTTCTCGTGTTCGTTCTGTCTTCGGTCTCGGAAACCCACTGGAATATAATCTTTACAGTAAGGTCACTAGTAATCCAGGTCGAGTATAAGTTCCCCTCTCTGAGGTGTTCCTGTTCTTGTAGTCTTACACCCTTATTACTTCTCGATAGAATTTCCCCCGGACAAGAAATGAAAACCTCTAAGTCGTTTCTTGTACATTCGAGTCTGGACTCCCTACTCATTGACTTGTTTGACTCTTCTTTCCTCTCCGTTTCCTGGTAAGGCGTCCTATCTCTTGTCCGACATTCTCGGGTTTCAAGTGACGTAAGTCCCGTTGATAAACAGAAAATTTCCAGAAGTTTCCCAAGTCTTTAGGAAACGAATCCGAATAAAGATCCCTGAACTCTTTTTTTTTTAGAATAGAGTCTTTTAATTCCAACTCCCTTAAAAAATTTTTCATTTATACTAAGGTTTATATGGTTTTAACCAGGACTTTGGTTTTGAACGAGTCAAAGACAATAATTATTTTTTATTTTTGGTTCGGACTTTTATCAAAATTTTTACATGACCACCTTTATTCGACTCAACAAAAGTAGACAGAAACAACACTGTCTCGGAAGGTGAGTGTTACGTAGAACGTCGGAAACAGGGTAAAGTCGAAATTAAGAGACAGTACGTTTGTACCTGGTCCACATCTGGTGTTTAATTTTTTTTTTTTCTTTTTCTGACCCATCAGTCTCAGAAACAAGGGATGACTTTTTGATGGAGAGGTATCTTCACATTCCAAAGAACGAAAAGGGAATAGGATTAGGCTCACCGTCACACCTAACCTTATGTAAGTAAACCTAAAAAATCAGACATAGTGTATTGGTTTTTAGTCTCACCCCTTAACACCACAGGGCTCTCTCCGAGACTGGAGTCGTAGACCTTCAGATTCCAAACCGACCAGAACCAAGTCGGTGATTGTACTACTCATTTGATTAAGTTAATTGAAACGTCCCGGACAAAAGGTAGGAGTATTTACTTCTCAAACTCCCTCTGGTCATCAAGAGTTTCAGACCAGGGACCTAGTCACGTAAGTATAGTGGACTATTGAATCGTCTTTATGTTTGACCTCTCAGAGGAGACAAGTTAAGTCAAGTCAAGTCAGCGAGTCATCAGAAACGCTGGGGTACTTGACGTCGTGTGGTCGGAGGGACAGGTAGTGGTTGTGGGACTCAGGTGGTTTTGGGTACAGAAACTCAGCCACTTAATAGAGTAGGATACAGCAGGGGAAGAAGAACACGGGAGTTAGAAAAGTTTACTCAGTCAAGAAACGTAGTCCACCGGTTTCATAACCTCAAAGTCGAAGTTGTAGTCAGGAAGGTTACTTGTGGGTCCTGACTGGAGGAAATCCTACCTAACCAACCTAGAAGAACGTCAGGTTCCCTGAGAGTTCTCAGAAGAGGTTGTGGTGTCAAGTTTTCGTAGTTAAGAAGTCGTGAGTCGAAAGAAATATCAGGTTGAGAGTGTAGGTATGTACTGGTGACCTTTTTGGTATCGGAACTGATCTACCTGGAAACAACTGTTTCATTACAGAGACGAAAAATTATACGACACATCCAACCAGTATTGAAAACAAGGTTCCTCATTCGTAGAATTAAAGAACCGAAGTTAGTCGTAGACGTCACCAAAACTTCGGGTCTTATTATTTTAGACTGTGACAAAGGTAACAAAGGGGTAGACAAACGGTACTTCAGTTACCGTGGGGTAAGGTCATGAGAACGGACCTCTTAGGGCACCTGTCTCCTCGGACCACCCGACGTCAGGTACCCCAGCGATCCTCAACCCGTGCTGACTCGTTGAAGTGAAAGCGAAAAGTGAAAGTACGTAATCTCTTCCTTTACCGTTGGGTGAGGTCACAAGAACGGACCTCTTAGGGTCCCTGTCTCCTAGGATCACCCGACGACAGATACCCCAGTGTGTCTCAGCCTGTGTTGACTTCGTTGAATCGTCATCGTCGTCATCGTTACCCTGGTCTACGGTACTAGAAGTAAAAGACTTATAACTCGAAATTCGGTTGAAAAAGTGAGAGGTGAAAGTGAAAGTAGTTCTCCGAGAAATCAAGAAGAAGTGAAAGACGGTATTCCCACCACAGTAAACGTATAGACTACAATAACTATAAAAAGGACCGTTAGAACTAGGGTCGAACAAAAAGAAGGTCGGGTCGCAAAGAGTACTACAAGAGACGTATCTTTAATTTATTCGTTCCACTGATATATGTCGGAACTGATATATGTCGGATAAGTCTTGGTCAGACAACAAGACACAGGTCAAGATTGACAACGAAAGACTGGACGTATATCCAAAGAGTTCTCTGTTCAGTTCATCAAACCATAAGGGTAGAGAAAGTCTTAAAAGGTCAAATAACACTAGGTGTGTCAGTTTCCGAAACCGTATCAGTTATTTCGTCTTTATCTACAAAACGGTCTTGAGAGATCGAAAAAACTACTAGGTCGTCTACAACCGTTAAATTAGAGACCAAGGAGACCGAAAAGATTTGGTCGAACTTGTGGGTCTTCAAGTACCAAGAACATAATGACTTCGGACCGAACCTCTTAAAACTAGTAATGAAATGATCACACACTCTACTTACGTTAACACGTCATCAAACTCGTAAGAAACCGTAACGGAAAGAAACCCTTACCTTACTTTTAACTGGAAAAGGTCAGGACATCGGTGACGACTCAAAAGGTTTAAACGACCGTATAACTCACGTTGTGACAGTGTCGTAGTAGAAAATCCTAAACTCTATCGAGTTAACCTTAAGGTAGTGGAGGTGATCGAAACAAGTATCACTACGAAGGGTTCCGGGTGAACTGAAGTGTGAGGTCCTACAGACCGAGATCCACTTACTAGTGTGGTAGCACTAATAGACCCAGAACTTCTAGAAAAAACATGTCAAGAAGACACATAAGAACGGTGGAGAAGAATTATAGAAGACGAAGACAATCCAGGTATGGTAAAGACAGGAAATAACTCGGGTAGAAACGTACTTTATAAGGGAACCATAGAGATTAAAAGAACTTCTCTAGAGATCAGAAAGGGTAAGATAACAAAAGGAGATAAAGAAACGTGACTAGTGACTCCTTCCGAAAGAATAGAGAGGAACGATAAGAAACCTTGAGACGTAACTTTATCCATAAAGAAAGGAAAAGAGGAAACACAAAGTAAAGAGAAGAAAAGTTTCGATAGACATTCCGGAGGAGTCTGTTGGTAAACGAAAAAACGTAAAGAAGAAGAACCTCTACCAGAACTAAGGACAGAGAATATGTCACAGTACTTGGAGGCAGGTATCAAGTAGTCCGTGAGACAGATAGTCTAGATCCGGCAATTTAGATAAAGAGTGAAGATGACATATCAGTATTCCCTAAACTAAATCCAGTATGGACTTACCGGATCACCAAAAGAGGTAAAGAAGTTAAAGTCAGACTTAAACCGTTATTCCTCAAGTACTAGACTCGGTGTCAATCGAGGGGTAGAACAAAAACGACTGACATAACTTCAAGAGGTAGAACCGACGTTTCTTATATTAGTTAGACTAAAACCACAGTTGGTGGACCACTACAGGTACACATCTCAGAAGAGAACACAACAACCTTCGCCCACAAACGATATTGGTCACACAAGAGAACTGTTTTGAGATAATCGGAAACGGTACAAAGTAATACATGAGGTTCCGGTTTAAACGGACAATGAGATCCACAAAGAACTGAAGGATGAAAACGTAAGGTCAGGGGATATTACTTTTCCTGTAAAACCCCTCCACAATCAAGATCTTCCAGAACTTCCAGAAGTATCTCGACAAGTTGAAGTCGAAGAAGTCGTAATGACCAGTCCCGTATCTGAACCTAATGGCACTATAACTTACCAAACAGAACCTTTACTTGTCTCTAGTAAGACAGTAACAACTCTAAAGTAGGTTCATGACGTAAAGTCTGAGAAACAACTAACACTACCGATGAGGTAAAGAAGATTCCCTAAGAACGGGTGTCATCATCTATATTACCAGTAGACTCAATTTAAGTGGGTAAGGTCAAGTAGAATTAAGTGACTAAGGATCTTATAGGTACAAGTGAGAACGGCAGAGGCCAAACTGGTGAAGGTTAAACGGAACTAAGTACCTGGATTATAAGGTCCAAGGAGACGTTATAACGAGCAATGTCGCAGCTTGGGACGAAGGTAGTGGTCAGGGTAAGTGTTGACCTACAAGAAAAACGAAACCGAGGTAGGAAAGTAAGAATAACCTCAAAAAAGAGGTGACTATAGGTCATCGTATAACTCGTGGATAACTATACCTCGTCGGTACTTCTCTCTGGGGTGTAGGTTCCATTCTCTTTGGGGTCATTCTGCCGTCCGTGACTCTCTCCCCTAGTCTCCCGTCCGTCTGACTTTGATGTCAGTGTCTGTTGATCGGTCAGACTAGTGTACCTGGTGTCGGAACAAATTAAATTACTTTGATTCGGTGCGATACACCCCGGTGAGTTCTGTCGACACAGTACCACCTCTCGAGACTGTCTTACACCAGGAGACCTCTTCCCTTACCGTTTGGTGAAGTCATAAGAACGGAACTCTTGGGGTACTTGTCATACTCAGAGGAGATCTAGATGACTTAGTCTTCGAACATCACCCCTCCTGTCCGTCACCACGACATTCGGAGGGATCAAATTGGCCACTAGAACAAGTACAACTATATACGTATGTATATTCTTAGTGACTTGTTCTATTAGAGTCCAGAAAACGTTGGACTTTAGACATCCGAGGTTTTTGAAGATTCCCCATCGGTTTTTTTTTTTTTTTCTTTACCCTTTCAAAAGGTTATTTTTTGTTTTAGTTTCAATAAAACCCCAATGGGTTTGTTTCATCTTTGGTAGTGTATTTGTAATGTTCTTTGTCGAGACACACTTAAAAACAATAAATTAAATAACATCAAATAATAAATAAATAACAAATAATAAATAATTAACAATAAATAATATTAAATAATAACAATAAATTAAACAACAAATTAAGGGAAATAAATCACTATGGTCGAAGGGACCATCGAGTCCACCATATGGTCGAAGGGTCCATCGAGTCTACCATTTCTTAAGTGAACGTTACCCCTTCTGGACCCAAGCTATGGACCGAACCCTTCTAGGGGACCTCTTCCTTTACCGTTCGGTGAGGTCATAAGAGTGGATCTCTTAAGGTACCTGTCTCCTAAGACCGTCCGATATGTCAGGTACCCCAGCGTTTCTCAGTCTGTGCCACCTCGTTGAAAGTGTAAGTGTGTAAGGTCCACCATGATCGTCATTTCTTAGGTAGACAGTTACGTCCTCTGTATTCTTTGAACTCAATCTAAGGACCCAGTCCTTATAGGGAACCCTTTCCCTTTCCGTCGGTTGAGGTTATATGAACGGACCCTTTAGGGTACCTGTCTCCTCGGACCACCCGATGTCAGATACCCGAACGTTTCTCAACCTGTACTGATTCTCTGATTGTGAAAGTGAAAGTAACATATCTGTTCATGCTGGTCAAGATCCATCTAAGTCGTGAAACTAGTTTCCAGTGACCTTTTCGATCTTGATTATAGATCCATGGGACTAAAGACCAAATACTACGAAAGGAGAGATATCCGATAATGATAGAGACAAGGGTTTACAAACTTGAACCAATGTTATAAAACATTACACAAGAGATCTCCGTCTTTGGTTAGTAATATTCATATAACTGATTTAAAATGGAGATTATCGTTACACTAAAAAGGTTCCTATCTAGTTATTTCTTGTGTCGGTACTTCGTCTCTATATACACTAAGGTTACTCATAAAAAAAAAAAAAAAACTGAGGATTCGTACCATCAAGGTAAAACCGACCCACGGGGGTTCGGTCCTCGAAGGGTCGACCGTGTTGACCATTTCTTAAACGGACGGTGACGTCCTTTGTACCGAAACTAGAGGATCCAGACCTTCTGTGAGACCTTCACCGTTGAGTGAGGTCATAAGAACGGACCTCTTAGGGTACCTGTCTCCTCGGACAGGTATTCCAAGTGTTTCTCAACCTGTGTTGACTCGTACGAGTGTGTGTAGTGTTCATTTTAAAGGATTTCAAAAGTAAGTTTAAAGGTCGAAATTTTTACTATCACAGTAATTTTATTCCCCTTTGTCCTTGGTTCACAAACCATTAATGATAATCTAGAAACTACCATAAACTTTTGGTAGAAGAGTTTTCTACATTGTCCAATATTACCCATTACCAGAGTAAATGAAGATTGAAAATAGTTCCACATCATTATTATAATAATCTTCATATTATTTGTCTTGAGATAAGACGTTCCGACTCCTTTAGACTCCGGTCTTATCTAAAAGACTGGGGAAAGTATTTACCTTTTTCTATAATTAATCTACGAGTACCGGTGAATACGAGTAAACTCTAGGGTATTGGAGACAGTATTCCTAGTTCTAGAATTGGAGTTACGGGACGGTTTAAGGACGAAGGTATTAATTTAAGAGAGATGGATTTAGAGGAATATTAAGTTCCATTCATTTACTAAGAGGTGAAGGAGAAGATTTAATTAAAATATCGAAATAGTAAAAAATAGTCGAAAAAAAGAGAGGGTGACAGAGTGAGAAAAGGAGAGAGTTCTCAATTACTAACGACGAGATATGGTAAAGATGTGGTAAGGAATTAAACTTTAAAATTTTTTAGTATTTATTTTACCGTATATTAGATTACATCGGGACCGAAATACTTGAGAGTTTTGTAATAAACATCCTCTATTTATGAACTGTCTCAGTAGTCGTATAAAATTTAGAAAAGAAATTTTAAGTCAAAGTCCCTGGGTAGAAATTAAAAAAGATAAGATTTTCCACCATGAGAAGAATAAACTCAGAAGAAAAGAGAGAGAGAGAGATGAATCTTTCGATAAATCCTGGTATACCCTCGTATGCTGTTATTCTTCTATAACGACCGGAACCCCAGTGGCACGGTGGTATACTCTAATCTGAGACGCAACAAGAGACGTCCTTCACTATCTCGTGTACATCTAACGTTTCGTCCGGTAAACCAAGACCAGAGTGAGAGTCAAGACAATTATTGTCCACGTCCGGGACCGGATTTCGTAAATAAGGGACCTGAAAACAGGGAAAAAGAAATTTCTCTTTTGTTAACTTGATTAAGGAAACTCGGGACTGTAAAAACAATTTAAGTAGGTCAACTTCGTCTTCGTTAGAGCATAAAGTCTTCGATTATGTTCTTCGAAGTACCCGAAGTAACCTTTCTCCTCCCGAATGTCCTGACACATTGACGATCCCAAGGTTCCGGAGGTAGGGGTAGAATTTGTAGTGTTGAAGGTGACGTAGAGTTGAAGGTGTTAATAAAATATATGTCTCTAAGGTTCTTTTCTAAATAAACTTTTACCCCACCCCTCTCAAGTTTACGATTGTAAAGAAAAGCTTTTGAAGTACGATACCTTATCTTATTTTGAATCATCTTGTCTTATCATAGTGTACGATCGTTCTGTTACAAGTTTTAGGAAGTCCGATCCGAAGTTGTCATACACTTGGTTCTTGAAGGTGTACACGTTCGACCCAAGTCTTTTCCGTCTCCTTGGTCCTTAGTTTAACGGTTGTGGACGATCTAGTGACTTTTTCGTTCTCTCAAGGTCTTTTTATAGTTGAAAGATGAAGTAACTGTTACGATGTCGAAAACTGACACACCCTTATAGTCTGGTGGAATGGACGGAGGACTCTATAGACATACGTCCAGTTCTTCGTTGTCGATCTTGGTCCGTACCTTGTTGTCTGACCAAGGTCTGACCCTTTTCTCATACAGTTCCGACATTTGACAGTGGGACGAATAAATTGAAGATACGTCTCATGTAGCACGTTTTACGGTCCGACCTACTTAGGTTCGACCTTAGTTCTAACGGTCCTCTTTATAGTTGTTGGAGTCTAAACGTCTACTATAGTAAAATTACCGTCTTTCGCTTCTCTTTGATTTCTCGGAGAACAACTTCCACTTTCTCCTCGCACTGTCTCGACCGAATTTTGAGTTGTAAGTTTTTTGTTTCTAATAACGTAGGTAAGGGGAGTTAAAGATCGTTATCTACCACTGTTTCACCTTTGTCAATGTCTAAAATAAAAGAACCCGAGGTTATAGTGACGTCTACTACTGACGTCGGTACTTTAATTTTCTACGAACGAGGAACTTTTTTCTGTGATACTGTTTGGATCTGTCGTATAATTTTACGTCCCTGTAGTTAAAGGACTGTTTCCAGGTATATCAGATTCAATACCAAAAAGTTCATCAGTGCATGTCTACACTCTTAACCTGGTATTTCTTCCGACTCACGACTTCTTTACTACGAAAGTTTAACACCACAACCACTTCTGAGAACTTTCCGGGAACCTGACGTTTCTCTATTTTGGTCAGTTAGGATTTCCTTTAGTCAGTAATCCTCCTGACTACAACTTCGACTTCGGGGTCATAAAACCAGTAGACTGCGTTTGTCGGTTGAGTAACCTTTTCAGGGACTACGACCCTTCCTAACTTCCGTCTTCCTCTTCCCCTACTGTCTCCTACTATACTAACCTATCGTAGTGGTTGAGTCGTCTGTATTCAAACTCGTTTAAGACCCTCTACAACATCCTGTCCCTTCTTTACGTACGATGTCAGGTTTCCAAGTGTCTCAGTCTGTACTGAATCGCCGACTTGTTGTTGTTATTGTTTACGTCATATCCTTAGTAAGTATGTTACTTGAAGAAAGTTTCTGTTTCAGGAGAAATAGAAATAATTCGATGTTTTAAAAAGTTTAATAGTGTATAAGATGTAGATCCTAAGCGTTTGAAGCAAGACATTTTTCGGGTCATGATTTTCAAAAGTCGAGACGTCCGAACCTTGTGACCCTAAAACAGTTCGATCTTACGAGGACAACGTACTATCGTCGGTGACCGGGATGGATTCACTTACCCACACCGGTCTCCTTAAATTGGGAACCCGACATCAAATAACTGACGGGTATCTCTACTTTATTAAGTCGAAAATTTTACAACTCCGTACAGTCGAATAATTCCTTTTAATAAACCTTTACATTACTTCTAAAATCTTGAAAAATTTTACCGAGATCTTTTATAACAAAATAACAATCAAAAAAAAACATATTAACAAAATATTATACAATCGAAGACGACATGTTTTCTCACTTAGTCAATAATACACATAACACACGAGTCAAGTCAAGCCAGTGAGTCAGTACAGATAAACACTGGGATACGTGACGTCGTGCGGTCCGAAAAGGTAACGTAGCCACTACGAAGGTTGGTAGAGTAGGAGATAGTAAAGAAAGAGGAGGACGGGAGTCAGAAAGGGTCGTAGTCCCAGAAAAGGTCACTCAGTCGAGAAGTGTAGTCCACCGGTTTCATAACCTCTAGTCAAAGTCGTAGTCAGGAAGGTCACTTAAAAGTCCCGTTTAAAGGAAATCCTAACTGGTCAAACTAGTGGAACGACAGGTTCCCTGACAGTTCTAGAAGAGGTTGTGGTGTCAAGTTTTTGTAGTTAAGAAACCACGAGTCGAAAGAAATACCATATTGAGAGTGTATGTACTACTGACCTTTTTGGTGTCGAAACTGATCTGCCTGGAAACGGCCATTTCATTACAAAGACGAAAATTATACGATAGATCCAACCAGTGTCGAAAATAAGATTCCTTCTTCACAGCAAATTAAATTGCCGACGTCAGTGGTGGACGTCACTAAAACCTCGGATTTTTTTATTTCAGATAATGACAAAGGTGACAAAGGGGTAGATAAACGGTACTTCACCCACTACCTCTTCTGAGAACTCTCAGGGACCCTGACGTTCCTCTAGATGATTGGTCAGGTAGGATTTCCTTTAGTCAGGACTTATAAGTAACCTTCCTGACTACAATTTCAACTTTGAGGTCATGAAGCCAGTGGACTACACTTCTTGACTGAGTGAACTTTTCTGGGACTACGACCCTTTCTAACTTCCACCTTCCTTTTCCCCTGTTATGTCCCACTCTACCAACCTACCGTAGTGGCTGGGACGTATATTCAATTTATTCGTCCCACTGTTATATGTCGGAACTGTATGAGGAAAGTGTCAAACCTTGGTCAGTTAACAAGGTACAGGTCAAAATGGATAACGAAGAACTAGACGTATATCTAAAGAGTCCTCCGTCCTCCCAGACCATAAGGGTGTAGAACTTCTTAATAGACGTCAAACAATACTAGGTGTGTCAGTTTCCGAAACCGTATCAGTTATTTCGTCTTCATCTACAAAAAGACCTTGAGAGAACCAAAAAGATACTAGGTCACCTACGACCGTTAAACTAGAGACCGAGAAGGATTTAAGTCGAACTTGTAGGTCTTCAAGTGTGAAGTGCATAACGACTTCGGACCGAACCTCTTAAAACTCGTAATGAAATGATCGTGTACTCTACTCACGTTAACACACCATCAAACTCGTAAGAAACCGTAACGGAAAGAAACCCTAACCTTACTTTTACCTGGAAAAGGTCAAGACACCGGTGACGACTTTTGAACGACCGTATAACTCATGTCGTGAAATTGTCGTAGTAGAAAATCCTAAACTTTATCGAGTTGACCTTAAGGTAGTGGAGGTTATTGAAACAAACATCACTACGAAGGATTCCGGGTGAACTGAAGTATTAGGTCCTACAGACCGAGATCCACTCACTAGTGTGGTAGTACCAATAGACCCAGTAACTCCAGAAAAAACATATCAAGAAGACACATAAGAACGGTGGAGAAGAATTATAGAAGACGAAGACAATCCAGGTATGGTAAAGAAAGGAAATAACACGGATAGAAACGCACTTTGTAAGGGAACCATAGAGGTTAAAAGAACTTCTCTAGGGATCAGAAAGGGTAACATTAGAGTGTGATAATTCTTTCATGATCCTGGGTGTTGTCTAAAGGGTTGGACCCTTAGACCGTTTCCCTGACTCTTGGGGGTCCCTTAAACTGCAACTCTCGGTCACCCTAAACTAATGTCTTCCATGTGTCCTGACCCTTTTGTCGGAGAATCCCCCGTGTTTGTTTTGGAGTACGCGTGGTCCTCGGTCCTCTGTCCTCGTCACAGGGGTTTTCTCTGACTCGGTCTGAACGGACACTCACAGGTCCTCAGACGTCACCTCCGTACCCAGCTGTTACCGGACGGCGTCCCAGTTCCCGTGACTTATGTTCTTTCGTACGTCTTCAGGAAAACTTCCTCCAGTGGTAATAGAAGTACAACAGAAGTACACTCGGGTACCTGACATCGGGTGGTTAGAGGATACAGGTACTCTAAAGGATTCGTTCTTCTGTCCTCACCCAACGGTAAAGAAAGAGGTCCCGTAAAAGGGTTAAGTCTCTAGTTTGGACACAGAGGACTTAATAGTCTGTCTAAGAAATGGTGACTCGGTGGTCCTTTAGTCGGTATATATATGTATATATGGGAGGAAGAGTTCCGAAGGAGGGTGGGGATTACGGATGGGGGGTAGAGAGGGAATATTTGGTAATGTTTCGTGTCTCGACTCGAGGGACACAATATATCTTCGATTATCTATCCATCACTTTTCGACGACATATCTTGTCAAACAAAATATTAATGTAACAAAAAAAAAGGAATTTTGTATTATTCGTTTTAAAAATTTTTAATAAAATAGAATATACGAGTAAGAGGGAAAGTAAAGGGTGTTGTGAAATTTTTATTTATTTATTTATTTGAGACCAAACCAAATTTTATTACAACCGACAAAAAAAATTTAAATACTAACAAAGTGGAAAGTTATTATTGGACGATAATTTATCGAGTGTAATTACATGGGTTTTTAGTTGAGATGTTCGTCGACGAAGATATCTTAAGTAATACAAAAAAGTAATACAAATTGTATAGGGGACTACTAGTTAATAAAAAGACATAAAAGAAATCAGAGATCCTTTTAGATACCGGAGGGTACCCTATTTTAAGTAAAAATTGACGACTCTTCTGTTTTTCCGTTGCAAATATAAACGATATCTTACATAATAGAAAACCAACTAAGTAAAAAATCGTGGGTCAAGTTCGTAAAAGTTGTGTAAATAAAAAGTTAGACAAAACTACCGATAATACATCCTAGTACTAAAGACGTACCTAACTATAGTTTTTCTGGGTGGATTACTATGTTCAAGAACTATTCTTGTAAACACGGGAATTTTTTTTTTTTTATGTCATATCACGAGTGACGTCTGTGAGTTATTTATACGTACCTAAATCATCTTTTACTCAAAGGGCTATCGTAACATTTTAATTAGGACTCGACCATTGTCGGTTTGGTTTCAGTGTTATTGAAGTAGAATGTTAGTTCATCAGAATAATTCAAATATATTAGTTGATTTCTATATTTATGTATTCTTTCTTCTATTCCTTATTTTTATGTCCTTTGGTTCGTTGTCATATTCTAAAAGGATAAAGTTACATTAACCCTATTATTCACTTCTTACCTTTTCGTCAGAAATGTTGCAAATTAGAAAGATTAATTAACCGATTATTTTGACAGTGTTTAACTCATTTTTACTCTTTTTGTTTTTCTTATTCTTAATAGACTTAGAGAGACTGGTGAACAGTCAACTTTCTCTTCGTGTTCCGAACCGACTGTTGTGTCGTCGCTAAGGTACTGGGGTGCTGGGGTCACGCAACTGAGAGACCCCCACTTCTTTCAAAAGTCCAACGTGCCTTCGTAATTAAGTACTTTCGTTGATTAAAGTGAAGAGTTGAGTTTGGACTTTCCTCCCTAAAATACTAACAGGCATTCAACTTGACTTTAATGTCGAAACAGAGTGGTTACTTCTGTGACGGATAAAAATTTGATCTCGTCTCAAATATGAAGACTGGGGAGGTAAAACTGGGGTATACGAATGTTCTGACCCCCTTTGACGGGCGTTTTACCGCCGGTGGCTGAGGGCGACACGGACATGGTTGAACGTGAGGAGGGTAGTCCTCACCCGAGATAAAGGGGAGTAGAACTTAGATCCGACCAGAAGACGGAACGAAAGGGGTTTCTTATCCTCCTTCACTGTGTTACGGTCGAATCGGAAATTTTCTGGATGTTCACAGACGGAAATGAGATACTTAAGACTCGGTGACACATTTCCCCGTGTCAATAGGAGGGTCTCTGTGGTGGATCCTCCTTTCCAGTGTCGGAAAGTCGTCAGGGGTAGTTCGAGGTCCGTCAGGTCCCTCCGACAGAACCTGAAGGGGTGGGGTCCATACGGGGATCAGTTCACGTCGGGTTACCCACTAGAGCCGATAACGGTACTCGACGTCGTCTCGACGGGTCGACTCAAGTCTGTTGTGTCTCTCAGCAACTCGTGGTCATTTAACACCGTACCAGACAATGTGACGTTGTTTCTTGTCTTTTTTTGTGGTGGGTTAAAGTTGAAACGTCGAGTGTAAAACCACCGACTGAGATATAATAGGGATTTTGGTTAGACGACACAATGGGGTTTACGTAAAACAACTTTGAAGTAAATAAAAAGATGAAACACTACCTTAAAGAGTCAAGTGTGAATGTATGTATACACGAACACACGTGTGTGTGTGTGTCACAAATCTTAGTCGGTCCTGGGTATACACGAGAGGTTACGACGAAAATAAGAGAGTAAACGAGATAAAGTTCCACAGTCAAATCACAGTTTCAATTGAAGAAAAAACTAATAAAAGTTTAACAAATATCTCTTACGATACTTAAGACGATAACGAGGTTGTTTAGAAAGGGGTATTCGTTAATCGTCATTGTACTTAAGGGGTCCTTTTTTCAAGTTTTGTTTCTTGTCTTGACGATGCAAAGACACACTCACGGGTGAGTCACCTTTACACACACGAAAAATTGGAAGGTAGATGTTATTAATTTGAACAGGTACGAACAACATTAGAACACTAAACTTTCCGAATTTTATTTTAAATCGACCGAGTTAGGGGTCTTACAGATTTGAAAAAGGTCGAGGTTCTTCTTACTGAAAATGTGGGAGACGTGTGTAGACAGGGGGTATGAGAGCACCAATCGAGGGGGTGGGGTTTGAGTGGTAATTAGGGAATCCAAAGAGGAACGGTTTCTACAAGACAACAAACTATCTTGTGATTAGAGGCTCTTAGAGTTTCATAGTCGAATGGACACTTGCGGGTCTTTGACAGAGGTCGGAATCGGAGTCGGGGAAAATACAAAAGAAGTAGAAACTTGTTTACGTAACGAAAGACAGACTCGTACTCCGAATATAAGACAACACCAATCCTCCCTATAACTGGGCTTCCGTGTAACAAGGGAGCATTGAATTTCTTTGTTCAAATTGTAAGTCTTAGAGAGTCACTGTTTATAGTTAACCATCTTGTGCAGTGGGTACACGTCCTTTGAGTCCATTTGAGTCCCTCCTTAGGAAACAATGTAATTGGACCTCCAAAAACGGTTTTCTTTGATTCAGAACCTCTGTTTTTATTTTCCGTCTTCACCCGTCCATTTTACATTACCCTTCTTAAGGGAAAGTAATAATTAGAGAACAGTACCAAGATGTGTATGTGTTGTCCTTTCTTCTCTTCTAGGTTTCTCTTTCACGTTTAACTGTCAGAATTCCGGGGTTCAAACCCGTTAAATAATGGTCTTTTCTTCAACTCGATGCTTTTACTTTTTGGAGTAGGGAGTTGTTGACAATCCAGATTTCGATGTCCTATGTCAGTGACCTTTTCACGTCGTCTAAATTATTTTAAGGTGCTATATGTCGACTACCTAGGTGAGAAGGACACACATCCCGTTCAAGTTAAAAGTCAAGATTGTTTACCGTTCCAAGAGTCCGAGATTGGATTCGCTGTTGACGTACTTCGGAACAGAAAACGACCTTCCTGTAAAAACTGTAAGGGATTGAAGTCCGGGTGACCACTCCACCCCTGATTTCCACTGCACCCTTACTGGGTGAAGGCGGAAGAGGGTCAATGTCGTTACGGGGAATCGTAGTGGAAGGGGGCACACGTGACGGGTCGAAGACGATTTTCGAGACCGCAGATGAAGTTGACTTTGACTCTAATATAAACCTTGCAAATAAAGCAACAATAACAAATCAACGATTCAACACAGGTTGAGTGACGTTGGGGTACCTGATATCGGGTGGTCCGAGGAGACCACCCTCCTCCTTAATGACCGTCCTTATTCTTATGACCGCCCTCAACGGTAAACGAAGAGGCTCCCTAGAAGGGTTGGGTCCCTAGCTTGGGTCCAGAGGACGTAACCGTCTACTCAAGCAATGGTGACTCGGTTATCTCTTCGGACCCTACGAATACTTCCGAGGAGTCTTTTGCGGTCCTAGAGCGTCGTTGTAAGTCGTAGTAAAACTACAGACGACCCCACAACCACTAGTCAGACGGTATACATAGGAAGGTCCGAGACATCCCGATTACCCCTCCGTCGCTTTCACTTTGTGTTAAATAGACTTTTAAGTAGTGGGTATGGACGATTACCATATATGTAAACATCTCGCTGAACCGTCTTTGTACTGAAACGGACTCCGGGGTCCTATGGTGGTTAAGACATTCCACCCTCGTCAGACAGACGCTACCCCGTACATCACTGTCCTTTCGAGATAGAAGATTACGAGATGTAGTTTACTCTTTCCGGACCCTTCTCCTTTTTCTCTCCGGGTACTCATCTCCCACTTTGATAAAACTTCACCTTTAAATCTTACTCAAATCCTGTGGAAGTTCTAAGAAAGTGGGAAAGGGACAGAATAAAGGCACATTACCAATCCTCCGGTGTGGGCCTGGTGGCTCAACATAGAACCCATGGACTCATGGGGTTTCGAACCCGGCTCAAGTTTCGTCTACTAATTTCCTTACTCCCCTAACCCTCACTGACTGACTACTCTTTTCTACTTTCCTCAGTTTAACTCCTTTGACTGATTCGTTATCGACTCCCCGTTTTACTATTTTTCGATGTTTATCGAGTTTACACGTGTGTGGTTTATTTACTCTACTTAATTGCCTCCTTTCAAAACCGACTCTTAATCCTTTTAGAAGACTCTCTTTCACAAGTTAATCGGGTGACTAGCAAGTCACTACTTTCACCTCCGACCTAGTCCTCCGCGAAAAATGTTCGTCCGACTTGGACACAGGACTTCCGTAGCCCACCACTTACGAAAGGGTGAGCCTTCCGTGGGACTGGACCTGTTGGATGGTCTCGTTTTAGAGTTATTAACTCTGATCAATTCAATGTTCAATACAACTGTTGTAATGATACAAGACAGAAGTACTTCGATTGACCAATGGTACGTCCTTCCCGACACTTTTGGAAGTCTTTAGTCTCTTCGTTTTTCGGTCCAAATTACAGTTTGTTAACCGGTGTTTAATATTGTACCTTTAATTTCCGTAGCATAGAGTCACTTGATTTACTCCACTCCACGTTGACGATCCTGAAGATTACTTTTCACTTTTATTAACCTTTTTCCGTAAAGAACATTTCCGTCTGAGGTCATTACTCTTGGTTCCGACGAAACTTCGAAAGCTTGTTAGGTAGGACTACTGGATTTTCCTACGGAAAACGAACTCCTTCAGTAAAAAAAACGAACAGGATTTTAAGGATCACACTGGAACTACTATTTTTACACGATCGAAAGGTTTCTTGAGAGGGGATAAATCTTAGAATCTTGTTTCTAACTATCTATAGAATGAATATTAAACGTACTAGTAATTGGTTTATTGAACGTTGTAATTTAGGGGAACTTACGACCTAGTTTAAGTAGAAGTCCTACTAAAAGGGTCAATAAAAATCCTTTCCAACTTAAGTATTTCACGAAATATCTTAGATTACTTGAACTTATTGGTATGGAAAAACCCCATATTGTAGGTCGTGAATTGATATTACGAGGATTGAATAAAAAGGGTATTTATATATCCTAATTTCTGTTCGACCTTGAAATAACTATTTAATCAATAAACTATCAAAAATAGGATGAGGTCGGAGCAAAAAGGCTATTCAACTTGTTCAGAGAGACACTATTCGAAACGGGAAACGGGGGTAAATTTAGACGTGTGGGGTTAAACGAGTCATCATTTAAAATGTTCCCAGGAAATCGTCTTAATTATTAGTACTTGGCCGAAATTAAACTTTAACGGTTCAGGACACGACGGTATTTGTGGGGGTTCTGAAGAAGGTCCTCGTAAATTATTAGGTAAAGTAGTACGACCGTCTGTGTCCATACCAAGTAAACCTCAGACCGGTAAGGGAGGACACCAGTTGGGAAAGGAGGGGTTAGTGCCCATTTATTTGGTTGGGTGTTTACAGACCTGTATTTGTATGAAAAACAACGTACACACTTACAATAAAAAATTTAAGAGATTACTAAGGGAAACTACACAAGGAAGGGAGGAGGAAGAGATAGAAAGGGGTTTCTTTGAATGTTAGGGACGTCTCGATGTGTGTGAATGGACTTCGTAGAAGACTTGCTCCCCAAATAAAGACAAGAGTGGTCGTTACAGTCGAAGGGCGAACATCATATATAAAGGTAAAATATAGTTATCGTCTCTTGTTCCAGAGTTTCGTTCCCCTCCTTCGTAGTCTCTGGTAGTGGACTTAACGACAGTATATTCAACTTCACCTTCTTTCAGGTTTCTAGTCTTTTCTCCGGAGTCATAGACTTTCAACTCACCTCTAACCTATATAGTCTCTTTCAAAAGGTTCTAGTTCAAGGACTTTACCGTTAATGACTGGCGAACCACTCTTTTTCATTCGTGTGCACACGAGTACCCCCGGACGTTTTACCAGATCTCAATGTGTCTTTGTAGAGGTACATGAAAAAAAATTACGAAGAGGTCCCTTACATAAAAATATGTTGGGAGAAAAGAATAATGTATTTTTAGGTCATTGAACAGGTATATAATTAACGGTAAACATAGAACGGATCTACATCATCCTTATTTGCTTCCTAAAAGAAAGAAAAAGTAGAGTCTCAATATACGGCTTATGGAAGTGAACAAAAATAATGGAAATTAATCGAATTATTAGACGTCTAAAGGAACAACTTATTGACGATTGAATTACACAACGGTATTACGTAAAAATTTAATGACGAAATTTTTTAAGTCACGACTAAAAGTCAAAGGCGAGTGACATAATTAATAGATATTTATACACACTCTAAAGGAAGTCGTCTAAAAAGTGTTAGAGGAATAATAGGGATATATCTGTGAAATTTCACGATGTTGTTAAGTCTCAAGTTGTAGGGACATTAAATGAGTCGGAATATTAACTATAAATATTCGAGTCGTTTGGACCTTCCCTTCTCTTTATAATCGGTCCGGTTCAATTCGAGTCTCTGGAGGTTAAACCTAGATTCACAACTCTAGAACGAACTCCTCCGTTTCCCCAGGTGGGAGGAAACACAGGTCTATAAGTGGAGAATTCTGTCAAAGAGGAAAACTTGTTCTCTATAAAAGGTGGAGGGGAGGAGGGAAGGGGAGGGAGAAAGGGGTCTCGCGGAAGTAAGGAAATTCGAACTCGACTTTTCTCTTCACTTGTTTGGTCAAACACTCGGCACACGATTCCTACCTACCAATGACCAGAGAAGAACCTCGTACTTATCCCGTTTCCCTTTTTACTTTACGGAGTTATGACAGCGTCCTTCCCCCTGGGGAAGGTCCCGGGCTTTGACCCGAGAACAGATTGTGAGTCTTTACTTAACGGACTCCTCTGTGTCCACGACTGTTTCGTTCTCTAAAATAACCCTTTCCCATGGGTCCACCCCTCGTCATCCCATTCCCTTGGGTCCTCTTGTCGAGACGGTGCACCGAGTGTCAGAACCCAAAATACCACTACTCTAATCAAAGATCCAACAGAAATCGGTTAGTAAGACTGAGTCTCAGGAGGGACCACCACGTGCGGAACAAGTCGATTCTACCTACGGTCTCTCTTCTTAAGACCCTCCACCAGTCTGTACACCACAGAGGAAAACTGGAAAAGACTTGAAAAGGACAACCACCACCGAATAATCAAGACACAAGGAATGGTCCTGGAGGACAACATTTTGTTGAGTACGTTTACCAATGACGCCACGGACCGGTCCCACCCGCCAAAGTCAGTCACACGAGGGGGTTATCATGACCGAGACGGTGAGTAAACGAGATGTTGCTTTTTACCCAGTGAACGACAGTATAGTGGAGATGACAGAGTCGGTATCTTACCTCCATTGTAAACGGGTCTTATTTCGGACCGTGACAACACTCCTTAACACTACGATATCTGAGACACGAAACTTTCGTCCTTTTGCGACAGTTTACGTCAGTATAAATAATCACGATGACTGTACATCCTAGACACCCCTCGTGAAGTGGTCACCAAGAGTTTCCCACGTGGGGCTGAGCCGTCGTGGTCAGAGTCGGATGGATTAGACTTCGAGACCCCATCCGGGTCGTGAGACGCAAAAGTGTTCAGTAAGTCCAGTAAGACTACCTGTGATCAACTTCTTGACCATGGGTCGTATATAAACGTTAGGTTATTTCACTGGAAACTAAAGTTTCCCCAAACTAAAGAAGTACTTCCCAACATTTTCACAGGGTTCAGTATTCTTTCCCTTTTTTCTCTTTTACCGCTTAGACAAAAGGAAATAGACACCCGTCATCACCACTTATAATCAATTTTGGAACACAGGATGTTAGTCTGACGGAACCCAGTTACACACACACACACACACACACACACACACACACACACCGTGATACGTCGAACACGCTAGAATCAAGGAACTGGTCCCTAACTTGGACACGGGGGACGTCACCTTCGTGTCCCAGGATTGCTCACCTGGGGGTCCCTTAAGGGACGGAACCTAACTTAGAACAATGGATTAAAGACACAGAGTCCCCGAGTGGATCCTATAACACTTCATTTTCTCGAGTAGGTATAATTTGAGTCACGGACCTTATGTGGTTCACAAGAGTTCAACAATTGATAATAATAAAAGATCTAAAACGAGAGACCAGTCGGGTGTTAACACATAAACTGGGTCGACTGAGGGATTGATACATTTATTTTACTCTTATTTCTGTTTTAACAAGTACCAAACTCACATATATATATACCAGTAAGGTACATCTGGGTCCGTTTAAGTGTCTTATTAAGGTTTATCAGAAAGGTCATAAGTTCATGACGTTTATAGTGAAGGAAAATCAAACAATAAGACTACGATGTCTATATACTTAAGGGTGACACGGAGAGACATGGACACTTTTACAATAGGTTGGGGGGAAGTTCCTTGCCTTCCGTCTCACCTTTCTCTTTTTCCTTTAGTCGGATCGGTTAATAAAGATACTTATGTATGTCAGTTTAAGTTTGTCTGTCATATCACAAGGATATCTCTTTTCTTAGAAGGGCTTAAGTGGTAAATTACCTCTCGTCTTTCAGTAATTAAAGTATTTTTGTATACTACATATAAGTAATTAGATAAACACTCCACGAGTCTTAAAAGGTCCACGTTACGAGTAATGACCGTAATTTAAGTGACGTTAACCGTCTTCGTCTGTCACTTATTACGTTTATTTAGGTACACGTACCTTTTTTTTCGGGACCCTTTAGAGGCTCTGTGATGTTAATTCCACTCTATCTGTCGTCGAGAAGACTTCCTCCTCTTATTCGCCTTAGTTCCCAAAAGTTATACCGAAGTACTTCCTAATAAGTTTCTAGATTCCCGTATTTCTCTTTGGGACGTCCCTTTTACCTTTTATGTCCAACCTTGGTTTCTCTGATATCTTTCCTATTCCTGTCTTTTTTCTTACACTCTCTCCGTCTTCGGGCCAGTTACCGTAAGATAGGAACGGATCTCTCCCTCGGTACCGTCCTCTTAACGGGGAATTAATTATGTCGAGCAAGAGTTGAATGATTGGTCGAGATTCAAGTAACCATTCAGTCGCTCAACTTTGGGTCTTTTGTAAAAGGGTACCTTTGTAATAAGTACCACCAAACCGAAAGACCTGTCTGGTGTTATCCCATAACTTGGGTTTTACTTTAACTTATGTCTTGGATTAGGAATTTTTATACTAAAGTTGACATAGATCGGTCGTAAAAATTATAACACGGAAATCTTTTTTTGTCAAGTTCAAGTTCACACCCCACGTAACTGACTCAGGACTCAAAGCCGGTTGGGGAGTCGGAGACAGGGGAGACGGATGTCACAAGAAGGGGTTTACTACAGTACCAATGTGTTTGTCGTGTAAGAGTTTCTCCGGTAAGGACAGGTAGAATAAAACTGAAAGTTGTGGGAGGGAGGTCACGAGGATTAAAAGAAGGGACAAACAAAGAAAGGAGTCATCCCGTCGTAGGTTGTACGATAAATGTAACTGTATAACTAAATGAATAACTAACGGAGGGAACCCTCTTACATCTGAGTTACTCCTATCCCTAAGAACAGATAAAAGAGTCATTACATAGGGGTCTCGGATCTCGTCGTAGATTATCCGTTATTCGTTGGTTTTGTATCCGAAGAGTCCAACGTGATCACCATTTCTTTTTTTTTTGTTGAGTGATTGGTTACGTCCGGTGTGCATTCTCTACACCCAAGTTAGGGACCCAGCCCTACTAGGGGATCTCCTCCTTTACCGTTGGGTAAGGTCTTAAGAACCGACCCCTTAGGGTACCTGTTTCCTCGGACTGTTCAATGTCTGGTATAACCACCCGTTTCTCAACCTGTGGTGACTTCGTTGAATCATGGGTACGTGTTGGTTTCGTATATACAACTTGAAATAAATGAACAAATAGATGAATAATTGACCTCTCACTTTCGACCTTGTCCCCGGTGTATCTGAGAGGACCTAGGTACTTTTACGTGTTCCCTTTACTCAGGAGATTTTAGTTAAAAGGGGGGTTTATGAAACTTAGTCTCTTTCTTTACTCACGAAATCCCTTTGTGTCAACCCTCTTATCGTCCTTTATTCTTTATGTCTTAAAACCTTAAGACGTGATACGTACGTATTAGGATCTGAGACCCGTTTTTTTTTATGGGATTCAAAAAGAAGACAGGATATGAGTGTACTGGAACCTGTTCTGTAACTGATGTCTTAGTAAAAAAGGGTGACAAATTGTCTTACTACTACGAGAAACATGGGACGTCCAGACAACTACTTCTGGTTCACCCATTATTTACACTGACTCGAGACTTTGTTATTTCACGTAGGGTTTTATTTTGTTAGTACAACGACTTTCCCACTAAAGGTATCTGTTTAACACTCTAATTTAGAAACAACTAGGAGACACCCTACGACCCCGTCATAAAAAGACTTATATCGTTAGATATCTAATGAGAATCGAGGTATTAAATACATACTTTTTATCTATCCTTCCGACTCTTTTTACAGATACGTCAACCGAGTTACTATGATACTACATTTTTTTTTTGAAAAAACTTGACGTTTTAATATAAAATCAAGTTTATATTGAAAGAGTCTCTGTTAAAGGGTCTGTACAACGAATCAGGGATTCAGTCCAGGTTGAAGGGTTGAGAAACGTTGGGGCATTTACCATCGGGTGGTCTGAGGAGACAGGTACCCTAAGAGGTCCGTTCTTATGACCTCACCCATTAGTAGGGGAAGAGACCCCCTAGAAGGGTTGGATCCTTGACTTGGACGTATGGACGTAGAGAACGTAACGTCCACCTAAGAAGTGACGACTCGGCGGATGAAGAGATAGGTAGTTTTTAAATTATAGAGGAACGAGTATTATATGTAAAAGAAAAAAATTCTACAGTCGGTACCTATTATTATACTCCTTTTGTATATTAAATAAACAAATGACTAACGTCAGTACTTTAATTTTCTGTGAATGAGGAACATTCCTTTCAATACTGGTTGGATCTATCGCATAATTTTTCGTCTCTGTAATGAAACGATTGTTTCCAGGTAGATCAGTTCCGATATCAAAAAGGTCATCAGTACATACCTACACTCTCAACCGGATATTTCTTTGGACTCTCGTCTTCTTAACTACGAAAACTTGACACCACAACCTCTTCTGAGAATTCTCAGGGAACCTGACGTTCCTCTAGGTTGGTCAGGTGGGATTTCCTCTAGTCAAGACCCACAAGTGACATTCCTGACTACAACTTCGGTTCGTTATGAAACCGGTGGGCTACGTTTCTTGACTGAGTAAACTTTTCTGAGACTACGACCCTTTCTAACTCCCGTCCTCCTCTTCCCCTACTGTCTCCTACTCTACCAACCTACCGTAGTGGTTGAGTTACCTGTACTTAAACCCATCCGAGACCCTCAACCACTACCTGTGCTTCCGGACCGCACGACGGCAAGTACCCCAACGTTTCTCAGTCCGCGTCGACTCGTTGACTTTACTTGACTTGACTTGACTACACGAGAGGGGTGAAAAGGATAGGACGATCGAGGTACTGGTGTCCGAGTAAAACGGAACAAATGATTACTTATAGGTCCGAAGGGACCACCGAGTCACTATTTCTTGGGTGGACGGTTTCGTCTTCTGTTCCCAAGTTAAGGACTCAGTCCTTCTAGGGGACCTCCTTTACCGTTGGGTGAGGTCATAAGAACAGACTCTTTAGGGTACCTGTCTCCTCGGACCTCCCGATGTCAGGTACCCCAGTGTTTCTCAGACTGTACTGACTCGTTGACTTGTTGTCGTTACTTATAGGTCTTTGATCGCGTATGGACGGTGAGTCTTTCGAGAGCCATTTATAGTCAACTCACTAGGTCGATTACACGTCCATTTACTTACTCGTTTACTTGTTACTTACTTACTTCTGTACTTACGCATGTGTGCATGTATGTATGTCCGAGGTTCCGGTCTCAGAATTATCCTTTTGACCTAGGTGGACCGGCAAGAAGGGTACGCACTCGATTGTTGTTTTATAGTGTCACAAACATAAGGTAAAATCACCTCTCCAGAAAAGACCATTTTCTCAATTGGTCACTGGCTACTCTTCTCGACTTCACTAGACACCCAGGGACTAAAACAGGGATGAAAAGTAAGTTCGAACAGTAAGGGTGTCCGAGTCTGTTCAGGACGAACTGACCGACTTGGACAGTCCGGTTCGGGACAAATTAATGTCGACCTCTTCGACCGAACGGTAAGTGTTCAGATAGAAGTCTGTCCAAACGGGTCGTTTCGGGTCTAGACACAGAGACGAGAACATAAGTCCGACTGACCAGACACCACCCTACCTGCTTCCGGAGTACCCCTTAACCTTTATAATCTCACTTGTGGTCGGTGTCTTGAGAGTGGGATGTCCCAGGGTTCTGGACTTACTGGTGGTCCGTGACTATAGATCATCTTTTTAGTCTGTGACAACTTTTATTCCGAGTTTCTTTCCTGTGTTTCGTAGTTAAGGTGGAAAGAGACACTACATCTAATAACGTTTCACAAGACGGAACCCTCAGTTTCTAGATTAACTAAAACCTGAGTAAATGAATGACACAGTAAATGTTAAAATAAAAGGAGTCACTTTTTCCACCTATTTTTCTAGAGAAGGAGTTAGGACATCTCGAATCTCATATACATCATTGTTTGTATATCATTCTTAAAAATTTAGTGTCAATAATAATAAAAGACCTAATATACCAAAAAAGTATTCAGAACGGTATATTTACCAAACGTGTCCCCACACATATAAGGACCCGAAGGGTCCACAGTGACTACTATTTCTTAGATGGACGGTTATGTCCTCTGTATTCTCTTTACCCAAGTTAGGGACCCAGTCCTTATAGGGGGACCTCCTTCTGTACCGTTGGGTGAAGTCATAAGTACGGACCTCTTAGGGTACCTGTCTCTTCGGACCACTCGACACCAGGTATCCCAGTGTTTCACAGTCTGTGTTTACTTCGTCGAATCGTGAGTGCGTGTGTGCACATATAAGGAAGTCGAGTTACTAACAGTTGGAACCGACGGGTACCTCCCCTGGATCCCACGAATGTTTCCTAGACACGGACCCACGAGGTGAGCTTCTAACACTTCTTTGACCACATTTAACGACGGACCTTCACATAAAAATTTTGGAAGGGTTTTCTTAATTTCTAAAATTTTAAAATTTTTATTTTTTTATTTATTTATTTTTTAATTTTTTTTTTTTATTTTGGAAGGGTCAACTAAGACGACCCATTTGTTCCAGTTCCTGGTGACGAGACAGACTTTTGAAGGGGTTGGCTTCTGAATTGTGGTTTTTATGTTTTGAGAAAAGGAAAGATGGGGTGTTTCACGATGGTCTCCTGAAAGATTGTCTTTTCATTCGGGAACATAAGACGTTACTCAAATTCGCCTCTACGAGAACCTCCCCAGTGTTTAAATGTAACTATAATCCTATCGTCTCTGAGAGACCTCATTTGAAACTCTCTTCTTTTATGTTACCCTGTAGTCCTCCCCTGTTCCTTGCACTTCGTTTGGTTAGAAGACTAAAGAGTGGTAAAGAAACTAGACAATCGTTTGAGTCTTGAAACATAAACTGGCGGTATCTCTTGATATAGTAGTCGGTCTTAGAGAAGTAACAAAAGAGAAATAGAAAAAATAAATTTGAAAAACTGCTAACAGAAAAAAGATTACCATTAACAGGAACCCAATTAAAATGGTCAAGGAAATAAAACTCTGTAAATACTAAAACACCTCTTCCCTTAACCCTTGTTTGCTCATTCTACAAAGTGTCAAAACGACTTCGAAACGGAACGTAATGAAATGTTTGTATTTGTATAGACGGACTAGTGGTCATTGAGTCTGATCGAGAGTTTATCATCATATTTATCATTATCATCATTATTTTTTCGTTTTAGTTACTAAAGACTCACGAATGAGACACGGTCTGTGATAAACTTCGTTAAACGTACATAATTGGGTAAGTCAGGAGTGTTGTCGGAATACTCGATCTAGTAAAAAATTTATTCAACGGTTCAAGAAAAAAAAAAAAAAAAAAAACGGTTCAAGAATATCATGTACGTATACATGAGTCAGTGATACAGTACAGACTGAAATACTGGGGGACCTGAATCGGGTGGTCCGAGGAGATAGGTATCCTAAAGGGTCCGTTTTTTATAACCTTATCCAACGGTAAGAGAAAAGGTCTCCTAGAAGGACTGGGTCCCAGTTTGGGTGTAGAGGATGTAACCGTCTACCTAAGAAAATCGTGACTCGATGGACCCTTCGGTAGGATATCGATCTTTCCCCTCAATTCTCATCCTAATGGGGGTTGGGGGTTTTCTTATCTGTTGTGTGTCAAATAAATCTTAAAGTCTATTTGTTACTGGTTAAAAAAACATCATATTGATACAGAGTTTGTAATGTACCCCCTGGAGGGACCACAACATCGTCTGTTAAGACTCAAGAGTTACGTCCCCCGGACCCAAACTAGGGATTAACCCCTTAATCTAGGACGTACGACGTTGATTCTCAAGTGTACGACGTTCCTTCTCACTTCTAGGACGCACAACGTTGACTCGGGACCGTGTCAGTTTATTTATTTATTTAAAAAATTTTTAATGTACCCGGTATTAAAAAATCATATTCGTACAAGGTCCATTATAACTCGTGTGTAAATATGACTTTTTAACCAGTACCAAATCTTCAAGATTAAATTAACTCACAGGACATGAGACTAAACGATTTAGACCGTTGAGATTAATCCTCGGTTTCCGTTTGGTAGAGTGAGGTCTGGGACACGACAGTCGTAGTACGAGACGACAGAGAGGCAGTTTACTACTGGTTAAGGGAGTAAGACCTCTAAACCCTTGTCTTCAGGTTCGTCCTGTGAACCGAGGGGGTTTGGTCGTCGGTATGAACGGTAGTCGGAGACAGAGAAGGAGAGACGTTCCCCCGACCTACCTTATGGAAGTCCGTGTCGGGACGAGGGTTAAGGATTGACTTTCATAAGTACAGTCGGGACGACCCTTGTAAAATCCTACATCATAGAGCGTCAGTAAAGTCGGTACCTCAGGATCTAGACTCTTCGACAGATAAAAAGGAAAGTAGGAGGTAGGTGACACTCGGGGTCGTAGAGTCATCGACCTGACGTCGGGTCTGAAGACAAGTCTCACCAGTAAATCCAATTTACTAAATCACGTAGACGGGGAAGGTTCCGACTCACTCAGAATGAATGATCCGTTGAGGAAATGAGTAGAGCTTAAAAACAGGTAGTAATTAATGAAGACTTTGGAGACGGGGGTTCTATGGTCTGAACCGGACGACCTGTCTTGGAAGAGACACATTCAGACAGGAATAACAAACGGACGGTCGAGGATCGGATACGGTTACCTACCGAGGACGATATCCAGAATCAGGATAGGTGGACGGAACAGGTCGACGTTCGTTCGTCGGTCAGTCGGGACCGATCTAGGGTTCTCTTCTGTTGTACTTGTCAGAGAAGACGGACCGTAGAAGAATTGGGGTTCAAAATAGGAGAACATCACTGAAGTTAAGTGATAAGATGTCTAAACCTGGAGGGAGACTCTCAAATCTCACGAACCCCCAAATATTCTCATTACTGTTCTTCTTATGTGTTTTCGAAACAAATAGAGGTTTTTTCTTTTGAGTCACCATGCGTTATTTGGAACTCCGTTTATAATCCTCCCCTTTTTGATAGGCTTAAGTTCTTGATGTCCTTTGAACCCAACTAAAAAAAAATTATTGTTTAGTACGGTCTGTTGGATTAATCGTAAGACTACCGCAATACTGTACTGATCAATTACATCGTCAACCACCATTATAGGACCTAGAAAGAAAATTACTTAGTAAACTATCGTAGAGTACTTTAAAAATGAGTGAGCATAGTGACACATCAAACAACGTTAAACAAGTAACGAAGAATTATTTGTATGTCTGTTTGTTCAAAGGACGGGTTCCCTCGAATGTTAGTTGTTCTTTTCAGTTCGTCTCTTCCCCAAGGGTGTCCTTCCTTTTACCTTGAAGAGTGATGACTGTGTCGGACGAGATTTAATGGTTCACGTGACCGGCATAGTAGTCAGTAGAGGTGTTTGTGAATAATTTACAATTAGACGTGTACCACTACACATTCTTGAGGTCCCTCACTTTGTCTGTACCAGGTACGGGTCGTCCTTAACTGTTAGGTCTCTCGACATCAATAATTAGCCTCTCTTTTCTGACCCAAAACGAAGAGAAGAGGGGAGAACGGCCCATCGAGTGAGTTAATCATAACAAAAACGGACATTTTGTCAGTACTACAAACGACCCGAACAAAAGGATGCATACGAACCCTTATCTCCTCAACTAAAGATGTCCAAGACTTATAAAAAGGGGATTTTAATTAATCTAAACGAAAAACTAACAAACAGTTTAGAGTTCAGGAAGGGACATCTTGATGCGGAAGGAAACCTAAGATTGAATTAAAAATTGTGTACAAACTCATATATGAGGGCGAGTAGAAAGTTCTCGTCGAAAGTTTTCTTTGAAATATTATTTCATACGGGAACGGTTACCATGTAATTCGGAATTATATTAAATGGATGTGAAGACATATATCTACACATATTTGTGGAGATAGGTATTCATGTATAATGTACATTATACTTATGTAATTTATTGTTAGTCTTAAATAAACCACGGGGGTTTCAAAATCCATGATGTGACCGTATGAATGGAAGAGTAAGTTAGAGTGTTCTGGAAGATTAAATGGAAGAGTAAGTTAGAGTATTCTGGAAGATTTTTTTGTATTCCCATAATAAATGTAAAGTATCTACTCCTTTACTTTTGTGTCTCTAGTCTGTGGGTCAATTCAGGATTTTGTTCCTAAACTTGGTTAGCAGACTGAGGTCTAGCTCCAAGGATTGATGAGGGGACAACGACACTAACCTTAAAATAAAAATTACAGACGTAAACGTTTTAAGATGGACCCCCTAAAACTCCGAGTTGGTCAAACTCTGTGTTTCTACGAATCACACGACAGTGGAGCACCGTCGGAGAACTAGTGTAGACACCTCGACCGGTGTCGGCAGGGTAGCGACGAGTCGTGGAGCACCCGACCCAAGACGGGAGCGACGAGTTAGGATCCTGGGTACACGAGACTGACCGTTGAAAGCGGAACTCTTGTGTCGGAGAGGGGAGTGGGATATAGGGAGAGTGATAGGTTTCTTAAGAGTTTGTGTTGTGTTAAACGAAAAGACAAGATCACTTCTAAATACTCGCATGTTTTACAGATGGTCGTCCGTTAATGTCGGGTGAACTTTTACGGAAACGTCTTTCGACTTTAGACTATTCTTTCGTCTCACTCTAAGAGTCTCCCTCGGTCGGAGTGTAAGACGAAAAGGTTACAAGTTTAGTAGGGTTAAACCCTCGTGTTCTAGAAACTTGGACGTCTCCAACTGAAAACACGAAGTTATCTGTTATGTGTATTGGCGAAAAGGTCCTCGTATCGTGCCCTGGGACACGAAGGACCTACCCTGTTTCGTTCAGGGTCCAGGAGGTTGGTAGGACGGGTGGGTTCTCCGAAAGGTAACGACGGTCGTGTACCGAGATTGATTTCGTTAATCTTCGTTCATTCAGTAGTACGAAAAGTGATATACTGCGTGTTGGGGACCGGGTTCAATTAATCTGGTTCTAACAGTGGACTGAGATTCGACGGTACATATGAGACAGATCACTAGGTACTTAGTCGACGTGCACTCTTAAGGTGGGTGGTCCCACGAAGTACGACCTATTGGTGATTACTTTGATTAGTTGAGAAGAGAGTAAGAGAGAAAGAGAAGAAGGAAGGGAGGGAGACTGAGAGTCTCGTAAACTTACACTCTTTGTCATCCTTTGTCCTCTTATTTTACATGTTATCTAGGTCCTTCATCTTCACTCCTTCTCTCCCACCTCAACTCTGGTGGACAGTAATCCTCGGTAGTAGGAGGCTACCGACTGAAATCCTCACCTACGGAGTCTAGGAATTACGACTTGGTCCCTGGTCTCCTGGTCTTTATGTCACATTGGTACGTGATAGCACTACAATCCCGTTCAAAGGACCCAACGCTGAACACACCCGAGTAACTGAGATGCGGTCTTTCCTGGGTTGTGTGTCAAGTTATGAAAACGACGGTAGAACTTTAAGAAGTGTCTGAGTCTTGTTCCTCGGAGTACAAACGTAAAACGTGACTCGAACCGTTTAATAGGTTGACCGGGACGAAAGATAGTAGAAAGTTCCGTGTCGGAAAATAGTCTATTCTAACAAAAGATGGGGAGAGTTTGTTTCTAGGTTCGAAACACTCAAGACTATGAGTAAGTGAGTACCCTCGGGAGAAATTACTTTTCCTATGCTTGAATGACTATATTCGGTTTCGGAAACTGACACACCTAGTGTTGTTTGACCTTTTAAGAAGTTCTCTATCCTTATAGTCTGGTGGAATTGACGAAGGACTCTTTAGGCATACGTCCAGTTCTTCGTTGTCAATCTTGACTTGTACCTTGTTGTCTTACCAAGGTTTAGCCCTTTCGTCATACAGTTCCGACATATGACAGTGGGACGAATAAATTGGATATACGTCTCACGTAGTACGCTTTACGGTCCGACCTACTTCGTGTTCGACCTTAGTTCTGACGACCCTCTTTATAGTTATTGGAGTCTATTCGTCTACTGTGGTGAGAAGACCGTCTTTCACTCCTTCTTGAATTCTCGGAGAACTACTTCCACTTTCTACTCTCACTTTTTCAACCGAATTTTGAGTTGTAAGTCTTTTGCTTCTAGTACCGCAGGCCAGGGTAGTGAGGTACCACTTATCTACCCCTTTGTTACCTTTGTCACTCTCTGAAATAAACCCCCCCAAAGGTTTTAGGGACGTTTACTACTGACGTCGGTACTTTAATTTTCTACGAACAAGGAATCTTCTTTTCCATACTGGTTTGATCTGTCGGATAATTTTTCGTCTCTATGATGAAACGGTTGTTTCCAGACGGATCAGTTTCGATACCAAAAAGGTAATCAGTACATACCTATACTCTCAACCTGATATTTCTTTCGACTCACGAGTTCATAACTACGAAAACTTGACACTACAACCTCTTCTGAGAACTCTCAGGGAACCTGACGTTCCTCTAGATTGGTCAGGTAGGACTTCCTTTAGTCAGGACTTATAAGTGACCTTCCTAACTACGACTTTGACTTAGAGGTTAGGAAACCGGTGTACTACGCTTCTTAAGTGAGTAACCTTTTCTGGGACTACGGTCCTTTCTAACTTTAGTCCTCCTTTTCCCCTACTGTCTCCTACTCTACCAACCTACCGTAGTGGCTGAGCTACCTGTACTCAAACTCATTTGAGGCCCTCAACCACTACCTGTCCCTCCGGACCGAACGACGTCAAGTACCCCAGTGTTTCTCGACCTGTGCTGACTCACTGATTTGACTTGACTTGACTTAGACGACCGAAGAGTCCTTTTACAGGGTTTCGTGGAGTCCCACTGAACAATGTCAAGGAACCGGTGGTCCTCCAACTGTGTCTTTCCAGAACCCTCCTATCCTAGTAATTCTGACGATGAGACCTGTTTAAGAAAGGTTGATGTAATCACTGTAGAAAAGGATATGATCAAAAGGAGAAAAAAAAAAAAAAAAGGGAATTAGGCCAAACAAAAGTTGAGAAGATGTTTGGTGAGACTTATAACGTGGTATTTGTCTTAGGACCTTAAAAGGCAAGGGATCAAAGATGACTCACTTTTGTAAAAAGAGAGAAAAATAAGGGAAAATTAAAAGGTCTATGATTACATAAAACAAACGGTAATATAAGAAAAATGTAAATTGTAGAATACGATAATAGAAAATTGTGTATATGTATTCTATGATCTTTATAAGAAATGAGGTCTCGTACACTCTTTCTGTTAAATGGATAGAGGGTTTGAAGTGTTGTGGAAGGATATGAATCTTGAACTGAATCTAAATCAAAAGAGTTTCTAACGTCCAAACTGATCCTCTTCTATCGTTCGGACAAAGTTAAGTAAACCTAGTACCAAACTACTTGGGTATATACAGTTTCATAAATCGTGTCACATTACGAGTTTCATCCCTAAGTTATTTACGAATATGTAAAAACAAGGAGACTGAGTTTCCAATTTTTTCCTACTCTCTGACTGTAAAATTTACAGTTGACTTCAAAGAAAAGAACTTTTTTTACACTGGGTTAAAAGTGGACATTCTGACTCACTAATTCAGGGGTTTGTGAGTGACAGAGTAAAATTAAAAAAATATATTCGATAAGATTTTATATTAAGAATTAAGATTTTACATGTCTCATCGGAATTTAATTCAATTAACGACCTTAGTCATCTTTATAAAGTGATAGAGAAAGGTGACATAATACCGTGTGACCAAAATTTCGTCAATTATCAAGATCTTTTATTACATAATCGTCAGTTTTTATACTTAGTTACTATAATGAAGTCATGATAAAGTCTTCGTTAGTCCTACCAACTTAATTATTGTAGGATAATAAAATAATAACGTATTCTTAAATATCGACACGACTGTGGTGTGGTCCTGATTAAGAGGGAAAATAACCTGAAATAATCTGTCACATACCGTCCCGAAAGAGGTTACAGGGACCCCTTAGGGTCATACTGGGTCCGGTCCAGTGAAAGAATTGGGAGTGGGTCATTGTGTAATGAGAAAACAGAGAGGTCCAAGTGTGTTTCAAGTACGTATTTTTATGGACGGATTTGGTCTCCAGTCGGTTAGTTGTTCCATCGTAAACTTGTGAATTTTGAATTTAGGTTGAATATAAACTATTCTTTATATAATACCCGAAAGGCAATCGTCGTTTGAAACTGTCCTACTAGATAGAAATCTAAACACGAAAACTTGTGACTGGCCCAGACGAAAACAGACCGACATGACTTGGACTTAAACGATTGGAAATACCGTTTCTATATATATATATATATATCCTTCTTTGACAGCTACCCAGTATTTAACTTCTTCCTTAATGTAAGTTACGAAGAATGAGTCGTTCTCCTAAATTCTTTCAAAACCCACTGGTATCAAACTTTTCGAGTGGGGGTTGACGGAATATAACACTCCATTTCAAATCTAAAACCAGAGGATAACGGTAGACCGACATACTATGGACAAACACCAGGTCTCCGTCTAGTAGAGTCGGTTGAGAAGTAAATTTAATATAAATGGTTTGTGGATTATATGTGATTTGTACTAAGATTTACAGTCCCTATTATGTACCTCGTTCTGTAAGAAAAGGATCTCTAGTATGAGGTCAGAGGGAAGGAGTGAGTGCCTATATTAAATATCATGTAACTAGAACGGAATCGGTCCTCATGTTACTCCTTTTCAAAGTTCGAGCAGTAAAGGTGACAGGGAACAAGGATTGAAATCTCTTCTGAAAAAAATTTAATTCAAATATCTGGTAAGTATAAGGTTATATAAGTTTGGAAAAGATAAAAGGACCTTATATCGGCACCGGTGACGTTTTGGTAATATAATGAGTTAAAGTATGTGAAAATAAGTACTTTCTCTTACTTTAACCTGTCCACAGTAAACCGACATTATTTTAGACTCTAAGTCTTCTTACTCATGTCCTTAATAACACTAGTCGAGTTGGTTGTCTCTAAGAAAGAAAGATGAAAAAGATACAAACCAACTAAAGAGAGTCCTTTTGTTTATAGTCAGACAAAAGGATTCTTTGTTCTGTTCATCTGTATCTTATTGTACGACTTCGAAATTATCTAGAATCCTAGAATCCTTGGTAGTAAAGTTTTAAAAGTTAAGTGTATCCTCTTCACCAGAAATGGACACGACAGAAGGTGGAAGAAGTGGATCGATTTACGAACAGTAGTCCGTCGTAGGAGGGGTCGTAGTGGAGGAGGTCGAAGTTCCGATTAAGGTGTCGGGAAACGACACAAGGGTAACCAGGATGTACATAGATGTAGTCTTGTATCTGGTCTAGTCCGACTGTAATAAACAAGTACTTAGATAAAGGATTACTGTGACTTCAAAAAGTCACCGTCTTTGTAGAGAAGCAAGGAGAGACATAGAGTCGGACGTCTTCCTCGATTATGTACCGTCTGAGTATGTCACGAATATTGGACTACACTGGACGACCTCAACGGTCTCAAATATACCACGTTAATGTCGTCTAGTTCCTGATTCTGTGTCGTGAGGGTCGAACACCAGAACCTGAGAAAGGTGTAGTACACTTCCTCATTCGCCCTCCTTTCTCGGAATATTTAACTTTTCCCTTCAGAAACTTGTCAAAAAAATTCTGTTTAATTTCTTTTACTCACCCGTTAAAACGGGGTCTCGGAAACGGTGGGTGTCCGAAGGAGCTGACTAGTCGTCGACAATTTCTATTCGTCGGAACTCAGGTTTCTTTATGATTCCCTTGTCGTTAGTTATAAACGACTCATGGACGATACAGGGACCTTGGATAGTGTATGATAGAGTAAATTTCGTTCCAAAGATATCCTAAGACACAAGACTAAAGGAAACGAAAGTAGAAAGGACCACTTTTAGAAAAATTTATCGACGTTTCCCAACACCCCCCACCCCTACCCTTATCTTACTATGGTTTTCTTAAACCCTTTGGGTTTCAGAGGACCGTCGGTTATTTGCACTATTACTAGACTATTGGACGGATTTTCCAATAGACTATTGGACATGTTTTTTCTGGAAGTACTGGGCCTATTAGTGCTACCACACTAGTGAGTGGATCTCAGTCTGTAGGACCTTACACTTCAGATCACCCAGAATCCTTAGTAGTGATGCTTGTTTCGATCACCTCTGTTACCTTAAGGTCAACTCGATAAAGTTTAGGATTTTCTACTACGGTACTTTCACGACGTGAGTTATACGGTCGTTTAAACCTTTTGAGTCGTCACCGGTGTCCTGACCTTTTACAGTAAAAGTAAGGTTAGGGTATTTTTCCTTTACGGTTTCTTACGAGTTTGATGACGTGTTAACGTGAGTAGAGTGTACGATCATTTCATTACTAGTTTTAGGAGGTGCGGTCCGAAGTTGTTATGTACTTAGTACTTGAAGGTCTACAAGTTCGACCAAAATCTTTTCCGTGTCCTTGGTCTCTCGTTTAACTCTTGTAGTCAACCTAGTACCTTTTTCGTTCTCTCAAGGTCTTTTTGTAGATAAAGACGAAATAACTGATACGGTTTCGGAAACTGACACACCTAGTGTTATTTGTCACCCTTTAAGACTTTCTCTACCCTTATGGTCTGGTGGACTGGACGGATAACTCTTTAGACATACGTCCAGTCCTCCGTTGTCAATCTTGACCTGTACCTTGTTGTCTGACCAAGGTTTATCCTTTTCCTTATGCAGTTCCGACATATAACAGTGGGACGAATAAGTTGAAGATACGTCTCATGTAGTACTCTTTGCGACCCGACCTACTTCATGTTCGACCTTAGTTCTAACCGTCCTCTTGATAGTTAGTGGAGTCTATACGTCTACTGTGGTGGGAATACCCTCTTTCACTACTTCTTGATTTCTCGGAGAACTACTTTCACTTTCTGTTCTCACTTTTAAAACCGAATTTTGAGTTGTAAGTCTTTTGATTTTAGTACAATAGACCAAGGTAGTGAGGTACCGTTTATCTATCCCTTTGTCACAGTCTGAAATAAAAAAACCTGAGGTTTTAGTGACGTCTAACACTGACTTCGGTGCTTTAGTTTTCTACGAATGAGGAACCTCCTTTCAATTCTGGTTTGATCTGCGTATAATTTTTCGTCTGTAATGAAACAGTTGTTTCCAGGTAGATCAGTTCCGATACCATAAAGGTCATCAGTACACACCTACACTCTCAACCTGACACTTCTTCCAACTCGTGTCTCCTTAACTACGAAAACTTGACACCACAACCTCTTCTGAGAACTCTCAGGGAACCTGACGTTCCTCTAGGTTGGTCAGGTAGGATTTCCTTTAGTCAGGACCCACAGGTGACCTTCCTGACTACAACTTCTATACGTCTACTGTGGTGGGAATACCGTCCTTCACTTTTCCTTGATTTTTCGGAGAACTACTTTCACTTTCACCTCTCACTTTTTCAACCGAATTTCGAGTTGTAAGTCTTTTGCTTCTAGTACCGTAGACCAGGGTAGTGAAGTACCCTTTATCTACCCCTTTGTCACCTTTGTCACAGTCTGAAATAAAAAACCCCGAGGTTTTAGTGACGTCTACCACTAACGTCGGTACTTTAATTTTCTGCGAATGAGGAACCTTCTTTTCAATACTGGTTGGATCTATCGTATAAGTTTTCGTCTCTGTAATGAAACGGTTGTTTCCAGACACATCAGTTCCGATACCAAACGGGACACCAGTACATACCTACACTCTCAACCTGACACTTCTTCCGACTCGTGGTTTCTTAACTACGAAAACTTTACACCACAACCTCTTCTGAGAACTCTCAGGGAACCTGACGTTCCTCTAGGTTGGTCAGGTAAGACTTCCTCTAGTCGGTACCTTAAAGAAACCTTCCTTTCTACGATTTCGACTTCGAGGTCATGAAACCGGTAGAGTACGCTTCTCAACTGAGTAACCTTTTCTGAGACTACGACCCTCCCTAACCCCAGTCCTCCTCTTCCACTACTTTCTCCTACTCTACCGACCTACCGTAGTGCCTGAGCTACCTGTACTCAGACTCACTTGAGGTCCTCAACCACTACCTGTCCTTCCGGACCTCACGACGCTAAGTACCCCAGCGTTTCTCAACCTGTACTGACTAACTGACTTGACTTGTAGTCACTTCTCGACTGAGTAAACTTTTCTGGGAGCACGAACATTTCTAACTCACGTCCCCCTGCTGTCTCCTACTCTACCAACTTACCGTAGTGGTTGAGTTACCTGTGCTCGAACCCATTTGAGGCCCTCAACCACTACCTGTCCCTCCAGACTGTAGGACGTCAAGTCCCCCAACGTTTATCAGTCTGTGCTGACTCGTTCACTTGACTGACTGACTAAATAGTCACTAACCTACTTATCTCGGGTCTTGGTCCCGTTTATGTTGTATCTACGAACCCTTTTTTATCCGAATGTCATTCTTATTCTGATCCAACTCCCGACTGTACCATTCTCATTTTTTAAGGAGTTAGTCGAAGATAATACCCTGGAGGGTCCACCGTGTCACCTATTCTCGGTGGACGGTTACGTCCCCGGTGTCTAAACTAGGGATTAGGTTCTTCTAGGGTGTACGGAGTCTTGTTGATTCGGGCAAGTGGTGTTGATGACTCGGTCGCGCGAATTTCGGACACGAGACGTTGTTCTCTTCGGTGGCGTAACTCTTCGGTCACGTGTCGTCGTCTCTTATCAGGGGTCAACGACGTCGAAGTTGATCTCTTTCGGGTGTGTTTTTCGTTTCTGGCTTGTGTCGGTTTTTATTTAAAATTTTTTTTAAGGTATACTGTGTTAAAACGATACGGTGGTTAAAGGATACGGTAGTTTTTGGTGGAGACCGGATGCGATTTTTGTTGTTCTTTCTTCTATTTATAATCGTAGGTTTTTGTGTACAAGACAAGAATCTAGGGAGAGAGGTACTTCAAACTTAACAAGAATAACGTACTTGACAACTTAGTTAATCGTCAAAGATCTTTGGGGTTTCCGGACAAAACGTGCAATAACAAGGAGGAGAAAGGTTGGGAGTACATGGGTCACTGAGATTCATACGTAAAATTTTTTATAGTAAAGGAAAATAAGACTGATATATCTTTACACGAATTAACCCGGAAACAGTAAATCCCTTTCACTTGTCTACCTCCTTCCTTTTAATTATTGATTTAAAGGGGTGGAGTAACTAACTCGGGTAGTGTTTCTTATAATCTTACGAACTCTAAGGAAGAGTACGAAATCTTATACTAGGATCTTCGGTGGTTCGTCAAACGTCTTAAGAATTTCGTTTCGATAAGGTAATAGTCACGTTGTTCGTACTTGGTGTAGAAGTCAAAGTCTTAGTTTCTGTTAGGTAGGAAACACAAAAACGGGTTTAAATGAACGAGGTGTAGATGAGAAAGGGAGTGGGGGCTTCAGATCATGGAGGATACTCAGAGGCAAGTGACAGGTTTATTGGTTCTTAGTGTGATGAAAGAATTAGGTTGTATCTCTGGATAGAGATTTGTGTAGGACTTTTCCCCTGTCCCTACGGAGTATTTAGATGTTCAGTCTTTGAAGATTATAAAAGAAAATTACTTCAAAGAAAATAAACGTGTAACGTGGAATTTCAGAAAATAATATAAGACACTTTCACTTTCTCACGAGCAACGAGTCAGTACAGGCTGAGAAACGTTGGGGTACTTGACATCAGGAGAGGGGAGGAGACAAGTAACTTAAGTGTTCCGTTCTTCTGACCTCACCCAACGGTAAGGGAAGAGGTCCCCTTGAAGGGCCCAGAGGACGTAACGTCCTCCTAAGAAGTGACAGACTCGGTGGTCCCTTCGAGTGGATAATACAAAATGAAGTACAGTTTTTATACGACTAATTGTGGTGATTTTACTAAAATGACATGGTACGTAACGTGAACTCTTCGACCCCGACCCAGGTTGAAAGTTGTAACGACAGTGTACCGCGACGACAAATTTTGTTTGGGTTGAGGAATGGTCGACCATGTCACTGTGATAGATGGTAAAAGGTTTGTACGTCTACTGTCCCAACAAGGTGGGGACCTGAGGGTATCAATCTCGAGAACCTTGCACTCGTGGTACGCACCCCCTCCCCACGTTCACAACCTGTGGTTCCATTCTCGGATCGGAATCAGTCCGTGACCCGTTTTATGTTCGTCAAGGGAGTCCTGTGGGACCTTTAACCTCAATCAAGAGTTTGTGTAAGGTCTGAACGGGAAGAGAGTTTTACCCAGGGGGGAGTTCCCCGGACATCCTCGGGAAAATACTACTAACATTTTCGTCTTATTATAAGTTGAAAACTACTCAAGGTTATCAGAAATATAAATGTATCGAATTTTTTAGAGAGTTTTTAATGTTTTATTGGTTAGATGGGGCAAATATCAGACTTTTCACTTTCAGCGAGTCAGCACAGACTGAGACGTTGGGGTACTTAACGTCGGACGGTCCGAGGAGACAGGAGGTGATAGAAGGTCTTAAACGAGTTTAAATACAGGTAACTCAGTCACTACGGTAGGCTGGTAGAGTCATCCGGAGGACGAAGAGACACTTCTTGACTCTCCTTCCTGGTTCTGAGATGAGTCATTCTAAGAAAAATTATTCTATTAACAATGTCATAGAAGTTATTAAGTACAACCAGTTCCAAGAAGTGGAAAGGCGTAACGAGACTGAGACGCAGAGTCTGTCTCCAGTAGTATTGAAAAGGTGGATTGAAGTTCAAATAACATTTTGACTACTCTGTAGTCTACAACGTCCCGACCTTTTTCAAGAATTTACGAGGATTATGTTTGTATTGTACTAATAGGTACGCTGGAATATCGAGAGAGGTTCCTTTGGAAAGGTGATTTTTTAACTTTGACTTCTCTTTCTTCGGCACAAAGATTCTTGTATAAAACAAATTTCATCCTTTGGTGGGAGGATCGTTGCTCTTGAGATTCCTAAAGTAGTAATATTAGAAAAAAAGGTCTTAGTTTTGACGGAAAAGATGAGTGGGGACTTCGGTGAAGTTATTTCCGAGAAGGATCACCCGTGAGTCTCCTTCAGTAAACAAACTATATATATAAATTAAAGTACATATAAAAACGTGGAGTAGACGTTTAGAGTGAAAGATATAAATAGAACTCTAAGAGATTAACGGACGACTACATTTGGATAAAGAAGTTTGTTTTTTCTTGGACACCTGGGTTTCCCTCATAGAAGTTTTGGTCTCTATTTATCATTTGTTTTTAGTTCCAGTTCCAGTTCCAAATTAGAGTAGAATAAAAGAAATTTGGACTTGAAATATCAGCCTTTTTATGATCTTACTAAAAGGAAGAAGGAACCACTTAAGTAATGACCTAACATATATATTGTAGAAAACGAAACTTTTTTTACTTACGAAATCTATGTTGTTTAAACGAGATTTAGTAAAAAGTTCTAAAGGACAATGAAGTAGATTTCGACGAAAAGTAATTATTAAGGAGTCATGTTTCGTAGATCTGTGTGTCTGTGGTATTAATCCCTCTAAAGTTAATGGATACACTCCTCCGTCCATTAACTGTTAGATTAATCAGAGTAAAGTTAATGGTAAAAAAGAGAAGTAATCTCGTCAATCAATCTCTTACCATTTCCAAACATTTTGTAAAGTTCCGGTGTCCTAAAAGCTCGATCTAAATGATTTCCCATTCCGACCCGGAAAGGTTCTGGTTTCCTTGTATTCGTTCCCCTTACGTCACAGGTTCTGTCAACGACACAAATCTTTGGTCTGTTCGTATAACCTTCGAGTAGTTCATTTTAATACTAAGTTTCGGGACCCCACCCTCGACCGTTCACTAAGTCTATCCTGAGTAAGTAACAGGTTTCCTCTCCAATAAACTTTAGTCATTTGTAAGAGTAAATACCTCATGAAGGACACCTAGTCTGAAGTGTATCCGTGTATGGTGTACCGTAAGAGAGTAAAAGTTTTCTTCCAGTTGTGAGACTCCAATTATAATAGTAAGGGTAAAATGTCTCCTCCTTTGACTTACTGTCTAATACGTCAAAAGACGTAGGTCTGTTTAAGAGGTCCAAGACTTATAAAGACTAGCAAAGGACTGGGTACCTCCTCTTGAAACGAAACCTCGAGTTGTCTGGACCCCTATCTAGGGTTGAAAAAGTGGATGGTTGACAGAGAGGGGTTTATGATTCGAGGAAAAGTGGGAGAATTAAAGAAAAAAATTCAATAGAAAAGGAACGACGACTTATATCCTTTAACCCATATTTATACTTAGTCAAGTCAAGTCAAGTGAAGTCAGCGAGTCAGTACAGACTGAGAAACACTGGGGTACTTAACGTTGTGAGATACATATATCTACAGTCTTTTTATAATTAAGTAAAGACCCTTTATAATTTCCGAATTAGATTTCCAGTAGTCCGGGGAACTGGTATCTAATATTCCTCCATCGGAATTTTACCCCTTTGGTTCAGTGGTTCTTAGACTCATTCAGAACACGTTATTTTCGCATTACGTTCGTTGTTTATGTTTGGTACATGTATGTAAATTTACAAGATTATTGATGTAAATTTTTCTTTTTTTCTATTTTAATTAAAAATTTAATACAAATAAATTGGACCACGACGACGACGATTCAGCGAAGTCAGCACAGGTTGAGACACACTGGGGTATCTGTCGTCGGTTGGTCCGAGGGGGTAGGGACCCTAAGAGGTCCGTTCTTGTGACCTTACCCAACGGTAAAGGAAGAGGTTTACAACAGTAAAATTACACGTCAGTTGTGTTTGTAGTAATAACTCTATGAAATGTAATGAAAAGAAACCTGGTTCAGAAACTTTAGACCATACATAAAATGTTGAGATCGTATAGAGTCAAACCTGGTCGGTACAGAGTTCACAAGTTGTCGGTCGACTCCGACCTCTGATGTACAACGACAGTATCTAAAGAATACTGTAAGATACGTAGGGGTCAGTCGATTTCGGTGTCTTTCTAAAAGATAGGTGGGGTTCCCACTAACTCGAGGAGACTGTGTCCTACCTTAAGGTCTAGTTTACGTCCACTTCTACCAAAATTTTTCGTTTCTACTGGTAGACGTGGTACGAGATAACGGAAATGTCACGAATGTATGACATAAAGAAAACTAAGAGTGTCGTTACGGTGTAAAATATTAAGGATAAAATTTCAAATAATATATTAAGGTTAAATTTCAAGGTGACTAATGACTACCTAAGTTTATGGTACAAGGTCAGTACACTAAAACTTGTTAACTGAATTGAAGAGACTCTCAGTTGAAAGTACGACATATTATTTCTATTATTAGGGACCGTATCTACGACTAACACTTATAATCTTTCTTATATATATTTCTTATGTCTTATTTGCCCACAAGGGTCTACCGTGTTACCGTTTCTTAGGTGGACGGTCATGTCTACTGTGTTCTCTGTGTCCAACTTAGGGACCTAACCTTTTTAGAGAACCTCCTCCTTTACCGTTGTGTGAGGTCATAACGGACCCTTTATGGTACCTCTCTCCTCGGACTAACCGATGTCAGTTACCCCAGTGTGTTTCAGTTTGTACTGACTCGTATGTGTGTATGTGTGCGCACGCGTGCGTCTTATTTCCGAGGTTTTCCCATCATTTATAAGTTTAAGACGTCTGAGGTTTAGTGTATAAGAAACGGAACCGAGTACACCAGAAGTTTTCGTCCATCCAGACCTTCTAAAGTGTTTTTTTCGTCTTCTTTGGGTCGTAGACCATCTCGTTACAGATTAGGTCTACTTTGACAAAAACTACGATAGTAGTAAAAGACATTCAGGAAACAAGAGTTGAAAAGATGGATCAAGGACTGGAGTGTAAAATCCAAAAGACCGAACCTACCGAAATTGATACTTTATGTCAGTAGACCCCCGACACCCTCCCCCTTCCCTGAGAGTAAAACTATAATTTGAACTACCTAGACCTACTGAGGTGAGACATTCACCAATTAATAGATGAGAACCTTCATGGTGACCTGTGGACCTAAAATTGGGTTTTGGACCTGAGGTCTTAAAGGACTATGATGTAGATGGGTCAGGGTGAGTTGACGGAGATCCTTAGTCTTGAGAGGTCCTGTGACTGGTCGAGTCTTGTTCATCAATTTCCCGTTGGAGAGACCCACCATTTTTTACAAGATACCTGAATTTTAGGACCGGGAGAAGTGTAATGAGGTACGTTCGTGGACGAATAAAATTGATAGGTACTCAAAACAAGATTAACATTATTTTTGACATCGGGGTCCAAACTGAGGAAATCTGAAAGAGATTTTATTTTACAAGTGGGATACATAATTAAAAACGTACATCAAGTATGTGAAGGTAAGGACTTCAAAACTGTCCGAAAAGTGATGAGGATATTCGTCTTTTCCTTCGGTTCTATTACACCTAAAACTTGAAAATGTAAATAGTAAGATTTTACGGTAGAATAAATAGTATTGTCTGAGTATCACCTACCGTCATTTTGCATTCAATGGTCCTTATTGACTTTATTCTTGTCTCAAAGTTATTACCCCGTCGATAATCTTCTCCATCCTCTCATTTATTTCAGTTTCAAGTTTCATCTGTTTTAATCCCAATTCTTCAGGTGCGAGGTACGTCCTTTAGTCTTTAGATCCACGAGTTTTACTTTTCGTTTTTCATTTTTCACTTTCACAATCAACGAGTCAGTACAGACTGAGAAACACTGGGGTACCTGATATCAGGAGGCCCGAGGAGACGGTTACACTAAGAGGTTCGTTCTTATGACCTCACATGTCGGTAAGGGAAGAGGTCCCCTGGAAGGGTTAGGTTCTTGACTTGGATCCAGAGGACGTAATGTCCGTATAAAAATACTAGACTTGGTGGTCCCTTCGGGGTTTTACTTCTAATTCATATGACTGACACGTCGAAAAGTCTACTTGAAGTCAAAATAGTAAGAGAACACAATGATAACAGAAAATCCACGAGACTTAAAGAACAGTTATCTAAACTGGACATTTCACGTATTGCCAGGAAAGGGTCTATAAAGAAACTTATTACCGTATATGGTCTGTAACGAGTAGACTGGACTGTGGGGTCGTCCTGACAACAAAGATAATTACCCAAAAACATCGGGACTACTAAGATCTATTACTAGGATCCCAAGTCTATTGACGTTTAGAGACCAGTGGAAGAACTGACTCTCCCTTTATCCGATGAAAGAGAGAGGCACCCCTCCGAATTTCGACCGATTCTAGTTCGACACTAGAGTCGATATCTTCTGAAGGTCTCGGAAGTTTCCTAGTCGTACCTAGGAGGTGATGACTGGTACCGAGTTCGATTCTGGTCGAGGACGACTTGATCATATCAAGGAAAGAGTTCATGTCGGAACCTTGAGGATGGACTACTTGCACTCTAAAAGTTACACGAAAAATCTTATACGACATACAATAAAAAGTTTACACTAACTCGACCCCTGAAAGAAGGAAAATCTTTATGAAGTTTTTCCGTTCTTGTTTTTCTTGTTTATGTAGGGGTGGTTGTTTTTCTGTTACAAGCGAATTGGAACAAGGAAGTTTACGGGTGCCGAGGAAACCAAGTGGTTGACAGTATTTAGACGAGGGAGCCTCGTGTTTTCGGAAGAAACTCCAAGTCTCCAACTCAAAATAGACGGGAGTCCCTATGTCCCAACGAGAGGAGACGTCACCTCCCGAGACCTCGTGACGACAACCGGAGAAAACTCTGTCCGAACCAAAAGATTACTTACTGAACACTTTACTCAGGACTCCGAGGGACCCTCTGTTTGCTACGTCGGAACAGAAGGAGTCGTAGCTCGTAGACAGATAACGTGTAGTTTCGTTTTCGTTGTGGATTCGTTTAGTTAGGTAGGGATCTTGAAGACATTTTGTAATTGAGGGAGCTTCGTTTGTTTCTTGTCGTACCACTACACTGAGGGTGAAATCCATTTCTTTTTGTCACAAGGTAAACGTAGGACAATTTTAGTAAAAGTCCACCACTTAGGGAAGAGAACGAACCACACTACTTTGGTAACTGATTCTAGTTGAAAACCGAGTGAATTCCTAAGTCATAAAGGTTCCATGAGATCATTCCCTGTGACTCATCTCTTTAGTTCATGTTTCTCTGTCAAAGGATCCTTCTTAAGACACGGTAGTCCTCAGGATAAGGGTCCCATAAGTACAAGAGGTCATAAAAAAAGATTTAAGTTAATATTGTTCAAATATCTTGATATCTTGTTCACAATCCCCTTTAATATAACCCTCCTTTTCGATACCACGAAGAACTGTAAGAAAGGAAATGTTTCTAAAGTCGATATCTTTTAGTACCTTTGACCCCTCTTTTTATTTACTCGTTTCTTTTCTGTTTCCGTTGGGTGGACGGTAAGGGTAACCCTTGACTTTCTATAAACTTTTAATTTTACAACTCTATGGAATTAGATTTGACACAATAAGATAAGGTTATGTAGTAATTACCTGATGTAGGTAACTCGAGTTAAGAATCTGACACAAATTACAAAGGGTTAGTTTACGTGTTACCGGTATCAGTATCGACGGTTGATGTCTTATCTAATCTAACAAGACAAAACTATCGACTGTATTGTTCTTATTTCGTACTCGTTAGTTATCAATAAAACCAGTAAAGTAGTTGGTACACTGAGGAGTTAACAAGTCGTTAACGGTTAATAGTGTCGACTTTCTTCTAACTTCAGGAGTATCTTAGCAACGACGGTTTGACAGTATATCCCGTTCAAGTTAAAAAGACATGGATGAAGGATATTTTATACTCCGGATGTTGTAATACAAGGTAAAGACCCCTGTTTAATTCTCACGGGAAAGTAGTTTGAAAGATTATTTTAAAGACCTATATCAGGTTTAAACATCTTTGTTTAGATAATCATCCTGATTATCTAATCATCTGATTTTAATTTTCAGAACATGAAGAGGATTAAAAACTCATTATTTATAAACAGTAATTGTACGTAGAGACACAGAAGTCGTAATCGTCCATCTAAGAAATAATAAAAAGAACAAAGGGTCAAAGCTCAGAGACCGAAGTACTAAGGAAACATTTGAACCCTATACCGGTGGAGTGGACGATCTAATATCCTCAATTCCCTTGGTCTTGCTAAAGAGTGCACAGAGGACAACTAGTCTCTCGGACTGTGTCGTGGAACTTGAGTCTCTTGTCGGATTAAGAAACAACTTACTAACCCACCTAAATTTTGGATCTGACTAAAAATAGTCTCTTAAGGTTCACTAAATCTTTCATTCCTACTACCACAAACAGACTCATTGAAAGCCTAATAGACTCTACTTATCGAAACGGGTTTACTTTACTGTAATCTGTGGGAAGTAAATGGTTTTCTTATCTCTCGTTCTGTGATTCTATGGAGTTTGATGGTGTGTTCTGAATAATATTTATATATATAGAGTCCTAGTAAACCTACGTTTCTCGGCTAAGTGACCTTTTCTAGAACTACGACCCTTCCTAACTTCCGTTTTCTTCCCCACCGTCTACTACTCTACCAATCTATCGTAGTGGTTGAGTTACCTGTACTTAAACTCGTTTGAGATCTTCTGTCACCTTCTGTCTCCTTGGACCACAGGTTCCACAGTGTTTCTCAACATATACTGAATCGTTGATTTCTTGTTGTTGTTTCCTCTTTAACCCCCGAGTAGGAGACAAACCGAGATTTTTGATCCGGAATGAACCCTTCCGGAAAATTGGTCCCAACACCAAAAAGGTCACCAGTACATACCTACACTCTCAACCTGACACTTCTTTCGACTCGTGGTTTCTTAACTACGAAAACTTTACACCACAACCTCTTCTGAGAACTCTCAGGGAACCTGACGTTCCTCTAGGTTGGTCAGGTAAGACTTCCTCTAGTCGGGACCCTAAAGAAACCTCCCTTACGACGATTTCGACTTCGAGGTCATGAAACCGGTGGAGTACGCTTCACAACTGAGTAACCTTTTCTGAGACTACGACCCTTCCTAACCCCCGTCCTCCTCTTCCCCTGCTGTCTCCTACTCTACCGACCTACCGTAGTGACTGAGCTACCTGTACTCAGACTCACTTGGGGCCCTCAACCACTACCTGTCCCTCCAGACCGCACGACGCTAAGTACCCCAGTGTTTCTCAACCTGTACTGACTCGCTGACTTGACTTGACTTGACTTGACTCATTAATAAGAATCGTCTGACAAACTGAGGAGTAAAATTTGTTACATTTTTATAAGTCCACTGATGTCACTATTGTTTAGAGGTACTAATATAATACGTGTTAGTCACCATAGTTGATTCTCCTATACTCACTTCTCTAATAGTTCATTTCAGGGGTTTTGTGTGTCGACGGACACAACTACCCTTTAAACGGTCAAAGTAAAAGAGTGTTCGAAAGTAAAAATTAAAACGGGATATCATAGACGTAGACTAACCCCCGAAGGGACCACCGAGTCTACCATTACCTAGACGGATGTTACGTCCTCTGTACCCAAGTCAAGTACCGAACCCTTCTAGGAGAACCTCTTCCTTTACCAAGGGTAATGTCATAAAAACGAACCTCTTAAGGTACCTGTCTCCTCGGACCGTCCGATGTCAGGTACCCTAGTGTTTCTCAGTCTCTGCTGACTCTCGGATAGTGAAAGTGAAAGTAGATGTAGACTATGTTCGTCAATATTTGTAAAGTCTAGAACTGTAATATTATGTATTTATAAAAAGAATAGTTCGATCTTGAAATTGTATGGTTTCAAAATTATTAAGGATATTAATTCTTTTGACAAAAAGATCCACTGAATCGGGAGTTTACATAAGTTGAATCTGTGGAAAACAAATAAAAGTAACGAAAAAAAGATTTCTTTATCGTCAATACATCATAGTAAGACCTCTGCCGTTACCGTAGGGTGAGGTCATGAGAACGGACCTTTTAGGGTACCTGTCTCCTCGGACCATCCGACGTCAGGTACCCCAGCGACTCTCAACCTGTACTGAGTCACTGAAGTGAAAGTGAAAAGTGAAAGTACGTAATCTCTTCCTTTACCGTTGTGTGAGGTCATAAGAACGGACCTCTTAGGGTCCCTGTCCTCTCGGACCACCCGACGGCAGATACCCCAACATGTCTCAGCCTGTATTGACTTCGTTGAATCGTCGTCGTCATATTAAGATCTTTTTTAAACGTGTTACGGATAAGATATAGTTCGGAACATGATGACACGACTGCTGTGTCCTGACGTACTCTGTCTGTTTTAAGATTGTTCCAGAATGTACGGTCGTCCCTCTCGGTCTGTTATTCTTGTGTTCGTTCAACACAATTCCTTCAGGAGTCATGACGGGTCTTGCTTTACTCTACCTTAATTCTGTCCCACTCCCCCAACTCCTGTTTACAGACGAAATCTTTCCCTGAAATGGTCCTTCGGTGACTGGTACTTTGTATGAAATCCTATCTGAAGGACTGTTGGATGACAACTTAACTTTTTTTACTTGTTACACTCCCAATACTCGATTCAAAATAACCCCACTCTTCCTCCTAATATAGGGCCCTGTATTGTAAAGTCTAGGGAGACTTTTTGACGTGACTACTCCGTCATCTTTCAGTTGTATTTGTACTGTAACCACTTCCCCCTCTTTACGTTAGTGTGTATGTAAAAACATCTTCCAGCGAAGATCAGAACACTTCCGATGACAATCAGTACTCCTTGTCTATAGTGGTACTTTTTAAAATCACGAAAAGATCTATGCTCCTCGATATTCTTAACTTTAGTATTTTAGAAGAGGACTTTTATAGATTGATAAACTTCCCGATAAGACGGTCAAAAAGGGTCTCGTGTCTTACAGAGTAAGGTTTAGACGTGGGACTTTAGGAAAGTCCCTCACAACTCCCAGTCGTTAACATCGTCGAACACTAAATTAGGAACACCTCCATCTTACGTTTATCGTTGTAAATCGACCTTGATAAATTCTTTTACAAGGACTACGTAGAAAAAATTTTTCATATTTGGACCGAGGTTTGGGACGTTAAGTAACCTTCTATCTCTAACAAGGTATACTTCTCATATGATCCGCCTCATGTTACTACGATACTTGCGACGTGAGACAGAATCTTCCACCACAAGTTTGAACTCAAAGGACTTCACAACTTACTGGGGAATGGGTTACTGGGATACACTTTACCGAAAGGAGGAAGGAGATGGGTGGTTTACGAAATTTCAAATCTACTGAAAGTTGAGGGAATACTAAAAATTTAAAAGAAATCGTAATATTGGTTACAAACGTATTAAACTCCGAGTCTATCAGAACGTGACATCGACAAGACACACAACGGGAACGAAAGTTTTGGTCAAATATTTGAGAAGATATCTACACGGACGACGTAGAGGATCGACCCAACCGGTTTATGGGTTACTTCCCGGTTTATCGTTTATAAATACAAATCGTCTAGTATATCCCAGATACCATGTTAAAAAAAGAAAAGAAAAAAGATTTAGTGGAAAATTTCTACATTTTTTTTTAATAATCGAGTGTCGGGTATGTTTTTTGTTAGACATGACCTAAACCGGATACCGACATCAAATAACTAACAGACCTAATAAGATCTTGTTAGAGACACTGTCAAAAGATTTTCGTTCTGAATAAATCCGTTTCTTATTCCTGAATCTGTGTGAGTGTGTCAATGAACGTGGGTGTGTGGGAATGTGTTCATGTGTAAGTGTGTGGACGGTCTCTTCTTAAGGTAAACTTCTTTGTCTACCGTGTCACCAAGAATAGGGACCGATGTGTAATCTAAGTAGACTCTTCGAAAAATTTTGTGTGTCCGAGTTTGGGGTGATGTTTACTTAACTTAGTCTTACAGTTCTGTTCTCGGGTCCGTAGACATAAAAAATTTCGAATAGTCCGTCAAGATAAGACGTCGGACTACTTCCTGGCCACGAGAAGTCGACACCAAGAGTTCGTGACAGAACGTGATCAGAGACCACGAACCATTTTGAGTACAACTACGAGGTAGGAGACTCAAAGACCAGTTTCCATCCAGACCCTACTCCAGTATCTCAAACAAAAGAGATTACTAAAGGATCCACTAAGACCACAAAGACCCAAAAGGGCCACCGGGTCACTAATCTTAGATACACATTGTGTTCTCAGTTTCCTCTACACCCAAGCTAAAGACCCACTCCTTTTAGGGGACCTCCTCCCGTACTGTTGAGTGCGGTCGTAAGAACGGACCTCTTAGGGTACCCGTCCTCGGACCGTCCGATGTCAGGTATCCCAACGTTTCTCAGCCTGACTGACTTCGCTAATTGTGAGTGTGTGCCGACTATAAAGACCAGACCACGGACGTAAAACTCTTGGTAATAGTATCTCTTACTCTTACACTAGGTTTGCTTTCGAAAGGAGATCCATCCTGTAAAAATAAACGAAAGAACTAACCAGTCCATTAACCATAAACAAACAAATAAAACAAACAGGAGTTAAATCTTCAAAGATCCCGAACTCACTTTCTTTCAACTCACTCACTTTCAGCGAGTCAGTACAGGTCAAGAAACTCTGGGGTACTTACATAGATGTATCAGGTACCTTAAGAGCTCCGGTCTTATGACCTCACCCATCGATCGATAAGGGAAGAGGTTTCTAGCAGGGTTGGGTCCCTAGTTTAGGTCCAGAGGGTGTAACGTCCGTCTAAGAAATAGTCACCTCGGTGTTCCCCTTGGGTTTTTCTGACCTCACCCATCGGATAGGGAAAAGTTCCCCTAGAAGGACTGGGTTCCTAACTTGGTTCCAGAGCACGTAACGTCTAAGAAATGGTTGACTCAATTTATACTCCCTCATTAAACTTCCGTCCCTGGTACACTTCCGTGTCTTATTTAAGAATTATTTATAACCAAATTAAATTCTGTGCCTTTCACAATGGTCCTTGTTCTCTCACTCTACCGAAACGAGGGAGTAACCTCTTTCCTCTTTGGGACTCATTTGTCGACATTATGAAGTTTTGACGAAACTTGTATAGAGGGTCATTGTGTCTCTTACGAATTTTGTCGTCAACTTTCTTTTGACTCTTTTGGATCTTTCAGTCGTTCTCGTCGGTTAAATCAACCAATGTATAGGACCCGGGTCATAACACCCCTCCGATTGGTTTTCTCTTTTATATAGTCGAAGGTTCTTTCAGTTACGGTACTTATGACCGTTTTTACGTGACAGACAACTTGACAAGTCCACTCTCTCAGAAGTACGTACTTTTCACTTTCACGATCAACGAGTCAGCACAGGTGGAAAAACACTGGGGTACCTGACATCGGACGGTCCAAGGAGACAGACACCTTAAGAGATCCGTACTTATGATAGTACCCATCGGTAAAGGAAGAGGTCCCCTAGAAGGGTTGAGTCCCTAGTTAGGACCCAGAGGACATAACATCCGTCTGGGAAATGACAAACTCGGTGGTCCCTTTTGGGAATGTACGTGTACATCTGAGATGAATTATTAATTAGATCTTTACTACAAAGTCTATAAAGAGAGAAGTAGGGAATATTCTCTTGGACTAATTTGACGTAACGAGTTTCACACCGGGGACCTGGTCAACGTAAAGATAGTAGATCCTCGATCAATTTTTATCCTAAAACAATACTGAAGTAACTCGGTATTCATGAAAGCAGAAGTACCTGGAGAAGGAGGTATTTCTTTTGACTTTTGATATAAAGATATTGGGACGATTATATTTCTGTCTGTATAATTATAATACATACTTCTGTAGAAGAAGTTGGATTTTCAAATTACAAGAGAAGTCTAAAAGTCTTTTTAGTTTTGTAACAGAACTCAGTGATTCCTACAGAGATCGTCTGTTTAATCGGGACTACTCTTTGTGTCTTGAAATCCGAGAGATTGGACCTAAATGGTTTAGTCTTAGGTGTAACATGGTTTTAGGAGTTCACTGAGTTGTTGTGTAAAGTCTAATTCTTCGTAACAAACATTTCAAGTGGTTCCAATGGTTTGTTTATTTTCATTAAAACTAAAAACATATAAAAGACTTAGTATTTTTATACGATGGTACGTAAGATACGATGGCGTCAGTCGACGCATAGAGGTCTTAAGGGTAGTCGGCACCCCGACACAACAGATTTTACTACATATCGAGGGTTAGTCCCATCTTTCTTTCCTATACTTCCCTTAGTGTAGTTCTAAGAATAGGAAATTTTAGTGACTCGTCGACGTCTTCCTACCCTAAGATTATTAGAGAGTTATAAAGACTGAAGGGTCTTATCAAGTGTCCTTGGTGAACTTTAGGACTGTAATAAAAGACCACAATGACTACTAATACCTGTAACAACGTACTATGATAACCACTAATATCCAAACCAATAGTCAACTCCGTGGGTAAGAAGTGTCCGGTATCTTATCTGATCCCAATATACAATATATACAAGGTCACAAACCCTGTCGATAAGATTTCAGGGAAATAGAGTTACTAGGAGTTTGAGAAGTCACCACTTTAAGGAAATTTTAAATCTTCATTTGTCTTTAATTGAGTTTTATCAAATATCTGGATTTACGTTTTGTGTTTAGATATTTTGTACATCTTTCATCTTATTCTCACTTAGCTCCACTGGGACCTAAGTTACTACTCAGAAATCTATGTTATTGTTTTCGTACAAGGTCCTTTCTTCTTCAACTACAATCTGAAGTATTTAAAATTTTACTGACGAGACTTGTTCTGTGACAATTTTCTTACTTTTCTTAATACTTGTCCCTCTCTGATAAACTTTTTTGTGTAGACTATTTCTTAACGAGATATGTGTCAAGTCAAGTCAGAGAGTCAGCACAGGTTGACAAACGCTGGGGTACTTAGCGTCGTGCGGTCCGGAGGGACAGGTAGTGGTAGAGGACCTCAAGTGAGTCTGAGTACAGGTAGCTCAGGCACTACGGTAGGTCGGTAGAGTAGGAGCCAGCAGGGGAAGAGGATTGACGGGGGTTAGGGAGAGTCGTAGTCTCAGAAAAGGTTAATCAGTTGAGAAGCGTACTTCACCGGTTTCATGATCTCAAAGTCGAAGTCGTAGTAAGGGAGGTTTCTTTAGGGTCCCAACTAGAGGAAGTCTTACCTGACCAACCTAGAGGAACGTCAGGTTCCCTGAGAGTTCTCAGAAGAGGTTGGGTGTCAAGTTTTCGTAGTTAAGAAACCACGAGTCGGAAGAAGTGTCAGGTAGAGAGTGTAGGTATGTACTGGTGTCCTTTTTGGTATCGGAACTGATCTACCTGGAATTAGTCGTTTCATTACAGGGACGAAAACTTATACGATAGATCCAACCAGTATTGAAAAGAAGGTTCCTGATTCGCAGAGAATTAAAGTACCGACGTCAGTGGTAGACGCCACTAAAACCTCGGGTTTTTTTATTTCAAACTGTGACAAAGGTGACAAAGGGGTAGATAAAGGGTACTTCACTACCCTGGTCTACGGTACTAGAAGTAAAAGACTTACAACTCGAAATTCGGTTGAAAAAGTGAGAGGAGAAAGTGAAAGTAGTTCTCCGAAAAATCAAGGAGAAGTGAAAGACGGTATTCCCACCACAGTAGACGTATAGACTCCACTAACTCTAAAGAGGGCCGTTAGAACTAAGGTCGAACACAAAAAAGGTCAGGTCGCAAAGAGTACTACATGAGACATATATTCAATTTATTCGTCCCACTGTTATATGTCGGAACTGTATGTGGAAAAGGATACACCTTGGTCAGACAACAAGGTACAGGTCAAGATTGACAACGAAGGACTGGACGTATGTCTAAAGAGTTCTCCGTCAAATCCACCAGACCATAAGAGTAGAGAAAGTCTTAAAAGGTGTCAAATAACACTGGGTGTGTCAGTTTCCGAAACCGTATCAGTTATTTCGTCTTTATCTACAAAAAGACCTTGAGAGAACGAAAAAGGTACTAGGTCGTCTACAACCGTTAAACTAGAGACCAAGGAGACGGAAAAGATTTTGGTCGAACTTGTAGTCCTTCAAGTGTCAAGTGCATAACGACTTCGGACCGAACCTCTTAAAACTCGTAATGAAATGATCGTACACTCTACTCACGTTAACACGTCATCAAACTCGTAAGAAACCGCAACGGAAAGAAACCCTAACCTTACTTTTGATATGTGTCTCTTGAATTTTGAGTTGTTATTCTTTTATTTGTTGGATTAAATTTGTACTCTTTTTACAGATTTGTCAGTGGAGTGCCTTCTTCCATCTGTCTACTGGTTATTTGTATACTTTTTATTCGTATTGCAGTATACAGTAATTCCTTAATGTTTGGTCTTGTTGTTAATCTACGTTGGATGTATTGATAATCCTACTGATTTTAGGTTTTGTGACCGTTGTGATTTACGACTGATTCTACAGTATCAGTAGAGTAAGGGACAACCACCTTTACGTTTTACCATGGAGGTAAAACCTCTTTTAAAGTGTTAAAGAAAGTATCGATTGGTATTAGAATGGTGTGTTAGATCATTATCGTGAGGGTGTAAAAATAACTTTCCTCAACTTTTGTGTAAGTGGTTTTTTGAGTCAAGTCAAGTCAATGAGTCAGTACAGGTTGAGAAATGGTGGGGTACCTGACGTCGTGCGGTCCGAAGGGGGAGGTAGTGGTTGGGGACCTCTAATGAGTTTGAGTGCAGGTAGTTCAGTCACCACGGTAGGTTGGTAGAGTAGGTGAGAACGGAGGAAGAGGAGGACGGAAGTTAGAAAGGGTCGTAGACTCAGAAAAGGTCACTCAGTCAAGAAGCGGAGTCGACCGGTTACATAACTTTAAATTCGAAGTCGTAGTCAGGAAGGTTACTTATGAGTCCTGACTAAAGGAAATCTTAACTGACCAAACTAGAGGAACGTCCGTTCCCTGAGAGTTCTCAGAAGAGGTTGTGGTGTCAAGTTTTCGTAGTTAAGAAGCTGAGAGTCGAAAGAAATATCATTTAGAGTGTGTACTTATAAACATTAGTGGTCTTTAACCTTTGATAATTCTACCTGAAGTTATTCGTTTACCTATTTGAGACCATGTAGTTATGTTGTCTTATAATAAGTCATAATTTTTCTTTACTCGATAGTTCGGTATGTTTTTGTGCTTCTTTAGAATTTACGTATATTATTCAATTTCTTCGGTCAGACTTTTCCTACACACATTGTGATATACTAAGATTGATAGAGTAGTAGACCTTTTCCAAAATGTCGAGTCACTTTCTAGTCACCAAAGGTCTCCAAATTCCCTCCCTATCTTCTAACTTATCCACCTTATTATTTAAAAATCTCATCATGTTGATAAGACATACTATGACATTACCATTCATATAAACGTAGGTTGTACTTCTTACTACAATGTGTAAACAGTTTTAAGAATCTTGATATGTTGTGTTTCTGACTTGGGATTACATTTGATAACGACATCAACAACTACGAATCAGGGATTCTCCACAGACTGAGAAACAGTGGGGTTCCCGACATCGGGTGGGTCCGACGAGAACAGATACCCTAAAGGGTCCGTTTTTATGACTACACTCATCGGTAAAAGAAGAGGTCCCCTAGAAGGTCTGAGTCCCTAGGTTGGTCACAGAGGACGTAGATGACGTAATCGATCGTCTATGAAATGGTTACTCGGTGGCCCCCTCCAAGTTACATTTGATACCTAGAACCAATTATACATAGTTATAACCAAGTGGTCCGAAAGACCTGTCGAGACGTCATTTCTTAGGTGGACGATTGCGTTCTCTACGTTCACTACGTCCAACCTAGGAAGCCAGTTCTCCTAGAGGACCTTTTCCCTTACCGTTGGGTGAGGTCATAAGAACGGACCCTTTAGGGTACTTGTCTCCTCGGACCACCCGATGACAGGTTACCCAGTGTTTCTCAGCCTGTACTGACTTCGCTGAACCGTGTGTGTGTGTGTGTGTATCATTTAATAGGACTCTTAGTTTAAAGTTTGAGAATGGATAACTTAAGACTATGTACCTGAGAAAGGTAACACGTTTGGAAAGAGAGTTAAGACACCCTTAGGGGATCGATATTGGGGACTTAAAGACACACACTATAGAATAGAATATCACCATGATACATGATCTTTGTAAAAAGGTTGTTCTATAAATGTGCAAACGAAATTTTTAATTGTAAGAGGACTGATTGTACAAACAACCATTATGTAAATTTACGGTTGAACTGTTGAAGGTTTGTACGGAGTCAAGGTTATTCTGTATTGGATGTTGAATAATAAAATCCCATACCCGTCTTGGTCCGGTGTCGATAGTACCCCTGTTCTACACCAGTTCTAATTTTGTTCAGTTTCTAGAGACAACCCCTATGGTTTACCATCGTATGACAGTTTCTTTTTTCACTCATTTCTTTAGTCGTCGTTATAGGTGTTCTGTTCGTTTTCTTGTCCTTATCTCTACGTGGGTGTCGAACTCTACTTATTAGGTCTTTATTTGTCTTTATCTCTTTCTACTGTCTTGAGTTTGGTTGTCCTTCTATGTGACTCTATGACACTCTACGACTCGATCCGTCAGAGTAGGGACTCCGAAAATATGCGAAGGATTCTACTCAGTCAAATGTCTAACTTTGTATATCGACATACGATTCGTGATACGGTTTAATATTGTAAAGTAGATCACCAGTTTCTTTGGGTTACTTTTTCTGTCATCATAGAGGTAAAATGTCTATTCTTTCACACTGAGGTTTTCGAATTTGTTAAAAGACTATTGCTCGTAATCGTCTCTGAGTTTATGTTCAAGATAACTAAAGTCTTAACCACTAGGGTCGGTGAAATTGTACGATGGAACGATAATTTATAATCCACCACTATCGATAAACGAACGTAAAAAATTTTCTAGACAAAGTAAGTAAAGTTATTGTGATTACCGGTATCAAGTTTACAGTACTACCGGGAAAAGTTGTTGTTTCGAAATTAAACCACCTCTCGCACTGGTCCAAAGTCCTAACAAGGTTTGATCAGTTCGTAAATCCACTATGTCAGACGAGCGTTTTCGTTCGTGGGACCGTCGTTACTCTTGGGGTTGTACAAGGGGAAAACACGGGGCTCGTGGTTCATGATTCCGAAGGACCTTGAATCTTTTATAAATTGTCTACGAACTAATTCCTTGACAACAAATCAGTACAGGGGTACCTGACGTCCTACGGTCCGAATGGACAGAAGGTGATAGAGGACCTCAAACGAGTTTAAGTGCAGGAAACCCAGTCGCTACATAAATTGGTATAGTAGGAGACGGTGGTAGACGAGGAAAACGGAGATTAGAAAGGGTCATAGTCCCAGAAAAGGTTACTCAACCGAGAAACGTAGTCCACCGGTTTCTTAACCTCGAAGTTGTAGTCAGGAAGGTCATTTATAAGTCCTAACTAGAGGAAATCCTAACTGAGGAAATTAGAGGAACGTCAGGTTCCCTGAGAGTTCTCAGAGGGGGTCGTGGTGTTAAAATTTCGTAGTTAAGAAACCTAATTTTAATTCCTTACCTTTTTCATAAAACCTCGAAAGGTCCTCCGTGTCACCATTTCTTGGACAGACGGTTACGTCTTCTGTGTCCTCTGGTCAGTCAGGGACCCAGCCCTTCTGGGGGACCTCTTCCTTTACCGTTGGGTGAGGTTATAAGAACGGACTCTTTAGGTTACCTGTCTCCTCGGACCACCTGACGTTAGGTATCCCAACGTTTCTCAATCTGTGCTGACTCGACGACTCATGTGTGTGTGAAACTAAGTAGTCACATATTGTTTACATGGTGTGATTACGATTATTATCAACAACAACTCAACTATCCAGCACGGGTTGAGAAAGGCTGGGATACCTACCATCGGGTGCTCCGAGGAGACAGACACCCTAAAGGGTTCGCTTTTATGACCTCACCCAACGGTAAACGATTATTCTCTCCCTCTGAAATTATTATCACCTTCAAAACAAGCTGTTCACACCCGAAAGGACCACTGAGTCACCATTTCTTAGACGGACTGTTACGTTCTCTGAGTCCTTTGTACCCAAGTCAGGGACCCAACCCTTCTCGGGGACCTCTTACTTTATCGTTGGATGAGGTCATAAGAACGGACCCTTTAGGATACCTGTCTCCTTGGACCGTCCGATATCGGGGACTCTAGAGACTTCTCAGTCCGTGCTGACTCGTACGTACTCTACACACGGGCACATGTGTGTGTGTGTGTATGTATATATTTCTATATAATCATCGTAATATCTATTTACTTGAGTTTCAGTTTGTGTGAAAAGAGTCTAGAGTTAAGGTGGATGGTAAATAAGTTACATACTGGAATCAATTCAATATGTTAGAGTGACTCGGATTTACAGGAACAGGTATTGTACTCGGTAGTATTATAGATGGATATTATAAACGGAGTGTAATAACCTGACTAATTTTATTTTAATCTGTACATTTCGTAATTCATGTGGTGGACAACATATCTTTTATTATTTCCTCATTTATTTTATTAGTCTTTATTGTGGACTAAGTAGAATAAAAGATGTAGTAGATAACAAACTTTCTAAAAAGATTTTTCATTTAAACGGTAAATTATCGGATCTCTAATATCGTCAAAATTGTAACTTTCTATGAGCGGATACCAAATGTAATTATATAGATAGAATAAATCCCCTAATTAAAACATTATATCCTCTATTGAAAGAGTTCCTTACCATTTGATTTCGTCGTTTTCATTAGAGGAAACGTAGAGTGGTTAGTCTATAGACATGTAGGAAACTTAAGGTAGTTAGGAGTCAAGAAGTTCAACACCGGCAAAATACTTTCAGTCCCGTCTTTTACCTCGAGACTAAACAGTCAATGTGAAGTATCTATACTCCCGTGTGTCTATTTTAGATAATCCGGTCGTCCCGTGGGTAATTACAGGGTCACCGTCATTAATTTAGGCCTACCTTTTTATTGATGTTTATAAAGGGGTTTTGACTTGGTCTACAAAACCGTTGTCCTACTTCCGTGTTTGGACTTTTCGAGGTGTACGGTGTCTGTTTCCGAAAAGTCTTCGTCGGCAGACACCCGGCACCCGACGTGTGACAGTGGTAGAGTTGGATGACCGTCTTAATCGTCGTCTCTCCAGGGGGGTGGGGTGGGGCACGCATGGACGTCAGCTAGTCTTCGTGTTTGTCTGTTAACCTTCTTGGCAGTCAAATAATTTTCGTGGAGATTATTACTTCGTTTTACGCTTGTGTAAATATAGAGGTGCACACTCCGGTGTTAGTTAGGTGTCACCGCGAGGTTGAATCAGTACGGAGTATCTAGTAGAAAGATCCATCGAGTGTGTCCTATGTTAAAGGATTAATTATCCGTCATTTTTATAATTAATAGCGGTATAAGTAAATCACAAGTTAATTGTTTACTTTTGAATTTTGGGTAAAGGTGTCGACCAGTTTCCACTGGATTCCCTGGGGATTTATTGGTTGTAGTAAAAGTAAGAATAAGGAACGAAATATAACAACGAAAATAAAAAAAAAAAGTGGGATAAAACTAAGGGAATTCTGTAGGTGTGACCAGATAAAGGGAAGAGTCGTGTAGTAAATTTACAGAACCGTTTGACAAAAGGTCACTCCGTCTCGAGTGAGAACACGGCCAGACACATAGATGGTACTTCGATAGTACCATAGGACAGTACTTTACTCTACTCTTTTCAATAAACTAGGCACCTCCGAATTATTGCCGACGTGACCAAAGGTAGTCGTTTCCGGTCGTCGTCTCCCATTCTCCTCTGGCGTTAGTCGACCTGAAATTTAGTCACGTCACACGGCTGGACTTGTAGTTCTTCCGTCTTTATTCTTCGACCGATCGGTGACGCAGGTGTGTCGTGGCACCTCGTGTCGTCTCACTGTGGTCGATGGTAGAGGAATCCGACCACTTAAAGTGAGACAGTTCAGTTAACGATGGGACCATGGAGAGAATACTCACAATTAAATAGAGGTCACAATTCCTCCAATTGCTGTGACAATAAAAGAGACGATGACTCGAAATGACGTACAGACGTCCTACTATAAGGTTCATTGGAGTAGTCTCCTTCCTTAGTGTCTCTTTTAGAAGAACTTGTTATTTATTGGATATTTTTATTGTACAGGAAGTCTCTCTCCTTTATTTCGTTTTATTACAATTAACACCTCTGATACCTCCTTTACAAAAAGTAGGTAGGTTTCTCTGTCGTATTACCATCGTACAAGAGATTTCATGGCACAGTGGGTTTTAGGATGTACTTCCTGACTTCAAAATGAAAGTTCACCAAGGGTAGTTAAGCTTGACTTTAAAGTGATTCCATTCTCAATCTCTATAAAAGATAAATCGGAAGTCTTAAGAAAAACAAAATAAAAGACAGTTTATGAGGTCTCTGGACTCGGAAAATGTCACTTCCCCGTATCTATCCTTTGTCTAATGGAATTGAGAGAAACATGGTTGTTTGGAATATAAGATTTAGATTGTTAAGGGAGGTCACTAGTCGACTTGCTCGGAAGACGGGGAGCGGGGTGACAGGGTGTGAGGGACGAGAGTCGAGTACTAAACACAACCCTAAACACCTAGACAATTATCGATTGAAAGATTTAAAATACACATATTCCTAGGGGTCCTAATACTAGTGTTAACCCTTATAATTAAAATTCAATAGTGGATTATATTGATCTCTCTGTTCGACCCCAGGAGACACCGAGCCGTTAAACTACTAAGAGTGGTTTTTGTGACAAGAACTTTAAGAAACCCTCTATTGGTCAAGTAATAAGATATCAATCTGAAGAAAAGGGAGGATTTTAAGACTGGGACAACGTATCAAAATTTAAGATGGATGTCTCTCTTTTTATAGCCGACAGGTACTTGAAAATGACTGACTGTTTAAAGGTTCATGACGTACGTTTACTAAGGGTTACATTTGTCGTCACTTTACACTTATTTTTACGGTTTAGTGGAGAAACGGAAAATTATAAGAGATTGGACTCCTTGTTCCAACTCAACCGACTTCGCACACAATTTTACAAACGTCCCTCCAAATACGGAAGACGGTTACCTCTGATCTGTACCTTTAAGTGGGTGGAGTCAGATTCGGTCACGACTCCAGTCTCAGTCGAGAAAGTCTATAGTTAAGAAAATCTTTTTCGTCTAGTGAATAAAAAACGAGGAGGAGTGAGAAAGAGTAGAACGTAATGGACATGAAGAAGGAGAAAACCTTCAGGAAAGGTGTTTCGTTGGGTATTAAGTTAGTGGAACACTCACATTGTAATATTTCAATCAACAACAAGTTAACGATTCTGCACAGGCTGAGAGGCTGTTGTACCTGATGTCGTGTGGTCCGAGGAGACAGGAGGTGATAGAGGGTCTCAAACGAGTCTAAGTACAGGTAACTCAGTCACTATGATAGATTGGTAGGAGACGGTGGGGGAAGAGGTAAACGGGAGTTAGAAAGGGTCGTAGTCCCAGAAAGAATACTCAGTCGAGAAGAGTAATTCACCGGTTTCATAACCTCGAAGTCGAAGTCGTAGTCAGGAAGGTTACTTATAAGTCCTGACTAAAGGAAATCTTAACTGACCAAACTTGAGGAAGTTCAGGGTCCCTGAGAGTTCTTAGAAGACGTCGTAGTGTTCTTTTTTCGTAGTTAAGAAGTCACGAGTCGGATGAAATACCAGTTTAAGAGTGTATACATGTACTGATGACCTTTTTGGTGTCGAAACTGATATACCTGGAAACAACCGTTCATCGTTTGTTGTTTCTACTTGATTTTAGGACTACGAAATTTCAGTCGACCCAAATGAGTTTCACCAAAGGAGGAAAAGTGGTGGAAACGTCTTATGTTAAGTTTGAAAGTATGTAGAAGAGTTTTGATATTTTATAAAATACAGTACCTGAAGATCTTAATGAGTTATCAGTTATAATGGCTATAATCGAGACACTGAGGGTCATCGGTGTATGTCTGTGCATATGTATATGGATTATACTTAGTCATCGGTGTGTGTCTGTATGTATAAATATATATTAAAAGAGGGACCAGAAAACTGTTTGTTGTGAAACTCAGTAGATAAAAAAAAAATTAATAGGGAAGGCATATCTGTTACCAAAGGTACCGCATTCCTTTAATTGTCTTCAACATTGGCTTTTCCTTTTCCGAACCGGTTTTAATTAAATTATAGAGAGTCCACGAAACCTGAGTACTTGAGAATAATGTTGTTCTTCTCCATATTTGTGCGTATGGAACACTGGTGTGCTCCTATGATTTTGAATTCTCTTCGGCCCATTAACATCCTTAACGTGTCGACAATCCCGACTGCCTTTACTGAAGTTTCGAACACGAGAAGTACGAGAGTTAAAACACGTGGAACGTAATAATACGGTGTGGGACGCTTCGTTGGTTATAGAGGTCCGATTTACAATCACGACTGTAGTTTATAAAGTAGATAAAACTGCAATTGGGACTCGTGGATTTCCTTACACCAGCCCAACACTCAATGACACAAAACTTTTGATAAGTGTACAGGGACCATTTTTAATCTCTATGTTTCTAATTAAATTGTACGGGTAATAAAAACAAAACATACCATATAAAAAAGGATACCCTGGTAGTGTATTTATACGAGAACCAACATTTGTGTCTCTCGGTGAACTTAAGCAAATTCGAGAACCCTAAACCTTCCCATTTTCGATTTGTATAATTTTCCTCTTCCATTTTCCAGTCCTGGTCCTTTGTCTTTCCTCCATTCTCTCCGACCTCCATTCTTTGTTAGACCCTTCTTGGAACAGTGTTGACGACGACGTGTTGAGACGGTGGTGATTAACGTCTGGGGTTCTACGGGTGGTGAGACGACCCTATACGACAGAGGTTCGTTCTAGTGGGTGAGCTGTAAGTTTCAAGACCCACTCGCCTAATCTGACCGATTTGGATCCAGTGGACGGGAAGGAATGTAAACCGGAAGTACCCTACCTCTCTTTAACCTAACTAAGATATGATTTTAACACTGTGTCGGAGGGTGGGTCTCAACACACCGTCTCTGAGTGGTTTAGGTCTTTCCCTAAGAAGACGTTTCGTCCAAATTTTTTTTTTTTCTGTTTATAGATTGATTGGAACTTTCTGAGAAGGTTTACCAAGATAAGTGACATTTATTACAATTAAACATACATGAACTAACTCACTGTTGTGACCCTTTACTTATCACGAAAGAAATTAGGGGTCCAGAGACAAACAAAAGGGAAGAAAAAAAAAAATTATATAGTTACAAATAATAGCATAAAAAAGTGGTCATAATGCTGACTGGTCACACTATACCCTTTCTCAGAGGATTCCCAAGTTGAATATGGAGAAAAGTAATAAAGTTGGACTTTTTAATAACGAGAACCTTTTTAATCATGGGTCCTCCCTTAACACTAGACTACCTCGACTTCAACTCATGACGAAAGACTAGATACAAGACAGTGGATGAGACTTGAGACAGAGGGTAGTGACGAGACTCGGGTAGAGGATATAAACGCTTAATCCCGATCATTATGCCGTCCAGAGACCCTCACTTTACACTATCTTGGGTTGTCTATCATTCGTGAGATACAAATAATTTTCATACAAATAGAAAAACGTCCTAACATAGGTTACTGATATTCGATAATTAGTAGTATTAAAGGTGGGTATTGATGAAGTACGAGAATTATCGTTGAACTATAGGATTCATAAGAGTTGACTGTCAAGTCTTATCCCAACGGAAATGACCCAGAACCTCGAATTTGGTGTTGACATTTAGTGTAAGTAGAGTTTGAGTTGAGTAAAACGGGGTTCCACGAAGTAGTTACCTACTTGGTAGGACCAGTCCTAATGTTCACAGAAACATCGTAAACCTATGGGACTATCTCATCTTCAGTCCGTGTCTCTTCACCTTTCGTATGAAGGACAGGAGAACCGTCGAATGTCAAATCAACTTCTCGTTACTTGTTTACGTCTGTATATGTGTCAGTATGGCTATTACAATCAATGTGTGAACACGTGTGATGGGTTGTTCCGCCAAACTGGAGTTCCTGAGTCACTAGCAATCAGATCGTATTTGTCCTTTCTCCCTCCAATCTTAAGTGTCTTTTACAAACAAAGAACTTTTCTATCAATTTGCTTCTCATGTTACACTCAATCTCTCCTCTTTCTCTCTTCAAATCGGTTCATTATGTCCGATTCGGCCCCGAAGAGACTACCGAGTCGTCTATTTCTTTGGTGGAAGTTACGTCCTCTGTACCCTCTACGTCCAAGTCAGGGACCCGACTCTTCTAAGGCACCTCTTCCCTTACCGTTGGGTGAGGTGATAAGAGCGGACCTCTTAGGGTACCTGTCTCCCTAAACCTTCTGATGTCAATACCCTAGAGTTCTTAGTCTTTGTTGACTCGTACTCGTGTCCTATTCGATTTCACTCTACCTTGTCCTTACAAAATCACGAACGACCGTTTTTGCAAAATTTATATGTCTCGTTGACCGCTCGGTCTCTTTAGGTACCTTAAGGGGTTGAGAGTGGAGATCTTACTTAAAGGACAGAAAAATAAAATATGGACTTTAATCATAACTATACCGGAGACCAGGGTATTGTAAGAACCATTGTAGAGAGTAGAACTTAATTACATAACTGGTATTCGTAGTTTGATAAAAACTCAGTATAACGATGTGAAATATATTTAAAAGAAACGGACAAAACGTTTCCATACAGAGTCTAACGGGTCAAAAGAATTTTTTAACAAGTCAGTGTGGACTGACATTAGGGTACGTACCTGACGTCGTACGGTCCGAAGTGACAGGAAGTGGCAGAGGACCTCAAACGAGTTTGAGTACAGACAACTCACCCACTACGGTAGGTTGGTAGAGTAATAGAAGATAAAGGGGGGTTTATCGAGATCCTAGGGACCTCTAAAAGGTACAAAGGGAGGGGTCCTGAAAAGATTCAGAGACTCGAAGGAGTAGGTATTCTTTTTTTCATAATATTTTCCTGTTATACCTTCCGTCGAGTCCCTGAAATTAAATCTACGGTTTCCCAGGAATCATTTGTTATAAAACACTCGGAGATAAACTGTACAATAAAAATACCACGGCGGATACCATTATCGCGACGGGGACCTCATAATCTTCATCCACCAATTAAAAGTGTCACTAAGTCCGGTATCGACAATCTGATCCACAAATAACAGGACTGATGTAGTCTACCGACGACTAACGAAAAGATTCATCGTAGTATTTACAAAAAGGAAGAGAACCACGTAAAATAAAAGGAGAGAACCTTACAGATGAATATAAATCAGAGAACCATAATTTCTAGATGGAAATAGGAGTCAGGGGTACTATCAGTGTAACTTACCCGTATCCTAGGGACTCCTCTGAATAAAAGACTCAGGATTAAGGTTTAAAGTGTTGTAAAGTGAACTCTTAGATAAAAGTATGATAAATGTAATTAAATGGAAATTTTTTACCAATACACTTCATTAAAACGGTCACGGTGGGGAACCTAATTACTTTAATACGTTGAAGATTACCTAAATTAATTCTGAAAGACCCGTAAACAATGTTAACGTTTCCTTGTAAATTTTCTACCACGTCTTAATGAGAGTACCAGTGTCTCGTTTACATATGTACTGTCAACAGTCTCTACGAGAATCTGTTCTGGTCTCGAGGTAGTTCCAAACGACGTAATTATAACTACTATCTCGGAGACTCTGAGTCTGTCCACCGGTACGAGTGATTGTTAGGGTAAATTACTTGGGATTCCTAGGACCTTATTTTCTGGATATAAGTGTTAAGTTAAACAAGTACCGGAGGTTTTCCGTACCTTGTTACTGTTCACTTTGTTCTCGTTATATCTGCAGTGTCTTTCCTCTTTTGTGTCTGAGGTTCTTTTACCCAACGAAAAGATACAACATATAGATAATGACTCTCGAAGGGACCACTGAATCTACCATTTCTTAGAGGAACATAATAATATAAAATAACTTTATATCGACTAAATGTTACAACACAATCTAAGTATCAAAGTCCATATGTCGTGTCACTAGGTCAAAATATATATATATTTATAGTCCAGTCAAGCAGAGAGTGAGTACAGATTGAGAAACGTTGGGGTACCTGACGTCGTGCGGTCCGAAGGGACAGGAAGTGGTTTAGGGTCTCGAATAAGTTAGAGTACAGGTAGGTTAGCCATTATGGTAGGTTGGTAGATTAGAAGACAGTAGGGGAAGAGGAGGGTGGAAGTTAGAACGGGTCGTAGTTCGAGAAAATTTTATTCAGTCAAGAAGCGTAGTCCACCGGTCTCATAACGTCAAAGTCGAAGTCGTAGTCAGGAAAGTATCTTATGAGTCCTGACTAAAGGAAATCCTACCTGACCAACCTAGAGGAAAGTCAGGCTCCCTGAGAGTTCTGTGGAGGTGGTTGTGTCAAGTTTTTGTCATAAAGAAACCACGAGTCGTAAAAAATATCGGGTTGAGAGTGAGGGTATGTACTGTGTCCTTTTTGGTATCGAAACTGATCTTTCTGGAAACAACCGTTTCATTACGGAGACGAAAAATTATACGACAGATCCACCCAGTATCGAAAAGAAGATTTCTCGTTCGCAGAAAATTAAAGTACCGACGTCAGTGGTAGACGTTACTAAAACCTCGGGTTTTCTTATTTCAGATAGTAATAAAGGTAACAAGGGAGTAGATAAACGGTACTTCACTATCCTGATCTACGGTACTAGAAGCAAAAGACTTTCAACTCAAAATTCGGTTTAAAATGTGAGAGGAGAAAGTGAAAGTAGTTCTCAGAGAAATCAAGGAGAAGTGAAAGACGGTATTCCCATCACAGTAGACGTATAGACTCCAATAACTATAAAGAGGGTCTATAGAAATAAGGTCAAACACGAAGTAGATAAGATCGTAAGCGTCCTACATGAGACGTATATTCAATTTATTCGTACCACTGTTATATGTCGGAACTACATGAAGAAATGGTTAAACCTTGATCAGACAACAAGGTACGGGTCAAGATTGACAACGAAGAACTGGGTGGATGTCTAAAGAGTCCTCCCGTTCATTCCACCGGGCCATATGGTTAGAGAAATTCTTAAAAGGTGTAAACAACACTAGGCGTGTCAGTTTCCGAAACCATATCGGTTATTTCGTCTTTATCTACAAAAAGACCTTGAGAGAACGAAAAGGTTACTATGTTACCTACAACCATTAAACTAGAGACTAAGGAGACCGAAAAAATTTACATCGAACTTGTAGACCTTCAAGTACTAAGTGCATTATGACTTCGAACCGAACCTCTTAAAACTCGTAATGAAATGATCGCACACTCTACTCACGTTAACACGTCATAAAACTCGTAAGAAACCGTAACGGAAAGAAACCCTAACCTTACTTTTGAATGGAAAAGGTCAGGACCCCGGTCACGACTCAAAAGGTTTAAACGACCGTATAACTCACGTCGTGAAAGTGTCGTAGTAGAAAATCCTAAACTTTACCGGGTTGACGTTATGGTAGTGAAGGTGATCGAAACAAACATCACTACGAAAGATTCCGAACGAACTGAAGGGTAAGTTCCTACAGACCGAGACCCACTCACTGGTGTAGAAGCACCAATAGACCCGGTACTTCAAGAAAAAAACATATCAAAAAGACACATAAGAACGGTAAGAACAAAGAATCATAGAAGACGAAGACAATTCAGGTATGGTAAAGACAGGAAATAACACGGGTAGAAACGTACTTTATAAGGGAAAGACGACGACGACGACGATTCAGCGAAGTCAGCACAGGTTGAGACACGCTGGGGTATCTGCCGTCCGGTGGTCCGAGGCGGTAGGGACCTTAAGAGGTCCGTTCTTGTGACCTCACCTAACGGTAAAGGAAGAGGCAACGTACTTTCACTCTTCACTTTCACTTCAACGAGTCAACACAGTCTAAGAAGCGCTGGGGCATCTGACGTCGGATAGTCCGAGCAGACAGGTACCCTAAAAGGTCCGTTCTCATGACGTCACCCAACGGTAACGGAAGAGATTAAAACAACTTCTCTAGAGATCAGAAAGGGTAAGGTAACAAAAGGAGATAAAGAAACGTAACTAGTGACTCCTTCCGAAAGAATAGAGAGGAACGATAAGAAACCTCAACACGTAAGTTTACCCATATAGAAAGGAAAAGAGCAAACGGAAATCGAAGAGAAGAAGAGTGTCAATAAACATTACGGAGGTGTCTGTTGGTGACACGGAAAAACGTAAAGAAAAAGAGACCTACTAGAACTAGTGACGGAGAACATGTTACAGTACATAGAGGTAGGTATCAAGAAGTCCGTGAGATAGCCTAGAATAGGGAACTTAGATAAACAGTGAAGGTGACATATTAGCATTTCCTAAACTAAATCCAGTATGGACTTACCAGGTCACCAAAAGGGATAACAGAATTTAAAGTCAGACTCAAACCGTTATTCCTCAAGTACTAGACTCAGTGTCAGTCGAGGACCAGAACAAAAACAACTGATATATCTCGAAGAGGCAGAAACCGACGTCTCTTATATTAGTTAGACTAAAGCTACAACTGGTAGACCACTACAGGTACACATCTCAGAAGAGAACACAACCACCTTCTCCCACAAACGATACTGGTCACGTAAGAGAACCATTTTGCCAATCGGAAACTGAACGAAGTAAAACATGAGGTTTTAGTTTAAACGGACAATGAGGTCCATAGAGAACTGAAGGATGTAAACGTGTGGTCAGGGGATATTACTTTTCCTGTAGAAAAAACCCACAATCAACATTTTCCAGAATATCCAGAAGTATCTTGACAAGTTGAAGTCGAAGAAGTCGCAATGACCAACCCCGTATCTGAACCTAATGGCACTATAACTTACCAAACGGAACCTCTGCTTGTCTCTAGTAAGACAGCAAAAACTCTAACGTAGGATCATGACGTAAAACCTGAGAACAACTAATACTACCGATAAGGAGAAGAAGATTCCGTAAGAACTGGTGTCATCATTTATATTACCAGTAGACTCAATTAGGTTATACTATTAGAGATAAAGGTAGGTTATCACGGTACAAGGACGTTTACCGTGATAAAAAATTTATGTAAAGGTATCTTAAGAGACTGGACAAAACAACAAGTACGATTTCACGATAAGAGGGGTTTCTAACCGGTAGTCGACGTATGCACAACTTCCTTCTTTTAGAACGGACAGAATGTAATAAAACATAAGTGAAAAAAGTGAATCGTATTTAACTTCCGAATAGCACTACGTTAGTTCGATGTAAGACAGGAAAGGTTTGACATCTTTTTTGTTTTTATTTTTTCTTCTCTTTCTCCCTAACTCAAACTCCTTCTACGAACGTATAGTTTACGGATTAATAGTTGTGGGTGGGTGGGTAAACAATTTTACTGTGGAACTCATGGGGTCCATACAATCAAGAGAAGACGACACATTGGTTAATGGATTTTTGAATCATGATACTTTCTCTTTTGCAAATAGTGTAAGGGTCAGGGTACGTGGGATCGACTCACGAAGATTGAGTTCCAGAGATCTCTCTAACGTCAGAATAGATTTCAAACTAAACTCCTCTTAGACGAAGGTTCGAGTGAGTAGACCACAACCGTTAAGAATCAAGAAACGGTCGAAAACCTGACTTCCGTAGTCAAAGAACAACCGATAACCGACCTCTGGGTGGAGTAAGTCAAGGAAAGGTATATTCGGAGAGGTGACAGTTTGGTATCATACCGTCGATAGAAGGAAGTCTCGTTCTTGTGTCCTCTCACACAACTTCTACTTTCGGTACTAGAAAAACATTGAATTAGATCTTTTACTGTGGGGTAGTGAAAGCGGTATAAAATAAACAATCTCAGTTGTCCTGGTCGGGTATGAGTTTCCCGATACTTACGAATTCTCATTCCTAAACGACCTCCGGTACACTCTCCGATAGATGGTGTCGATGTATATCCGGACCTCTATAATTCTTGTAAAAGAACGGTTACTTCTCTATTTCTAATCTTCATTTCAAGAGTTATATAAGTTACTTCAACTTCACAAGGATACAGAGCCAAAAGGGTTCTCTTAGTACTGAACTCGGATAACAAGACCGTACTGATACTTATTTACAGGGGTAAGTGAAAGTTTTAATGGGTTTAAACTTACTATTTAATATAGATTCGATAAGTTAGTTTGAAAGAAATGAATACCTTTATGAGATGTAGACACAACAAGTTTTACGTGATTACATATTACTGACTTGTACTGTATCTCGATCATGTTAACTCGTTGACTTAAAATTTAAAAATGAAATAAATTTACATTTATCGGGATATATCAATCATTGATGACATGACCTGTCTCATTATGACACACCAACCCTAAGAGGTCCGTTCTTATGACCTCACCCAACGGTACGGGAGGAGGTCCCCTAGAAGGGTTGGGTCTCTAACTTTGGTCCAGAGGTGTAACGTTCGTCTAAGAAATGGTAGACTCGGTGGTCTCTTCGGGTTCTTATGACCTAACCCCTCGGATAGGGAAGAGGTCCCCTAGAAGGGATGGGTTCTTAGTTTGACCCCAGAGGACGTAACGTCCACCGAAGAAATGGTTCACTCGACGGTCCCTTCCGGTGAGTTTCAGATCGGGAGAAGTTACCCAATCTCTTGGACTTCAACTTTAAACAAGTCAAACTAGGGGAAGACGAATTACACCTCCATGTCTCGTATAGTGAAATCGAGAGATCTGTAGTTTACTCCTTGTGAGTAGTTATTTTTCTTCAGTCTGAAGAGTCTTCGACACCAAAGTGGAGAATAGGAAAGAACGGTAAAGTCAGTAAAACCACTCTTACGTTAAGAGCCAGTGATTAAAAGGTCTTTGGACGAAAACGATTTAAATACCTACTGCAGATTAAACTGTAGGGGGTTTCCTCCTTCGTGTTCGACCTTAGTCCTAACGGTCCTCTTTATAGTTATTGGAGTCTACACGTCTACTGTGGTGGGAATACCGTCTTTCACTTCTTGATTTCTCGGAGGACTACTTTCACTTTCTCCTCTCACTTTTTCAACCGAATTTCGAGTTGTAAGTCTTTTACTTCTAGTACCGTAGACCAGGGTAGTGAAGTACCCTTTATCTACCCCTTTGTCCCCTTTGTCACAGTCTGAAATAAAAAGACCCGAGGTTTTGGTAACGTCTACTACTAACGTCGGTACTTTAATTTTTAACGAATGAGGAACCTTTCTTTCAATACTGGTTGGATCTGTCGTATAATTTTTCGTCTCTGTAATGAAACGGTTGTTTCCAGGTAGATCAGTTCTGATACCAAAAAGGTCTCCAGTACATACCTACACTCTCAACCTGATATTTCTTTCGACTCGTGGCTTCTTAACTACGAAAACTTGACACCACAACCTCTTCTGGGAACTCTCAGGGAACTTGACGTCCCTCTAGGTTGGTCAGGTAGAATTTCCTCCAGTCAGGACCTACAAGTAACCTTCCTGACTACAACTTCGACTTTGAGGTTATGAAACCGGTGGACTACACTTCTCAACTGAATAAACTTTTCTGGGATTACGACCCTTTCTAACTCCCGTCCTCCTCTTCCCCTCCTATCTTCTACTCTACCAACCTACCGTAATGACTGAGCTACCTGTACTCAAACTCATTTGAGACCCTAAACCACTACCTGTACCTCCGGACCGCACGACGTCAAGTACCCCAGTGTTTCTCAGCCTGTGTTGACTCGATGACTTGACTATCTAAAAAAAAAAATTAAAAATGAAACATAACCTAATAACAACTAAATGTTACAACACAATTAAAGTCCACATATTGTTTTACTAAGTCAATATGTATATGATATGCAGAAGAACAATTTTAAGAAAAGGATAAATCCAGTAATGTTTTTTTACTCGTCCTAATAGACACGATATGTAATCCAGGAACAACCAATAGATAAAATTTATACACACACACAGACGATTCAGCGAAGTAAGTACAGACTGAGAAACCCTGTGGTACCCGATATGGGGTAGTCCGAGAGAACAACTACCCTAAGAGGTCCGTTCTTATGACTTCGTCCAACGGTAAGGGAGGAGGTAAAATTTATCACAAATTGACAGTTAGGGTTTGAGGGTTAACTACAAAAATTTAGAGTAGAAAATTTAAAGACGAGTAAGGACCCAAAACTTCGTAAAAAGAGTACTACAGATACTGTAGTTAATGATAACGAGAAGGAAAGTAGAGAGACCAACCATAAAGAGTCAGAGGAAATAAAGTAGAGAAGGAAAGGAAGGATCGGGGATTTAATCGTTACACTTTTCTCATACAGTTAAAATTGAAGTACTACATAAAGTTAAGTTAAGAAAGGTAAAGATGACGAAAGTCGTATTAGGTTCGGTAGTTGAATAAGTAGTAGTACCAGAGAATCAACCAGACTACCGAAGACCAGAACAAAAGAGGGTAAGTCGTTACTAGAAATATTTTGTGTTTATTTTAGTGGAAGTGAGGTGAAGAATTTTGGTAATCTTTACCGGGGTTTTGTGGTGTACTAGACCGAAGTCTGAAGGTTCTCGAAGTACAGTACGGCAAGAAGGACTGGAGATCAGTTTCTCCTGAATAACTTCAAGGAGTTTATATGGTCTGTGAAAGGACCTGGTCACAGAAACGGACCAAACAAAGGGGACGAACTTTATAGGAAGGACCTAAACCGATTGAAGAAAAAAGAGAGACGGTCGAAGTTCAGAATTGAACATTTAACTGGGCAATATCGTAGTGGGGGTTTGTTTAAATCTTATAAAAGTAGAAAAGAAAGTATGGTAAATAATATTGTTAACAAAATAAGTAAGTTATATACTTGAAGAGATCTGATAATTGATAATCGATTCTTAAAATAGACAGAATAGAACATAGTATGTTTTGTAACTCGTGTCACGGACTGTGTAAGATTCATGAATTACTTATGAACAACTGACTTATTAAAGGAAGGTATTACATCACATGGTAGACCGGAAACAGAGTCGTTGAAAAACTTTACGGAGACTCCTATTCGACTACAACTTAAGAGAAACTACTAAGTAGACCCATGAACTCAGTTCGGGAAAGATTAGGGCAGAATTTAAAAACCGTCAAGAGTACGAACCTCTCAACTACTTCCAAGAGACCACGGGTCCTCCTATTTTCCAAGTCTTATTTCCTTAAGTTGGACCCATATCAGGATGACACAGGTACCAAAACTGGGAAATTCTAGTACAAGGGTCGAGGTTCTCATAGTGGTTCTTCGACTACTCTTATTATACGACTCCTGAACAACTCAAGAATTGAGTCGGAAGTTTAGGTAGTCAAAGAACAATGAAGAGACCAGTAGGGTAAGGTCCGACCTGAAGATGGGAACGGAAGAAAAAGAAACACTTGTCAAATTAACCAAGTGCACCGATATCTGGAACGAGAAAACATAAAATATACACTAATTAAAACTGGAATTATTTTCCTGTGGATCTGATGAGACAGTAGAAAAGACGGAGATAGAAGTGGGAAGCACAGGGTGAGGTAGTAGAAGATCATCCAACGACAACTCCCGTCGGAACTAAACAAAGTCAGATTGGTTCGGAACGGAAGGGTTAGAGTCGCCCACTGTTTTTGTTACGGCCGTCTTAAGAAGGAGTGAGTACATCATATTCCGAAAACCAAAGTAATCAAGTACCTTTTTTTGATTAAGACGATATTTTACACTCATTTTTGGGTAGTCAAACTCTCCACAACCGTTCCTCAGATTGAGATCGTCAACTACTGTGAGAGGTCCCTCCGAAACGGAAGACATAAACACCGTAAGAGAAATAGTGAAAATTTGTAGAAGATATCAAGTACAGTGTATTTGAGTTACAAAGTGTTAGGTCTCTCAGAGACTCTAAGAAAGGGAGAATTAGAAAGATAGACACTTACGGCTGAAAGTTTTTGAGATCTTTTTTCAGGTGACCAAACAATATTTAAGAGTAAGAGAACGATATTTCCCGTTCGAGAACACATCTCTTACAAAGGTCTTATTTAGAAGGTAGGAGAAAAATTTAAGATGATGACATTTTGGTGTAAAGATATCTTTGTGTAGGTATACGTATAAGTAATTTTTAAGGTAATTATGTTTTGACAGATTGGTCGTATGTAAGAGACAATGAGTCATGATGACAATTATTCTAAATGTTATCGGACGGGACGACTCCAGGGACAGAAAATCGATTGTTGTGATACAACTCCATAGTTTACATAGTCACACACTGGAACTTGTAGTAATTCGAAGGACTTAGAGTCAAAGATATAGAAACTCTACCTGTATTTATCGAGGTCGACGAAGTTACTCAATATATTGTCCTACCCCCATGGTTCATTCTTTCTACAACCTGTCATGAAGGGGCCATCAGGTCACCGATTCTTAGGTGGAAGGTTCCGTTCCCTACACCCGAACTAGGAACTGACCCGTTGATTCTAGGGTGTACGGTACCCGTTGATTCGGGTACACGGTACTGATTTCTTTTTGACACACAGTGTTGCTATTGGGTCGTGTCGGTTTTATTCCTTTTTTCCTTTTACTTTCCTACCTCTTAATACGGTCGAGAGAATACAGGTCCATACCACCGGTCAGTGGAACCTCTTCTGGAAATAAGTTTTTTCTCAGAGGATTTTCAGACTAAACAGTAATATGCTTTCATCTTACTTGTCTCAGAAAGACAGATCCTGTTTTGCAGATTGTTTTGGAACGTACCGAGTCAGTTCTGATGGAAAAGAACTCTGGAGACGGTACTTTTCAGTCAGTGATACCTCTTCGTGTAGTTAGACTTATTTTTCAGGGTCCAGAAACCCTTTCCTATTAGGTTCTGAGCGTTAGGGATGAGTGTCTCTACGCTGTATCTTCTCAGTACAGGCTTACCTGGTCCCATCGTGAGTTCTCGATCCCAGTCCTTTCTCTCCTACAATCCGACCGTGTAACCATCGGTAACCCCGTGTTCTCGACTCGTCACTGCATACTCGATCCCTCGAGGTTTGCACATGGGTCTCACCTAGTGACGACACGGGAGTCTTTCCTATTTCTCTCACTCCATTCCGTCGTCCCTTCGGAGTAGATGTCTACGAATACTGGTTAGAAATTTTCTTTGTGAGAACCCCAAGGTTCTTTGTGGTCTAGGGCAAGAATAAGAGAGAAGAAAAAGGAGGAGGAAGAGTTGAAGGATGGAAGAGGTTATGACATGTTTCGTACTTTAGGGAAAGTTGTTTTATCCGGGGTCACGAGAACCTTTTAAAATTCCACCATCCGAAGTATTTATTTCATGATATAAGGTCCCCTTATCAAGTCCATTCGTTTCTTGGTTCATTAAATTTTTGTATATCTCCCCTACTATAAATATAGAACTCGGTCATCTCTTCTAGTACGACAAATATTATGACTTTCTATATATTTTTCATTTTCTATATATCTTTCACTTTCCATATATTTTGTCATATTTTGTGCTCCCGAAAAGGGTTGAAAACGGAGACTGAAGAAGTACTCCGGGTTATATAGGGGTCTAATCGGGTCTAGTAGGTTTTCCGACAGTCCATAGTTGGTTAAATTTCATTTTTACTTAGAATTTTTTTTTTTTTTTTTGAAAATTTTATGAACCTTGAGAGGAATTGAGACTTTCCTCTACCACAATTCCCCTATAAAGGTTTAAACGACCGTATAACTTACGTCGTGAAAGTGTCGTAGTAGAAAGTCCTAAGCTTTGTCGAGTTGACCTTAAGGTAGTGGAGGTGATCGAAACAAGTATCACTACGAAAGATTCCGGGTGAACTGAAGTGTAAGGTCCTATAGACCGAGATCCACTCACTAGTATGGTAACACTAATAGGCCCAGTACTTCTAGAAAAACATGTCAAGAAGACACATAAGAACGGTGGAGAAGAATTATAGAAGACGAAGACAATCCAGGTATGGTAAAGACAGGAAATATCTCGGGTAGAAACGTACTTTACAAGGCAACCATAGAGATTAAAAGAACTTCTCTAGAGATCAGAAAGGGTAAGACAACAAAAGGAGATAAAGAAACGTAACTAACGACTCCTTCCGAAAGAATAGAGAAGAACGATAAGAAACCTTGAGACGTAAGTCTACGAATGTAGAAAGAAAAAGAGGAGACGAAAAGTGAAAAGAAGAAAAGTGTCGATAAACATTCCGGAGGGGTCTGTCGGTAAAACGAAAAAACGTAAAGAAAAGGTACCCCTACCAGAAGTAGGGACAGAAGACATGTCACAGTGCTTGGAGTCAGGTATCAAGTAGTCCGTGAGATAGATAGTCTAGATCAGGGATTTTAGATAAAGAGTAAAGGTGACATATTAGTATTCCCTAAACGGAATCCAGAGTCAAAAGTAAGGTTAGAGTTTCTTTCCGTTACGGTTTCTTACGAGTTTGATGGTGTGTTAACGTGAGTAGAGTATACGATCATTTCATTACGAGTTTTAAGAGGTTCGGTCCGAAGTCGTTATACACTTGGCACTTGAAGGTCTACAAGTTCGACCAAAATCTTTTCCGTCTCCTTAGTCTCTAGTTTAACGGTTGTAGGCAACCTAGTGGCTTTTTCTTTCTCTCAAGGTCTTTTTGTAGATAAAGACAAAATAACTGATACGGTTTCGGAAACTGACACACCTAGTGTTATTTGACACCTTTTAAGACTTTCTCTACCCTTATGGTCTGGTGGATTTGACGGAGAACTCTTTGGATATACCTCCAGTCCTCCATTGTCAATCTTGACCTGTACTTTGTTGTCTGACCAAGGTTTATCCTTTTCCTCATGCAGTTCCGACATAAAACAGTGGGACGAATAAATTGAATATACGTCTCATGTAGTACTCCTTACGACCCGACCTTCTTCGTGTTCGACCTTAGTTCTAACGGCCCTCTTTATAGTTATTGGAGACTATGCGTCTACTGTCGTTGGAATACCGTCTTTTACTTCTTAATTTTTCGGAGAACTACTTTCACTTTCTCCTCTCACTTTTTCAACCGAATTTCGAGTTGTAAGTCTTTTGATTCTAGTACCGTAGACCAGGGTAGTGAAGTACCCTTTATCTACCCCTTTGTCACCTTTATCTACCCCTTTGTCACCTTTATCACAGTCTGAAACAAACCCTCCCGAGGTTTTAGTGACTTCTACCACTGACGTCGGTACTTTAATTTTCTGCGAATGAGGAACCTTCTTTTCAATATTGGTTGGATCTATCGTATAATTTTTCGTCACTGTAATGAAACGGTTGTTTCCAGACAGATCAGTTCCGATACCAAAAAGGTCACCAGTACATACCTACGCTCTCAACCTGACACTTCTTTCGACTCGCGGTTTCTTAACTACGAAAACTTGACACCTCAACCTCTTCTGAGAGCGTTCAGGGAACCTGACGTTCCTATAGGTTGGTCAGGTAAGACTTCCTCTAGTCGGGACCCTAAAGAAATCTTCCTTACTACGATTTCGACTTTGAGGTCATGAAACAGGTGGAGAACGTTTCTCAACTGAGTAACCTTTTCAGATACAACGACCCTCCCTAACCCCCGTCCTCCTTTTCCTCTACTGTCTCCTACTCTACCGACCTACCGTAGTGACTGAGTTACCTGTACTCAGACTCACTTGAGGCCCTCAACCACTACCTGTCCCTCCGGACCCCACGACTCTAAGTACCCCAGCGTTTCTCAGCCTGTGCTGACTCGTTGACTTGACTTGACTTCACTTCCCCTATAAACTCTGTACTTGAAGTCTGATACCTTATTGTATTTGATCGAGTCTTAAACGTACCGTTTTCAATTCCGTTCCGGAAATATTATTAGAGGGTCAAGAGTACCTTTATAATTCTTTATTATCCCTTGTCAGTTCTATGGTGACAGGGGACCTACGACATGGAATAGAGACTACCCTTTACCGACGGTAGAACATACACAGGTCCTCTCTAATTTGAAACTCTAGGTTCCTAAAGGTTAGAATCGGTGCAAAACCAGAATTTGATCGAAGGGTCGATGTCGGGGAGAGGTTTGACAAAGTGTCTCTGGTGGTAGGAATCAATTCGAGGACGTCGGTGTGAAGTCTGTTCTAGAGAAGGAACCCGTAGTACTACATCGGGTCGGAAAAAGAGAAGTATATTGTTGTATTAAACACAGAGGAGAAGTAAAACACAAAAGTAACAAGGGAAAGGAAGGTTTAGTTAAATTGGGTTGAGAAGAAAAGATGGTAAAAGATGTGATTACTAGGAGACAATACGAATGTGGGTTTAAGGTCAAAGATTTTAGTTAAAGGACAGGATGTCTCATAAGACTTTAACAGTGGAACCAGAAGAGTACCTTCGAATGTTACCGTGGACCGTATATAGTACTTGAAGTATTTATAAAACATTTAATTGATAAAAAGAGTTACTTGGGTCATATATTTTACGAATGAATTCTTATAAATTTTTATAAGTCGGAACGACACTGTGGTCAGTAGAAAAAGTCTTTGTAAACAACGGAAGTAAGAGGAAAGATAAATCAACGTTAAAGATAATAATAGTTATTATTAATAACGATACATAATAAACAACTAAATAAATATATGGTGGATCAATAAATGAGGACGGTTTTTTGAATTCTACTGAATACTCTTGTAGACTTTATGTATAGTATTTAAATTTTATTCACCTTTTTTCCTTTGATTCTCATGTCCTCATTGTACCCGAAACTTTCTTCTACTTATGTTTCGGTATAGTATTCTTAGATAGGTCGACGAGATCCATTCAGTAATTGAACTGAACTTCCAAGGATCGATGGTCGGGGTTTCCATTTGGGTTAGTGAAATTGTTAAGTATTATAAAATTCTCCTTTTGTTCATTGAGTCTTCTTTGTTAATAAACACTAACAACTCTAGTCTGTCCTTACAGAGGGAACCCCCAGTAACTTCTCAAGTCATAGTACGTCACTTGGTGTAGGGGTGTTGTTCGAATTTCCCTCGTGTGTCTTCAAAATATCCTGATAAACTTGTCGTAATGAGTCACTTTCGGGTACCGTAGAAAGTGTTTCTGTCACCTCTTATTTGTAGAACTGTCGGGGGGTATATTTACAATGCCATGTCTCTGTGTCTAGAGACCACTAGGCCGAATTAGGTCTTTATTTATATTTCTAGATCTTCTTGTACATATTTCTATGTCTCGTAGTGAAGGTTCTTTTCAAGGAATCTCTGATAAAAGAGTCGACTCAAAAATAAATCTTAACTCACAGTTAACGATGGTTTACTCTTTGGTCGGAGACCAGTCCGTAACAAATCAACCATAATAAATCCTAGGAGTCTGTAACAAATCCTAGGAATCTAGTTAGGGAGACTACCCATAATAATAAGTATAATACATTTACTCCCTCGACTCCGAGACTCTTTAATTTATTGACGAGGTTTCGGACCGTACGAGGTAACGTTTCTCAGTCTGTACTGACTCGCTGACTTGTTGTGGTGTTTCGATGGTGTCGATTTCTCCTTCCATTATCCTTAAACTTTGTGTTCCGAACCAAGGATTAAATATGAACGAAAAAGAATTTAATATTTTTAGGAGTTTGTAAGTCTTTCTGTATCTCTAATTATATCGTTTATCGGTATATGAGTGGACACTAATCTGTCTATAAGTGTAAAAGGGGAGACCAGATATGGAGTTTAACGGAGGAGAATCACGGAGAAAGTCTCTTCCGTTACCGTGGGGTGAGGTCATGAGAACGGACCTTTTAGGGTACCTACCTCCTCGGACCACCCGACGTCAGGTACACAAGCGATTCTCAGCCTGTACTGACTCGCTGAAGTGAGAGTGAAAAGTGAAAGTACGTAACCTCTTCCTTTGCCGTTGGGTGAGGTCACAAGAACGGACCTCTTAGGGTCCCTGCCGTCTCGGACCATCCGACGGAAGATACCCCAGTGTGTCTCAGTCTGTGCTGACTTTACTGAATCGTCGTCATCGTCGTCGTCGTCGTCACGGAGAAACCATAGATTCTCTACCTTTGTCATTGGTTTACCTGATATCGAAAATAGGCTAACGTGGTCATCTCTTTAAAAGAAAGACAGAAGAGAACATTTAGAGATCAACGAGGTTTACCGAACCCGACGTAATAAATTTTATATAACACGGAAAAAAGGAAACCGAAAGTACTTCTGTGTCAACCTTTGATTTTGGAATTATGACGGGATCTCTTCTTTTTCGAGTCGACAAGCAAGTAGACGGTTGAAGACTACTCCCAATCACGGGTAACGGGGAGGAGGTGGGGGTTTCTTAGGGAACGTTGAGTTTTGTCACACAGTAACCGGTAAAAAAAGAAGTTGAACCGGTTTACATTTGTTCTGTACTACTCTCTTGTAAATAAAGTTCCCACGGTAAAAGACTCCTTCACTCAGAAAAATAGATTTAGATTATCACTGTTAAAATTAAATTATTCAATGTCACTTAAGTTCTAGAGTGTTAGTACTCATTTCACGACTAGACTTTGCGTAAAGAGTAGAAAAAGGTGTAAAATAAATCACATCTGTAAGATCCTTCGGTCTTTTTTTCATTTTATTAAAAAGATATGGTTTTTATTTATTTAACTTAAAGTTTTCATTCTTACTTTTTATGAAGTGAACCGGTTGGGGAATTGAGTGAACAATTTTAGAACGACTCTCCGATTTCTGACAAGATACTTCTCGTTATGGTTTGTGACTGTCTTTATAAGTATACATATCTAGGAGAAGTTTATTAACCATACTTTGAGCTGTTTCACTGAATAAACAATGAAGTAAATTTCAAGAATTTGCCATATCGAAATAAGAGTATTGAAAGTAAACTTGTTAATACTGATTTAGTGGTATTTTAAATTTCGAACACTTATGTTAATTTAAACTCAACATCAGGACTCAAGGTTTAAAAGATGAAAACCGTTGGTTTCTAACTGTTCTTTATAGTTGTTGTTAGAGAGTTTTTTTCAGTCAAACGAGTCGTTCAATACACATGGTTGAATAGAGTCGTTCATGAACTTTAATAAAAAGGAAGACGGTTTAACATTTTTAACCGTAAATCGAGTTTAAAAATTTTCTAAAAAAGTTTCGAGAGAATTTCAAACGAACACACTGGAGTTTATTAAAAGAAAGTCTAGGAAAAAGGAAAGGTCCTTCTGTCATTCACGAATCTGCATCGTGGATCCCTACTATATGTCACTCTCGGTCTGTATCGTACGGACTCACATGACTTGGTCTCTGTATTTTGTCAAGACCTAGTAAACCTGGTTTTTTTCTTTTTCAGGTGTTAAAAACACACTAGTACACAAAGGACTTTTAAAGTTAAACATCAGTATTTATAAACGTTAATCCTTCAGGACTCACTAGAATTACTAATTAAAAGGAAGTAAAAAACATCTTTACGTGTGACTCCGGTCTTTCAACTTCACCAAAAAGAGGTTAGTGTACTATACCGGTACCGTCAGTCGTGAATTTTGTTCGGGGAACTGACGTGTAGGGAGGTGTTTGGGACGTAACCCACAGACTTAAAGTGTCTGTTATGAAGACAAAACTATCTACCCCTTTGTCACCTTTATTACAGTCTGAAACAGAAAAACCCGAGGTTTTAGTGACGTCTACCACTAACGTCGGTACTTTAATTTTCTGTGAATGAGGAACCTTCTTTTCAATACTGGTTGGATCTACCGTATAAATTTTCGTCTCTGTAATAAAACGGTTGTTTCCAGGCAGATCAGTTCCGATACCAAAAAGGTCACCAGTACACACCTACGCTCTCAACCTGACACTTCTTTCGACTCACGACTTCTTAACTACGAAAACTTGACACCACAACCTCTTCTGAGAACTCTCAGGGAACCTGACGTTCCTCTAGGTTGGTTAGGTAAGATTTCCTCTAGTCGGGACCCACAAGAAACCTTCCTTACTACGATTTCGACTTTGAGGTCATGAAACCGGTGGAGTACGCTTCTCAACTGAGCAACCTTTTCTGTGACTTCGACCCTCCCCAACCCTCGTCCTCCTTTTCCCCTACTGTCTCCTACTCTACCGACCTACCGTAGTGGCTGAGTCACCTGCACTCAAACTCACTTGAGGCCCTCTACCACTACCTGTCCCTCCGGACCCCACGACGCTAAGTACCCCAGCGTTTCTGAGCTTGTACTGACTCGTTGACTTGACTGAGTGACTGAATTACCTGAAGACAAAAGGGGAAGAGGAGGAGGAAAAGAGAAAGAGGAGAAAAAAGAAGAAGAAGAAGAATTCGACACATGAAATGGGATACACACCTCTATCTCTAAGTCGAGACCAAATTGAGTGTAACTTTTCTGAAAAAACATCGACAAGTCTTTCTTATTTAGATAAACAAAATTTTCCGTCCAAATAAGGAGGTCAAGAACGTCTTCGTTGGTAACGGGAAGATAGAAAGAAACTGGGTTATTTTTCTACCATATTGGTCCAGTTTATAAAAATTATAGAAGGGAGGGGTTTTCATGTGTGTGTGTGTGTATGTGTTTTGTGGGTGTGACCTCGTTGTTTTGACTAGTGACCTTCCGTTATGTTGTTCTCTCTGTCTCTCTCAGAAGATTGTTCCCATCGTTTTCAAAATGAAGTAGTTGTTCAAGTGTGGGAACTTGAAACCAACTAGGACGAGATTTTAGGAGGACAATGGCAAAGAATCATGGGGTCGAGGTTGACCTGTAACCTATACCTCGTCCTTAGACAGGTAATTCCTGTGACACGGACATTAGTTTATGATTCTGTTATAATAGAGTCTCTCATGTGACCATAGTGAAAGAACGAGAAGAATTCATAAGTATCGATTTACTAAATACCCGTGTGTTTACCTACATTACAGGATATTATATATTCTCCTGATTATAAATTACACAAAGAAAAAATGAAACAAACTTATTTTAGAGGGTTTTATGAAAATCGTTTACTAGTAATTAATACACGTAACAGTTTACGAGGACCCAAGATTATTCGTCCGGAGTCTTAAATGTCAGGGGTCGAGAGACGATCTCGGGTATTTAGGTTACACCCACTGTCATGAGTTATTTCACCAGGGTAGTGGCCTTATCTGCGTAGTTTAGTAAGTGCAAACCTATGTGGTGTCTAAAGAAAAAAAAAGTTACGGATATTGGATTCGTCTTTTATGGGAAAGGTCCTACAATAAAGTTCCATTGAGGGTCTAATAGACTCAATAAAAAAATTATCCTGAGATACTGGGTGTTCCCGATTTAAACCGACATTCGGACACATAAAATAGTTGACGGAAAAACCCTAGTTACCTGATGGTCCCTGTCTTTACTTTTGGTGTCACCAAAGAGCCCCTTATAAATAGTCGTTTATATAAAAGGTTTTTTTTATTTCTAAAATCTCCCTTTACAAATTTATCTCAACACTGAAGTATCAATTAAATGAATCAGAAGTTACAGAAGTACTTAGGTAATACGTGAACCCTACAGTCTCCCCAGATGTTTAATGATTCAACAAACTTCAAACGACGAAAGACTTCACCGAAACCAGTAAATAAAAGCATCTTTACAATAAAGAAGTTGAACGTTCCATACATTATCGTTCCGGAAAACTCTGTCGACAGACTTTTCTTTTACTAATAGGTACAAAGATTTCTTTCTACTGAACAAGAAATACACTTCAGGAGATACCTTGTAAATCGTAAAATTTTTATACTTTTATGGTTTGAAGTCAAAGGTTTCAGACATTCTCTACAGGTCCGTTTTACTCTCTTCACGTCTTTTTTATTAATCTTCTTACTTAACAAAACTAGACTTCATTCCTTCTTTTTTTTACGTTACATGAATAAGACTTTAAGAAAAAATAGACTTTTGGAGGTTGATGGAATCTAAATATTTCTCGTTACCTTCTTCCACAAGAACAGAGTGATAAACTTATAGTCCGATAATTTCTTTATAAACCTGGAAGTCAAATTCGAACTTAATTACTAACTGATATCGTTCGATCTATAATCATAATCTTATTTACTACTTAGTATAGTTCCCAAAAAAAAAAAAAAAAGTGAGACCTTTTAGACAGGACATCTCCAAATTTCATAGGTTGATTCTTGTCCTTTTCAGGATGTGAAGAGTCGGAAAATTCACAACCTTTGACGTCTTGTCTTGTATTTTCGACTAGGGCCCGTGATCTCTAAAGTAGACTTTCTATGTGCAGATCAGTTGGAGGCTGGGCTCGATTGTGTGTTACGTTGTGGTGGCGTTTTCTCCCTTTACGTACGTTACGATGTTTTCTCTTTCTTTTTTTAACCTTTATGGCGGACAGGCTTTTCAAGTTTCTTTTACCTTACCTTATCTCATTCTCTTTGTTTGCATTCTGTGGATCTAGGTTTGTATTGTTAAACGTCAACCCCTTTATCGTGAGAACCCCATACCTTGTGTCCAAAGAACTAAGAGACCGGGAATCTGTTCCGATTTAGAAACATTTCGATGTAACATTCCGTTTGTTGTTTAATAAAACCGGGAGTTCAGGAATTCAGTTAACGGTTGGAAACCGATCTTGGGTCGGAAGGTCAAAGAGAAATGACTTATTGTCCGGAAAGGACCAAATTAAGCCCATAGTAAAAGATACGACTATAGTGGAGGTAGGATTTTCCTCTCTGAGGATGGGGACTTTGGTTTCCTCGAGTAGATTGTTCGTTCCATGTCAATTGTGTAAAGATGAAGTTTCTGTACTTCTTTAGAGGGGTCACACTGTTTCTGTTCGGTGAGGAGGGTGGGGTCCTTTCGTCAGACGAGACCAAAGGCCCTATCTGTTTGGAGAAAGAACGTCGTCCGTAACGGAGTAGAAGTACAGTAAACAGTAATAGACAAAGAGGGTAAGAAAACAAAGAATAATAAGATCCATCTCCAGTTTTATTCCTTAAGGGACCAAAGAACTTTAAAGTAGATAACAAATCGGAAGAGACCCAGGTAAGTCCCTAGAAAATTCCTTCGACGAAAATTTCAGACACGATTAGACGGACGTAGTGACAGAATTGTTGAACGAACCAAAATCTCCCTAACACAATTTCAATAAACCATGTCATTCATTCAGAGTTCCGTATCAGTGGTAACAAAAAGTTTTTCATAAAACAAAGACTCGAGAAACTAACAACTTCAATAAATAAATCCAAACTCCCACATGAAAATCTTACCCTTCTCCCCAATATCCCCAGTCTATAGGAGTAATTCCTTCCTTAATTTGTAATTTTTTCTCGTTGTCCCATCTTAAAGAATAAAAGACTCACTAAGTGGGAAGTCCTTCCTTTATAAACGGAGAGAGATCGTCTCTCTTTAACAAAGTGTTACAAGTGTTAACTTTGATTCCATCTTTTGTTCTAATTTTGATCTTCATAGACTTAAATCTGTAGAGGCCGTCTAAAAAAAGAAAACTAAGTATGTAATTACTAGTTCTCCATCCAAACCTTGTACACTACCCTGTCCTTCCGTATTTATTGAAGACATCTTACCTCTTTTTGTTTAACACTTACGAGTTTTCTATGAAATTTTGGTCTCAAAAGAGATGGAATGGATCCTTCGTCTCTCGGGGAAAAGATATTTAACAAGTTTATCACGTTAGACGGACGTTTTGAACGTTTACAGTTACACAAATCTTCCTATTCTAGTCTTACTACTAAGATGGAGATAGTACACGAGGGAATTTCACCTCTGAGTGATTGTTTTCGTAGAGTTATAAAACCGTTCAACAGTGTAGACCGTTAAAGTAATTGGCTGTTCACACAGTAAATCTTTACCTAGGTCTACAAAGTCCTCTTAAACATAACCTAGACTTTCTTAGACTTAGGAAAACCACTTCACGATAAAACATCTGACTATAGTCTGGGAGTTCAAGGTAGGTGTACTTTCCCGAGTCTAAAACAAAGACACACTAAATCTAGGTGACCTTTCCATTTTTAAGAAAACGTTATACACACGAGGTAGGACTACCTAGACTTCTGAACAAGAAGACCGAGGATGTCTGGTGGGTATTTTTCTTTTTTTTCTTGGTAGGGATCTGAAATTACGATTCACATTTGAAAATGATGAAATAATCTATGATACAGGAGTGTTTTTAACCGATAAGGGACGACTTGAATTTGGTTTTCTTCGAAAATAATTAGACTTTCAGGATTCTTTCACGAGATCGTGTATGGGGATGAGAAGAAGACTCGTCTAACATAATGTTGTTAAGATTGGTTATTTTACAGATCGTGAAATTTTTGAGGGAGGTTTTCGTCTAATACATTAGTAATGATAATTAGGTTAGATCAAGAATATTCGAGAATTACTTTTCCTTTAACACAAATAAACCTGAATGACTCATAATTGTTTGATGGGAGGGATACAATACCAAAGACCGATAAGGTTCTTCGTTCCCTTCTTAAATGTAATGAGTGTGAGATACAAAGGATTGGTAGTCCGGGTACACTGGGGTACCGGGTTCTGTACACTCACTAATCAGCGTGTCAGCACAGGCTGAGAAACGCTGGGGTACCTGACGTCGGATAGTCCGAGGAGACAGGTACCCTAAAAGGTCCGTTATCATGACCTCACCTAACGGTAAAGGAAGAGGTCCCCCAGAAGGGCTGGGTCCCTAGCTTGGGCCCAGAGGACGTAACATCTGTCTGCGAAATGGTAGACTCTGTGTTCCCTTCAGGTTCTGTATGGTCATCTCTTCGACCATGACCCAATTAGATTACGGTAACGGTCGGATTGACGGGACGATGAAAACTACCTAGGTCTAGCCTAAGGGTAAATGTTCGATATTCGCACGTGCACGTACACACGATTCAGCGAAGTCAGTACAGGTTGAGAAACATCGAGATACCTGAATTGGGTGGTCTGAGGAGACAGGAACCTTAAGAGGTCCATTCTTATGACCTCACCCAACGGGACGGGAGGAGGTCCCATAGAGGGACTGGGTCCCTAGTTTGGGCGTAGGGAATGTAGAGGACGTAACCGTCCGCCCAAGAAATGGTGATCACGGTGGACCCTTCGGGTGTATGACATACCGAAACCCGTTTGTAGTAAGTAAGTCAAAAAGTAGACCTTCATCGTTAATATTATCATGTATGAGTTACCCTAAAAAAACTTCGTTTACCCTAATAAAGATATTTCAAGAATGGTACCGTTCACAAGGTTTTAACGGTGGATATTATTGTACACATGAATTTTAATGTAGTGAACAAGAAGGAAGTACGAAGTGAAATGGAAGTAAGTGTGAAGTAGATATCGAGTATAGAAAGTGAGTCTGGAAATTTGAGAACTGGTGTTGTGTCTCTAAGGGATATATGAGTAAAGTCTCGTTTACTTCGTCAGGGTCTTAATTCGGTACCCTTTGAACTGTACAGGGACATGGGTTGATGGACTCCAATTGAAAAATATAAGACATCTAGAAGGAATCAAGAACCTTGTTTAGATACTCTACTTATCTATATGAGTGTCTGGACGTCTGTCGAAATGAAATCTAACGTCTAAAGAGTTTTCTGAAAGGCCGGATGTCTAGTGAAACTCTTTAAGTTTTCTTTCAAGTACTCTTAGTTGAGATGTTTCTACCCGTACTACCAGTGCCGGTGTAGGTCTGTACAAACTTTATAATTTCCAAAATCTACACTTGACTTAATTAAAAGAGAGGTTAAGAAACTACGACATTTCCGTGTTTCAGACAATGATAGAAGACGTGATATAATAGTCTCGGTATATAGAATCTTTATTATTTTATTTTAAGTGGTAATGGCTATGATTATTAAATCCTGGGTAGGTGACAAGGGATATCTATTACGTCGACCAAAATTTTAGTGGAATTCTTTATCGACCACTGACGAAGTTGGGACAGTCTACTGAGATTAAAAGAAAATACTGTCACAGTCTGAACGATATAACCTCCTTTCACTAGATGTATTATATCTAAGAACTACGGCGTGTATAATGTACCAGTCGTTTAAATCGCACTTTTTTTTTCGTTATAGAGCTCACCCACGTCTTTATCGTCTTCCCTTCATCTCACATCGTTGATGGTTTTCTTGATACTCTCTTTTAAATGTTACAGGATCATGACCTCGACGAAGACAGAGTCACCCCTTACCCTCATGTATGTAGTTGTACATGACCTCACAAGTAATTTATAAGTTTATAGACACGGGGTCAGGAGCTTGGTAACTTAGTTTAGGGGAATTCACTAAGAATGTGTATGAATTTAACCCTTAATTATGATACCCCGGTCGATGTCAGGCATCCTAGCGTTTCTCAGCCTGTGTTGAGTTCGCTGATTCGTGTCGTGTCGTGATACCCAAAAAAAAAGGGATTGCTCCTTTAAAATTCTTTACCCTTGGAAAGTCGTACACGACTCCAATTGTATCTTACATGAAATGAAAAACTATTTTCCCTCCTTCTGTGCCCTCTGCGGTTCCGAGTGATTGGAGAAGGAGTAGAGACGGGGAGACGGTGGAGGAGGAGACACCAAACGGTCAGAGGTTCAATCACACTCCTAGTCCTAAAAGTCTATCCTAAAGTTCTGTCACATTTCACTACCCCCTTCGAAACCCGAGTCTCTGCACCTCAATTCCATCTTCAAGAGTAAGAAGAGACACCGGAACCTATTGACTACCGGAAGAATACTGGAAGTCAAAAGAGTAAACTACTAGATCTTGATTAATATTGCCAAGAAAAAATTTTTTACATAAAATGAATTCATATCAAGTAAATGTTACAACACAATTAAAGATGATTAGTGTCGTTTCACTAAGTCAATATATGTAAAATATATATATGTATGGATATATATGTAAAAGTATAAGAAAAGGTAAAACCAAATAGCATCCTATAACTTATATCAAGGGCCACGAGATGTCATCCTGGAACAACAAATGGACTTTCACTTTCACAGTCAGCGAGTCAGTACAGACTGAGGAACGTCGGGGTTCGTAACATCGGACGGTCCGAGGAGACCAGTACCCTAAGAGATCCGTTCTTATGAACTCATCCATCGGTAAGGGAAGAGGTCCCCTAGAAGGACTGGGTCCCTAGTTTGGGTCCAGAAACGTAACTACCACCTAAGAAATGGCAGACTCGGTGGTCCCTAGCTAGAACATGCATCATCAATCATAGACGAGTAGAGTTTGAAGGTTAGGTAGAGAGGTGCGAGGGGGAACCGTATATAAATACAACCAAATATAAGTCGAGTGTAGGTTTTGGGAATCACAAGGTTTACACAGACAACGTCGAAACTGTAGTACGAATGGAAACATCTGAACTAAAAGTACTCGAAAGGAAACTCAAAGAGTTTCACTGGATCTCCGAGTTTTCAGAAAACCCGTTTGACGTCATACTAGATTTCATGTTGAGGGACGTTCAGACACACCTAAGGATTGAACCCACACATATAAACATACACACACACAAGTATATTTCGTTATTTGTTTGTTTATCTGTTTTCAATTTCACATTAGTGTTTTTATAGACCCTTTCAAAATACTCTAACAAACGATACTCTTCATATCTACTTTATGGTTGTATTGTGTATTAGTGTATATACATACACTCTCTATGTCTATGTCTATGTCTAAGATCTAGGGTCCAGGTAAATCTTTATTTCTTGGACGGACTGTTACATCCTCTATATTCTCTGGGCCCAAGTTACGGACCCAGTTCTTCTAGAGGACCTCCTCCCGTACCGTTGGGTGAGGTTATAAGAACGGATCTCTTAGGGTACCTGTCTCCTCGGACCACCCGATGTCAGGTACCCCAGTGTTTCTCCACCTGTGTAGGTTTCACTGAATCGTACGTGCGTACATCTGTATGTATATCTATACGTCCATTCACAAATTGATGGACGTATCAATCCCTTTTCGTGACCAAGTGTTACAAACGGTTGAAGGTACCACATTTATAAGGGTATTTCCGACTAAATTTCCATCGTTACGTTGACTTGTGTGTTTTAGACGAAAGGACTCGACCGTCCGAGATTGTGTGTGGACGATATAGATGAAGAGAGTTAAAAAGAAACAGTTTCTCTTTCTAAATTGATCGACTGGAGTTTCCACAAAGTTGTAAATTGTAATACGAAAGAGATAAATGTGTGTGTGAGATATTAATTAACTATATCGAACTCATCCTTTCATCCACCAGGTGTCACGGAAATTAGGATGACTTTCATTTTTCAAATAGTTTTGTCTCTACATTTTCGGTGGTGTGTTTAAATTCCGAAACTTTAAGTACCGAAGAGGGCTCTAAAGATTGGGGAAAACGAACGACTTTACCTAGAAGTTAAACGGTTAAATAGTAACCTTAGTGGGGAAGGGTATCCTAGACGTATAAAAATACTCAAAAAGGTAGTTTTACTAAAAGAAACAAAGTCTACAATTTCATTCTGTAAAATAAGGTATGGGGTGGTTTTTCTTTTCCCCCTGTTTTCAATTAACATAGACTTGGTTTCATATTGATACCGGAATAATTTCTCCACAGCAATATCCGATAACTAGCGTCGTGTGTCCTTTTCGAACAGTACATTTCGGTTCTCCAATTACATTAATGTTCTTACCCGTCGTCCTAGTCGACATCGGTCTTCACCGCTTATTGATTTTCGACGAAATCTCTGTGTATTATAACAGTTTCGTATTTATTAAGTAGGATCGTAAGCTCTTCTTTAATGAGGAGACAAGGTCGTATAATAAGTCGGTAATTTTAGAACGGAAGATTTCTGAAAACTACCTCAGTATAAAGGTCAAGATTCAGTAAGACTCCGTACGGTAGAAGTAATTCCGAGTATAACACATCAAAAGTTTCATGACTATAACTTCTCCTACACCTTATCTAGGTGTTGAACAAATTATTGGTATCACGTCAATCTATACTCCCTTCTTCGACCCTCCAAAATCCGACGTGGATCCTCGATTCGTCCCTACTTCTACTTCGTGACACCTCACTTTAAGAATTAAGAAATCGACCCGGTCGAAGGTAAGTAAGATCCAGGACCGACCGAGGTTTAAGAACGACTAAGTTACGGATTTCGTAAAGAGCTTGTAGTTTCTTTATCTTCTCCGTACTCTTTATCACTACCCACTACCCGGGGTGTGGGAGGAACAGTATAAATATGCAGTCGAAGAGTGACTGAGTCTACTTTAATGAGACTGTTACACCAAACTTCAACTTAGACGAAAAAACGTACAAAAGAAAGTCAGACACGTAAATCTTTGTTTCAAAACGTATAGGCACTGGTGACCGATGGACGACCAGAGAGTTTTAGTTATCGGTTGACGACAGATAGAGTTGTCACTAATGTGGACAATAATGACACACACACGAGTCGTACACTTTCCCCCGTTTATTTTGACTCTCTTCTTACTTATATATAGACTTAAGTATCTGGGTTTTCACTGGAACCTCCTTGTTTGTAATTAAAGTGGGGGTTTAGGTAAAAGACGAGAAGAGACAGAACGGGACCCGGGGTCCTCCTATTCCGGACCTAGGAACTCGGAGACCGAGGATAAACTCCTAGTCGGTTACTTTCTGGGACACCTAGTTTCTTGTCCTTTTCCTTCTGACCTTATAAAGAAGGAACAAACGAGGGAGGGATGATCCCAAGTGACACCTCCACCGACACTGGAGATATCGAAGAAACATCCCTTGAAAAAAAGTGTAAAGACCAAGGAAAGTCCAAACCTTCGGGAAAACAGTATGGAACGAGGACGTCTGTTAGTTCTCAAATTATTGTGACGTTCAGAACCCCGTAAAGTCGTGGTATCCAACCCAGAAATAGTTATCAGGAAAATAACACTCACAATCAACGAGTCGACACAGGATGAGAAACGTTGGGACACCATCGGGTGATCCCAAGAGACAGGTACCCTGAGAGGTCCGTTCTTATGACCTTACCCAACGGTAAGGGAGGAGGTCCCCTGGAAGGACTGGGTCCCTAGTTTGGGTTCAGAGGATGTAACGTCCACCTAAGGAATGGCAGACTCAGTGGTCAGGAAAATAATGTTCAGAACTTTTTAAGGTCACTTTACACGACATATAAAAACAGTGTCTAGGACTGACTATATACGTCGATCCGATCTCCTGTGGAGGAAGAATCATATAAAAGATCTTCTTTACGAAGTAGATGTGAAGTATTTCGTAGTATTGTCACTGATTTCAGTAGTATTTTTTTGAACCTCTTTCAGTACCGTTTTGTTCTAAGACTTTGTGAGTCTCACTTTAAGATTCTTTTAACACCATAGAAAAAGTTATAAGATACAGTATGAAAGTTTGTGAACTAATAGTAGATTGGTAAGGACGGTAGTCTAGTCGAAGGAGGGGTCGGTACACTCTTTACCTGGAGCGAAGACGAATTTACGGTTCTTCGGATTCCAGGGGTGGTTCCCTTTGTTGACGTATAGGGTAGTGACCCACTCGGGGTGGTCACTCTGTGTTGAGTAACATATAAAGTCGAGGAACATATACTGAGTAACACATGTGAATCATGAGAAATTAAGATAGTAAACCTCCCAAAAAATACGAAAAATACTAACAAGGACTGTTTAAACGTTACTTTATTGTATTAAAAATAATATTTCTTTCTTATCTTTCATAAATAAATTTTACAGGCTCTGTAAGAGTAGGTACTTCGAACAGTTCCCCTCACGGGACCCGTTACTTACTACATTGTCAATATAACTCCCAGTGGAGTTTAAGACAAGTCGATGAGAGGTGTCGTGAGTGGTTATAAAGATGAATCATAGATTTATTTCTCCAGTCGGAGTTAAAGTGAAAAAGAGTGGAGGTACGGTCTAGGTACTCGGATAACGTAGTAAAAGTAAACTTTGTATATAGTATTCAAAGAGATATAAACATAGTAGGAATTATAGACCACTTTGGACGGTAGGAGAAAGTGACCCTAATTATAATTACATTATTGGAGTGACCTTGGAGTGGAAGGTAAGAACGGAGGGTTGTTAGGGGAGACATGTGTTTCATCGATTACACTGGAAAGATTTTACATCTAGTCTACTGTAGTAGAGAGAGGTAATTTAGGAGGTTACCGAGGGAACTAGATGTACCGCAGATACATTTGAACGTCAAAGGAAAGGAACAAGGGGACTGAGCACTGTACGATCGGAACAGTCGGAAGAAAGATTCGAGTTTGTGTCAAGGAAGGAGAGAACATCAGAAAAACAGAGAGAAGGTTTTTGTTAGTCTGGGTTTAGAAATGACTCGACGAATCCAGAATGATACGTTTAGAGTTGAATCTACGGTGGCGGAATCCCTCTGGAAACACTCGTGTGACGTCACGGGGTGTGAACTCGACACACAAGGTAGTGTAGTCTGATACACTAAAAGACGGTCATAAATGGTGATAGACTTTATATGGTAAATAAGCATGACAGAAGTGTGAATTTCTTACACTCGAGACACTCTAGTCATTAAAACAGATATAACAAATGAGAAATCAGGCTTGAAGGATCTTACGGTGGTTGGATATCCTTCTTGAGTTTTTCAAAACAACTTCAACTAAAAGAACAGATGACGTTACCTCATCTCTCCGTTTCACCACAACGAAGTGTCAATAATAAAAAAGGTATATAATAGTTAATCAAGAAGTGGAATACGAGTGTAATAAAACGGAGGGATGATCTTTTGTAGTCGATTAGGAATTGGACGAGGCAAGTCCCCATCTTTTACGATCTTGAACACGTTGTCTTCTAACAAAAGTAAAAATTACTTACAGAGTGTTCCCTAAAAATTTTACAACTAAGAATGCATATTATGATTGGATGAACAGATCATTTCTTGTACCTTAAATTTTTATGTCTTTTTCCTCGTTTTACTTCCTCTGCACTACTCTTGGTTTTTTTGTTTTTTGTTTTTTTGACTCTATGGTCATGAAGGGTCCTACTTGTCTAGGTGGTCTGGTCCCCTCTCCTCCTTCTTCTCACGACGGAGACAGACTTTCGAAGTTTTAGTTTCCAATAGTACTTTCCAACCTGTAGAAGACTAGAGTGACAGATGAGTCTGTGTGAAATGAAGTCACAGGTCACCCCCTTCAATAGAGACTTAGTCTCTAGATAAATAATCGGGAACTCGTTCAATACAGTGGACCGACTCCGAGTAACAGGAGTAGACTTTTATTTTTCCCACTATTATAAACGGAGGGACATGTCCTGACTCCACTCAGTCTACTAGGCCACATACGCATATACGAAACACCGTTTAGTTAGGTACGTGTTTACGTGTGGTAACGTTAGTAACGGCGATTTTCTCTCTTTCTGCTGAATGTCTGTGTTCACCATCTTTGGCTGTGGTTTGTAATGTTCCGCGTGTTTCCCGTAAGGGGATTACGACTTGTAAATATCTCTTTTGTTTCTCCTGTATGGAAACGTTTCCTCACGAAGGGTCCACCGAGTCACCATTTCTTAGGTGGATGGACGGTTTCGTCCTCTGTATCCTCTGTGTCCAAGCTAGGGACGTAACCCTTCTACGGGACCTCTTCCTTTACCGTTCGGTGAGGTCATAAGACCGGACCTTCTAGGGTATCTGTCGCCTCGGATCGTCCGATGTCAGGTACCCCAGCGTCTCTCTCAGTCTGTACTGACTCACTGACTCGTGCGTGTGCGTGTGTGTCCTCGATCCTTTCGTACCTGATCTCCTAAAGGTCTCTTGCACCTGAACTTTTTTCTGGACTTTTTCCTTACTCAGGAGGACACCATATATCTTTCTCTTTTACTACTAAACTCCCTTCATTGCTGACGGTCTCCAGTCGTTCTAAAATTTTTCACTTCGTCCTCGTTCACAACCATCGTACTAACTAATTCAGTCTCCATATACACTTACAGGTGAATGGACTTTCGGTCCGTCTAAACAGACTATCTTCCTGTTTTCGGTTGCCACATTGTTTTCTACTGTACTTACTTTGATCTCTCTTTGATTTATCACCTTCCCGAATCTCTACCATTCATCCAGACCTCCGTCCGTTCCCGTACTAGTTTTCTTAGACCCTGGTGACTCTCACGATTGTGGGAAGACGTCGTTCTCTTCTTCACCCCGGCCTAATTCCCCCCTCTCGGCATGACGTGAAACAGTTCAGTCCAGTGTAGACCTCTCGACCCAAAACAGAGTTCACGGTGTAAAAAGTTTCCTGTAACTGAACTTTTATGGGTCTACCCCGACCGACCTGACCTCTCCACTTCTTTTTCATAAGGGACGTTCTTTCTCACCTTTCAAGACCAATATGTATTGGGTCTTTTCAGTTCTTTACTCTTCGTTGGAAGAAAAGACAAACTCAACCAGAGTCGACTAAAGTGTTTTAGTTCCTTTTAAGTTCAGAATCCTCTACGGTGGACTGACTCTTTAGATTCAACACTTCGAGTGAATGGACCGTCGGTCTTCCGAACATAAATCAAGATTGAAATGGGGTTGACCACCCACGTAGTGAGTGAAAACTTAAAGAATCAATTAAGTACATGAAAAATGTTTAGATTTATCTGATCTTTTAGAGATTTTATAAGTGGATCGACCGATTTCGTCTCCGTCTTCTTAAACAGATTAGTACGATTCAGATCATCAAGTAAGGGTCTTTATGACTAATTAGAGGACTAGTAGGAGTAAATCTGAATGGATTTTCTTACGTTTTGTCTTGTAGTCTTTACTCTCCTCAAACAAGATCGCGTTTAACCCGTTTTATTAGTTGAGACGTACCATACACCTTCGGGTTAATGGGTTCTCTATCAGTGTCCAATCTTGTAGAGAAACTTTCACACCGAATCTCTATCCCATCCACCCTTCGGTCTTTCTTTCTACGATGAAGACAAGTTTGACACAAGTTGTCTTCGAGACACAAGACCTGATTTTCAAAAGACGGGGGGAGGAAGGGGAATCAAGTATACGACTTTGAAATGGGGGATTACTACCATAAACTTCCACCCCGGAAACCCTCTGTTAATCTAGATTTACTTCAGTACTCTCACTTTAATCACCGGAATTTTTCTCTCCTTCTCTCTGGTCTCGAGAGGAGAGAGAGAAGGTCCACTCCTGTATCACTCTTCAGTCGGTGAATGTTCGGTTATTCTTCCGAGAAATACACTTGGGTTGGTACGACCTTCGAACTAGAGTCTGAAGGTCGGAGGACTTGACACTCTTTATTAAAAGACAACAAATTTCGGTCGATCAAATATCATAAAACAATCTCGTGGAACTCGATTCTGTAGATCACAAAGACTTACGCGGTACAGTAATGAAAAGTCTTTTTTTTTTTTTTTTCTCACTTTTCTCAAGGTGCCAGTTTAATTAAACCCTTCACTATCTAAGTTGTTTTATTATCTCTAAAGAAATGACGTCATAAAGAGTCGTGGAAAGTAAACAAGTTCCCAGAACACTGAGTTATTCCTGTAACATGTTTCGTCAAAGAAAGAAAAAAGAAAATTTGGTGTCTCCCCTGGAAGGAAGGGTATTATGGGTGGTGAAGGGGGAACGTTCGTAAAATCCCCTTCCTCAGAAATAGTTTGTGGTGAAACGTTTTTGGGACCCCTTGAGACGGGGACCAAACCTCATATTCTCGTAAGTTGAGACACCTTTATCTTGTTCTTAGGGACTTAGTCTGTGATTAATTCGTGGATGACAAACAGTCAACGACATAACCTGTATCTGTGATTTTGGATGACAGTGATAAGGGTTTCCAAAAGTTCTATGACTCTTTTATTTTGACCGTGTGTAGTTTTCTATTTTTGGACATATTCTGAGAGTAAACGATTCACAGTTTTTGTCGTCTGACGGTACCTGAGACTCAGGACGTCCTCAGGTCTTTCGAAAGGTATTGAACCCGTCAGTCACTCCCCCGAAGAGATTCTCCCTTCAAACCACGGGAAGGACCTTTCTGTTCTTGGTCTAACCGAATATTCTCAGTTTGGAAATCATCTCTCTCATCATACTAGTTTCCTGGTCCGTTTGTGGTCCCCATGTCCCCCTATAATTTCTCTACTCAGACTTCGACTTTCGAGCCTTTGTCTCTCTATTACGTCGTACTACCCCCCGACTAAATTTTCTCTGAGTTTATGATTGACATCCTATAGGTCGGGGGTTGGATGTTCGTTACCGTTCGACGACTTCAAGATCTCGTTCTAGTCTTGTGAGTAAGTAGAAGTTGAAGAGACTCTGTCTTCCACGGTTGAGAAGTGCTCGGGAGTAAAATTCCGTTTCTTGAAAGTAAAGACCTCACTTTGTAAACGAACGAAAGTCTTCCTTAAGTCCCTCTTCCACTTCTCACCCAAAGACAAAAGAGAGAAGACCGTTTATTTGTTAGGAAGACCGCCTCCCTTGGCGAGGCACCTGATAAAAATCGGAGGACGGTCACCGGGGGACCACAATCTTCTGTATCGACACAAGATTCTTTTCTAAGACTCTAGGACGTGGCGGTCGAGACGTGTGAAAAATTCATTTGTAAGATTTTTATTATGTTATTTGAATATCTTGGTCTTCTTTGTTCTACACTTAACGTTCCACTAAATTTCCCAAAAGAGTAAGTAAAACCTCTAAAGAATCTTAAAGTCGGTTCTTTTTCGGTGGTAACACAGATTTCCTTCCTCGAAGTTTTCTTCAAACCTCTCTAGACGAAGACTCCATAAAAATACCCTTGACCTAACGTAAAATGCCCTTGTGAGTCCTGGAAAAGGAACGGGCAACCCTCGAAGGGGAATCCCTTCTCGTCCCGTCGCACAGGTCCTCACCACACAAAGCACCTGGGAGGAACACGGGTACGAGACGGACTAGGGATCTCCCTAGAGTCACTGAACTTCGACTACTACCCCTACCTTTACCTCGTCTCTCTCTTTACTGACCATCTTACTGGTCCTCTTACCGACCAGGACATAACAGGTGAGAGGTCGGAGTAGGACGGGGTAGGGGTAGACGGAGTGGATGGTGGACAAGTCACTATGACATCCTGGTAGTTCGTTCATTCGTTCATTCGAGAGAGAGGGCGTGTTCAAAAGAATCCACTCCCTCAGTTCCGCACTCCAGCAGATCCGACACTATATTATCCTTTCTACAAGACCAGAGACTAGACTCAGAGACTAAGATTACAACATCGGTACGTAAGGTCTTTTGTTTGAGTGAGTCCTGTTACGTCTATCACTTCACGGCAAATAATGTGGTCGCCCGGGTTCCGTCGCAGAGGAGAATCGGTTCCTGGGGCTGGTCAAAAACACTTTTGCAATGTATGGGATTCACATGTACGAGTTTGGGTGAAGGGGTTTAGGAGACTTTGATCAGACTTGTTTCCTTTTCTTTCCATGTTAGTTTGAATTGGGCACTAAGCATACGGAATCCGGATTCATCAATTGTCACCTGTTAATAGTTGTCCGAACACCAGTATGGGGTTATTCGTATTATCTTAAATACTAAAACAAACCAATGTGTTTATTAATCCCATAAGAAAATCCACTACCTCTCAGATCCAAGCTCACGACCCCGGGAAGGTACCCCTCAAACCAAAAGGTCAACCGTACATCAAAGGTATCTATGACCCGTATATCGAGTTTCAGGTGTCAGGTCGGGTTCTACCTCAGGACGAAACTTCTACCTCAGACAAAACAGACAAAGGAGGAAGTAATTGTGTCCCAGGGGAATATTAAAGACCCCACTAACCTCACAGAAAACAGGATTACTGAACTGTGAATTAGCCTAGGATTTCTTCCCAACCACTAACCTTTCTTTGGTATTAATCTTCGAACCCTAAAAGTCGGGACTAGGAGTAAGGAGACTCTTCCCTTTTCCCAACTTTTACCAGGTAGTATGGATGAACTACTTCGGAGGTATTTTAAGAGTTATGATACCCCAAATCCTCGAAGGACCAACCACTTTTGTAGGTGCATGACCCTCCCACTACTTGAGGTTGAAGTACCTCTGTCTTCGGGAACACGGGTCTTGAGAGGGTCCACCGAGTAAACCGACAAATAGACATAGGAATCAGTACACACCCCCACACGCGTGTGATTCAGTGAAATCAGTACAGACTGAGAAACGTTGGGGTACCTGATATTAGGTGGTCCGAGGAGACAGACACCCTAAGAGGTCCGTTCTTATGACCTCAGTCAACGGTAAAGGATGAGTTCCCCTAAAAGGACTGGGTCCTAACTTGGACACAGAGTATAGAGGGCGTGACCGTCCACTCAAGAAATGGTGATGCCGGTAGACCCTTAGTATAGGAAATTAGTATAGGAAATTATTTACCCGTTTGTATTTATTCAAAGGGACTCTGGATCCTCGGAGAGATCATTTAATTAGTTTGGACTCGTCTCCCGTAACTCCTTGTCTAAACATCGGTCACCTGTTGTCAACACCCATTGGACCTCCGGATGACAAGTCCTAACCATAGACTTCAACCCCCGTCAAAATATTCTGACGTGGGAATTGGACACCCTAGGTTAGGTCTATCTACCACAGTCTTGACTTGATTCAACGCCCTGTGCCAGAACAACCGTCCCCTTTCGGACGCGTGTAGGTCACTGGTGTTCACCATCTTCATTTCCCAAGAAATATTCGTCCTTTCCTTTTGTGTCTTTCTTTCTTGACCCAAAAAGGGATGTATCATCCCTTCTTGACCTAAAAAGGACTATGTCTACAGTTTCGGAATGAGAACCCCACTCTGGGAAACCAATGATCAAGTTTATATAAACGTTCTCAGTGAAATCTGTAGTCCCAAAAAACAAACAAACAAATAAACAAAAAGGATACTTATAGAGATTTATAACGAAGGTCTATTTTACGGTACACAGGTATAACCCTTCTGAAGAAAAGTTAAATATATAAAAAAAATAATACTCTAAGACGTCCGGGATATATGAAATCAATTGGATTGTAAATCTTCTAGAAAGAAGATCATACAAAATAGTATTTCTTTTTCTTTTCCCGACTAAAACTGTAAGACTTTAACAAAAGGAGACGACTAGGGGGTCCTTTAGAGGTCAAGGTGACTCACGATCAATTTTTGGTGACGACGGAAGCGAAGAATGAGGAGGAAGAACGTTTACAGTGGTCGGAGTGTGGGTCTCTCCTCTCGGTAGGACCGTTCTCGTACACGAGTCGTAGTACTTACTTAATTTAGCGTACCTTTTATTCTTACTTTAGGTAGATCTTGTCTCTTGTCTGGTAACGGACCTATAAGTCAACAGTGCGGGGAGGAAAAATTTATTTTACGGTAGTTGAGAGGGGGAAACTTCCTTTTCAGACTTTCAGTTCGCGAAACGAAAAAACCCAATACGAACGCGATTTATTACGTTAGTTAGGTCGGAACGGGACCTTCTCTCGTACCCCACTGTTATAGGTTAGGGTAGTGGTTAGGTCGGTCGAGATAGTTCTGTCTCGGACTGCAAGGAGACTTTCGAGTAAATACCTTTTTATGTTAGTTCGGTCGGAGACTCCTCGACGGGGGACCCCTTGAAAACACAGTAATGGAACTCTTCTTTCTTTAAGTGGAACTCGACGTTATTTGACTGTAAGAGCGGTACCACAATGCACGGACTAACTTACGTCGTTTTTTATTTAGGTTCGACGGGCGGCAGATAGGCGACTACCGATACACCCTCGTTCCTCCGTCCTTTCTACGACAATACAACAACCCTGTGCACCGTAAGTAGAAGGATTCTACTACTTAGTCCTCTGTGTGATAAGTAGGACACTCTTTGTTCTTAGATACTTGGTCCCTTCTTTTGGTCACCGAGTAATAGTAAAGTTTTGGTGTGTGTCTCGTCCCCCAACCTGATCTTTTATGTTCTTTGACTCTACGTCGAGTTCTTGAGGACGGGAGAGACACTCTCGAACTGTCTCACGTATTTAGAAGGGGTAACCTCTGTGGTTCGTCAGGGGTACCTGTTCCCTCGGCCCCTCACGTAAACATGAGGGACTTCAAGGTCTTCGTAGAAATTCCGATAAGTAGATACCCTTTTGGGTCTACTTTCTACCAGACCAGACCTCACCGACGACCTTTGACACAACTCGGGAGAAGAGGCACTCACGTGTCCGTCACAGTCGACGTACAACTCATCCGTCCTGTCGTCCATGACTCGGCGTCCAGGGTTGCGAAGTGTCAAGAGAGACTTTCCCCGACCGGAGACTGGAGTGAGTTCTCACCGAAAAGTCCGTCTAGTAAACCCTTGGACGGGTAGTGGACCCTTTCGATTACATAATCTCGTGTCTTTCGTTCAGTGACTTTTATTTATTCTTCGTTTCACCCCTCACCTCCGATCTTCTGGTCGATGATCAGTGGGTCCTGTCAACCCCTTGTCTCAGTGGTTCACTACGTCTCAGGTGAGTCCCTATCAGTGATACTTACTACTATATTGGCCTCTCTTGCCTCTGTCGAGATCGGTTGGTCCTACCTTCCAGTGAGATCAATACCTGTGATAGTCCTCTCTTGTACTCTCATTGAAGTAAAACCGAGAAAAGAGGTACTCCTTACAGACACGGATAAGGGAGTAAGTTGAGACCTCAGACCTTTTTCTCTTCAAGAGTGAGGTTAACCCGTCTTAGAGTCCAGTTCTAATCGGTATATCCTCACCTTCGAGGAAACATTTACCGTACTACGGTTTCCGAGAGGATTGATTTCTGTCTTTCTGCTAATAACCTATTCTACCTGGACATAAACCCAGGTCTGAGACCATGAATAAATTGGAGAAATTCGGGGTGGGACCTGAGGATCCACCACGATCACCATTTCTTGCGTGGACGGTTTCGTCCTCTACGTTCTCTACACCCAAGGTAGGGACCCAACTCTACTAGGGGATGTCCCCCCGTACCGTCGGGTGAGGTCATAAGAACGGACCCTTTAGGGTACCTGACTCCTCGGACCACCCGATGTCAGATACCCCAGAGTTTGTCAACCTGTGTTGACTTCGTTGAATCGTGAGTGTTCTGGACGGGTCAAAAGAGTGTAGACTTTATTCTTCATCTGAAGATATACTCCACTGATCCTTCTAAGTTCCTTTCTTATATTCGAATATGTATAGTAACGTTGAGTGTCCCTTAGTCCTTCACAACACGGTACATACTAAATGGACATAAATACATTAATAAAGAAAGTTTCATTCTCACGGGTCGTGTCTTTTATTAAAAGGTTTACACGATTAAATAATTGAAGATACTAAAAGTAGGGAAAAAGAAAGAACCGAATGTTAAACGTGATAATATCCTTCGTACTTTTTATGTTAACCTTGTTCTTATACTTTTTAGAAGTTATAGTGATTAATGCTCTTTTTCCGTTTATTTTTGATGTCACCTTATAGTGGAGGGTGACCAGTCTTACCGGTAGTAGTTCGTAAGATATTTGTTATTCACGATCTCTCTCACGTCTCTTTTCCCTTGGGAGGATGTGACATCCACCTTACACTTGATCATGTCGGTGATACCTCTTGACATGTTTTTAAGGAAATGTTGGATTTTTGTCTCGATGATATACTAGGTTGTTAGAGTAAGGACCCGTATATAAACCTTGTCTATTTTTGAGATTCAACTTTTCTATTTACATGGGGTTACAAGGATCGTCGTAATATTTATTATCGGTTCGGTACATTCGTACCTACGTCTTTCAATACCACAAAGTAAGGAAAAATACCGGTTCATCATAAGGTAACATATGTGTATGTATATATGTGTACTTTATAATGAGTCGACATTTTTTCTTACTTTATTACAGTAAACGTCGTTGTACTTACCTGAATCTTTAATAGTGTGATTCACTTCATTCAGTCTGTCTCTTTCTACTTATAGTGTACCATAGTGAACATACACCTTAGATTTTCTTTTACTATACTTACTTGAATAAACATTTCGTCTTTATCTGAGTGTCTGTGTCTTTTCTTTGAAGACCAATGGTTTCTTTTTCCATAACCCTCCTTCCCTACTTAATCTCAAAACCTAATCGTCTATGATGATATATCCCTCCTCGGACCATCCGATGTCAGGTACCCCAGCGTTTCTCAGTCTGTGCTGACTCGTTGAAGTGAGTGAGTGAGTGAGTGAGTGAGTGAGTGATATATGTTTTATCTATTTGTCGTTCAAGGATGATATATCGCGTCCCTTGACATAAGTAATAGGACACCATTTGGTATTACGTTTTCCTAGGTTTTTTCTTATATACTTATGTACGTATATATATAGGACCTGAAGGGTCCACCGAGTCACCATTTCTTAGGCGGACGGTTAAGTCCTCTACGTCCTCTGTGACCAAGTTAGGGATCTGATCCTTCTAAGGGACCTCATCCTTTACCTTTGGGTGAAGCCATATAAACGGACCTTTTAAGGATTGTCGAACAGACCATCCCTAAGTCATCAAAAAACCGAAGAAACACGTTATCTTTCTTTAGGGAAGCCGTGACTAAAGAAAACATTTTTAACAAGAATTTAAAATTTCTTTCTTATAAACTATAAGAAAAGTCAGATAGAAGGATGGAGAAATAATTTTAACTTAAATATTAATTTAGTGTCATTTTAACAGAAAAAATCTACGTGGCAAGACACTTAAAATTGTGTACACATCTAAATACATTTACACTGTTGTTAGTCCTATGTTTTGTCGAGAACGTGTGGGTTTTTAAGGGTGTGCGACAAAGAAATTTTAGTCGAGAAGGAGGTGGAGATGAGGGACCGTTGGAGACTAGACAAGAGACAGTGATGTGAAAATTGGAAAACTCTGAAAGTGCACTTTTCTTAGTACGTCGTATATCAGAAAACTTTGACGACAGAATAAAGTGAGTCATATCACTGAAACTCTAAGTCGGTTCCACAAGATACACAGTCATCAGGTAAGGAAAAATAACGACTCATCAAAGGGTTATATAACTATGTAGTATCTAACAAATGAGTACGTAACGTTCTATCAACCTTAATCAGGTAGTAAACCACTACTACGTATCTTGACGACATATGTGAGTACAAGTCGAGTCAGGTCAAGTCAGCGAGTCAGTACAGGCTGAGAAACGGTGGGGTACTTGGCGTCGTGCGGTCCGGAGGGACAGGTAGTGGTTGAGGGTCTCAGGTGGGTTTGGGTACAGGTAACTCAGCCACTACGGTTGGTTGGTAGAGTAGGAGACAACAGGGGAAGAGGAGGACGGAAGTTAGAAAGGGTCGTACATGTCCTAAGATATACTTATAATTCAAAAGTAAAGTGAACCCATTTAAGGATTCTTACCCTACCTGAGACTCAATATACTCTTCACATACAAGTTGACTTTTTGACAAAAGTTTTACCAGCATGATAAAGTGTAGGGGTTGTCCGTAGGTACACACTCGTAAGGTCCACGAGATATCGGAGTGACGTAGACGATAAATCCATAAATAAAAATCAGTAAACTTAACCATACATCATCACCGAGTAATAGAAAGAAAGTTTTTTAAATTAAAAGAGAAAGATTCCAAAGTAAAATATGATGACTTTTGGTGTAGAAGATTGAGGGATTTAAGGACCTGTCTCCTTGGACCGTTTGGTGTCAGGTATCCCAGTGTTTTGCAACCTGTGCCGAATCTCTGACTCGTGCGTGTGTGCGTGTATGTATTGACTTAGTACAATGACATGTGTACTTTCACTTTGTTGATACACGACAGGCTGTTGTTGAATTAGAGTTAAATTTGGTTTTTTCTTATATTAACCTTGGTTTGTCTCGATTATAGTGACGGGACCTCTGGAGTACTACTTTGATAGAGTATTAATCTGTTATTTATGTCCGATTCAAAACACCTCGTACTCTATCCTAGTCTAGCGTCTCACTTAGACGGAGTCCGTTCTGCAAATCTCTTCCGGAACGTCTCCTCCATTGTGGAGAGGACTCGGTCCGTTCTTGAACCGTGTAAAACCCTGGGACTCCCCTTCACCTTCTCCTCCCTTCTTCTCCTTTCCCTGTCTCCCGTTTTCTGACGGAGTTCATTCCGAGGTCGCCACCTATTATCGGTGACTCCCGGAACCCAAGGTAAGTAAGTTTATTTATAAAGACACACGGATGATACACGAGAAGGTCTAAGGTTTCCAGACTTAAATTACCTTCTCATTACTTTTCGGTGACTTCTCAAAGTACGCCTTCTTTGTACTAGATTAATGTGAACTTTTATAGTAAAACTAACGGGTCACCTTTTAGTCATCCGTTCGTCTTTTCCTTACATTCCCTCGTCAATTCTTCGAGGACGACATTAAGTCCTTTCTCACGTTCCACCGGACCTGACCCCGGTAGAACTATCTTGACGTTTCTTCACCGACTAACCATTGTATAAACCTCTACTCGTCAGATACCCCAGTGTGTCTCAGCCTGTGCTGACTTCACTGAATCGTCGTCGTCGTCGTCGTCGTCGTCGTCTATACTGAACCGCTATGACTTACACCTCTCTTTCTTTTCATACTTCTTATTAAGATGAGACTCGGATTCTGGGGACCTACTTATTTCTGACCCTCTCCCGGTCCAAACCCTTCTTTTAATTTTCACGACAAACCTATATATTTAAAAGTCTATAAACAGTCTATTACTTCCTCTATCGAGTTCACCTGTATAGACACATACCGACACTTCGGGTCGTTGAACTACCTGTATTAATCCTCATCAAACTTATGTATACTATACATTCCTGTTCTTATTTACATTGATATACCTTTTGTACATCTTTCTCTTTTCCTGTTGTACATTTTTATAAATAAAGAGGTAAGGGAGTAACTGGGATTCTTGGTAAATTTTTTATTACAAACTAGAAACCGTTTTTCTTCCGTAGAGTAATAATCGTCGAACTAAAAAAATTTAATGGACGGACACATTCCAGAAGAGGGTATAAAGAAAATCCTCTCAGTATATAAACTAAGTAATTATACGAAAAATATAACTCCTATATATGAAAATAATGAATACAACGTTTAGACAAACAGTAAACAGAAAATTTTAGGAAAATTTCGACTCAAACAAAGACGACAAAAAAGTTATTATAAAAAAAATTATCTCTTTAAATCCGACAAAGAAGACGGAAACCATGTGACAAATCGAGTAATACTTACACAATCTTATTTTTATATTTTTGTATCTTCTAATCTAGTTGTAACAAATATTATAAAAATTTTTTGATCCTATGGATTCTCATGTATTTTTTAACTAAAAGATTTATACAGTGAAATGTATTATTTTACGAAAAGTCTAAAATTTTTATTACAGACGGAGATAACGGTAAATGGGATGATTTATGAAACACCCTTTTTTTCTTATATTTTGTAGTAACATCCTACTAAGGGAAAATCCTTTTAAAAAAACATAATTGGTAAAAATAGACATCGATAAAGATATGAAGAGACCACCGACTTTGCCGTTTCGCAGACAGATGTTACACCCTCTGGACCCAAACTCGGGACCCAACCCTTCTTGGGGACCTTTTCCTTTGCCGTTAGGTGAGGTCATGATAACGGACCTTTTAGGGTACCTGTCTCCTCGGACCATCCGATGTCAGATACCCCACCGTTTCTCAGCCTGTGACTCGCTGAAGCGAAAAAGTTTCTTAGACGAATTTTACATCCTCTGTGTCCTCTGCACCCAAGGTAGGAACCCAGTCCTTCTAAGGCGATCTCTTCCTTTTCCGTTACGTGAGGTCATAAGATCGGACCTTTTAAGGTACCTGTCTCCTCGGACCACCCAATCTCAGGTACCCCATCCATCGTTTCTCAGTCTCTACTGACTCGTTTGAGTGTAAAGAAATTTTTATTTCATTATAAAATAAAGGGTTATTTATAAAATAAGGGTTATTTATAAAATAAAGGGTTATCAAGAACTCGAATATACAAGAGGAATACACAGTACATAATTTTTTAATTGAGTTTAAAATTTGTGTAATTATTCTCTAGTAAATACTAAAATTTTTGAAATGATGATTATTACTGATCGGAAAGAAATCGTGTATTATGTACGATCTTAAACCGTGTGTGTATGTAGTCAAATCTTCCTATCTCTTGATCGTTGTTTATATAGTCACTTGTGCCTTACTTCAATAGTGACGGAAAGTGGATTAACCGTTCAGTCTGTAAAACGACAACTGACAGAAAGTGTTTTGAGAAGGTCGAGAAAAGGACCTCCGGTAGTCCGACCCTCGAAAAGGAGAGAAAGTACCGGTCCCCGTTTGTAAAGTTTATTAGGGTATAACTGGAACTGTCGGAGGATGGGTGGAAAAAAGAGACGAGGTCTGTAGAGATCCATGGGTCTTGGTCGTTTGATAGGGGTCGGAGTCTAAAATAATGGATGTCTCTGGAGAAGATGGGAGGGAGGTCTGTCTCAAGAGAGACTGTTTAAGGGAGGGATGGGATGTCCCCAGAATCAAGAAATCGTGTTGACGGAAATAGATCCTTAGTATGTCTTCCGTTACACTAAGTTAATTAAATAAGACTTCATAATTATCGACTGTCCGAAAACTAGAAGGTCCTCGATAAACGTAACTTTTATTTTAATTCTACATTTCCTCCTCCCTTGGGATATTGTTTTTACCGAGAATGACCACCTTGCGGTTAATTTCGCTTCTTTAGGTCCGTCTACGGACACCTGACAAGACAAAACCGATTCCCAGATCGACCTCCTCTCCTGTTCTTTCACTCATACAACCCCTACCGTCCCCGCCCCACCCCACTCCTGTTAAAGCCCCCCTCCTTCCCTCCCGGTGAAAGAAATACTACGACAACTAAAAACGCTACAGAAGGAACAGTTGGATATATAGGAGTTTAGAGGTGTAAACCAGAACGGTATAAAACCGCAAAGAAACATCTGGAAAAAAGGGTGAAGGTACCGTCGCTCTAGAGACCGTTGTCTTTCTCTGGGTTCTTCCCTTCACCCTAGGAACACGGAAAGATGTGAGCGGCGTCCCTTCCAGTTCCTCTGTGTGTCACGTTCCTTCGGGGTTTGGTAAAGTGCCTAAACACGAGACGATGTAGGTTGGAGTGTAAAGGACAGAGGTTTCTCAGAGTGGTATAGGATTCGACCGGTCCGGAACTCTTTTGACTCTTTGGTGTGACAGAACCAGGTTTCTTTACCTCTGTATTCCAACTGTAAAAAAAGAAGGTAATTGTAAGTTCATAAAATTACTTGTGGTCTAAAATGATAAACAAGGATCCCCTCCTATGAACTCAAAAGACACCGAACGAAATAAAAATTATAAATTTTTAGAAAAGGGAGTTACTCCGTATTGGTATTAACGTAAACATTCTTCATCCAACATAAACCAATCACCTTGACAAAATATTTACACCACTGTTTTTAATTGAAGTACAAGGAAAACATTCTATGAAAAGAGAAAAAAAGGAAATTAAACAGTTCTGGACTTGGAAAAATTCTGTTGCGTCTACACCATTACACACTAATGGTTACGTATTATTGAATATTCTTGGGTAGATTCGTCCATATACATTTCCTTTTGAGTACACGTTATCTTTCCCATAAGTTTAACGAGGTAGATTGGTGTTTCTTTTCCTTTAGTAAGGGTTTTATATTTCACCAAATTTCTGTCCCTTAACTTTTGATTTAAACTTCGACTGTAGAACTGTCAGAGTACTGGATCAAAGTCCGTGTTTAGATATGTTCTCACTGTTTACTCCCTTTTCCTCTCCGTCTACCTTCCTCGGTCTTTTTTTTTCTTCTTCTTCTTCTCTTTTCCACTACGATATCTCTCTCTTCCTTTTCGTAGTTTTTTTGTCTTATTTTATGTTATAAAATCTAGTTGATATGAAGTCAACCCGAAACGACCACCGTGTCTGACATTTCTTAGACGGACGTCAAGCCCTCTGGGACCCAAGGTAAGGACCCAGTCCTCCCAGGGAACCTCTTCTCTTACTGATGGGTGAGGTCATAAGAATAGACCTCTTAAAGTACCTGTCTCCTCGGACCGTCCGATGTCAGGTACCCCAGTGTCTTTCAGTCTATATTGACTAGAAGATTCGTATCTGTTAGTCTATGTTGGCTCGATGATTCGTAATATGAAGTTAAATTTTTTTACTCTATGATATTGTGTTATATCGTCTGTCTAACGGAATTTCGTCAAGAAACCATCCACTAGTTTTGTACTTTATTTACAATGTGCAAAGTCAAGTCAAGTCAAGTCAACGAGTTAGCACCGGATGAGAAACGCTGGAATACTTAACGTCGTGTGGTCGGGAGGGACAGATAGTGGTTGAGGACCTCAAGTGAGTCTAAGTACAGGTAGTTCAGTCACTACGGTAAGTCGGTAGAGTAGGAGACAGCAGGCGAAGAGGAGGACGGGGGTTAGGGAGGGTCGTAGTCTCAGAAAAGGTTACTCAGTTGAGAAGCGTACTCCACCGGTTTCATGACCTCGAAGTCGAAATCGTAGTAAGGAAGGTTTCTTTAGGCTCCCGACTAGAGGAAGTCTTACCTGACCAACCTAGAGGAACGTCAGGTCCCCTGAGAGTTCTCAGGAGAGGTTGTGGTGTCAAGTTTTCGTAGTTAAGAAGGTACGAGTCGGAAGAAGTGTCAGGTTGAGAGTGTAGGTATGTGCTAATTTATAAATAATAAAAATAACAATATAAATACTTATATTTAAATGTAAAAAGTCATGTGACCACAGGTTAAGAGACGGATGGTTTTGTTGTTAGGTCACTTTTGACGTCCTCCACTCTATTCAAAATCCGATAAAGAAGGTTGAAGAATTGTGGTTCATGGGGTTTATATACCTCTCTAAAATTACTATATACTATATACTATAGTGTTGCTTCCTCCACTTGAAGGGTCCTGGGACTAAGTCTCAAATACCAACGACGTAGAATTTAGACACGAAACGAAAACTGTTCATCTAACGAAGGTTACAAGAAAAAATAAAACAAGTGAGAGTTAAGGAAACCCAATCTTATGTTGTAACCTGGTGTTTTATTAGTCTCTCTTCTTTTTCTGATGTCGTAACGAACCCCAAACATCGTCAGACATAGAGTCGAAAGTCTGGTTGGGGTGTACGGGTGATGAAAATTCATGTATTTCCAAATAACCTTTTAATGATGACAATCAGGGTAAAAGACACGTAGATACTTGGAGGATGAGTCATAGAGATAGGACTTAACTTCACTTTCAGCAAGTCAACAGAGGTCGACAAACGTAGGGGTACCTAACATCGGACGGTCCGAGTAGACAGGCACTTTAAAAGGTCCGTTCGTATGATCTCACCCATCGACAAGTGAAGAGGTCCCCTAGAAACCGTATTTTGTTAACCTATTAACTTTGGACTTCTTACAAGAAAGTCCACCCACAAAAATTTTGTAAATCTACAAACAATTATCTTCTTAGAATTCTCAACGAACCTGACGTCCGTCTAGGTTGATCAGTTAGGATTTCCTTTAGTCAGGACTTATAAGTAGTCTTCCTCATTACGACTTCGACTTTGAGGTTATGAAACCGGTGGACTACACTCCTTGACTGAGTGACCTTTTCTGGGACTACGACCCTTTCTAACTTCCGTTCTCTTCTTCCCCCGTTGTTTCCTACTCTACCAATCCACCGTAGTGGTTACACAACCTGTACTCAATCTCATCCGAGACCCTCAACCACTACCTGTCCCTTCGGACGGTGTTTCTCCGTCTGTGTTGACTCGTTGATTTGACTTCATTTACCTATATATTGACATAGTTCAAAGTTAAATTCTATGAGGAAAACCACCCTTATAACGATTTTCGTTACAAGGTTCTACCAGTTTAAATCGATACTTGACTAGGGGACATCTGTATCTAAATATCATTTAATTTCCTAACTAACTTTTTTTAGTCCATATACAATATCTTAATTAATATACGTCAAAAGATCGTTTGTACGTACACATATTTCTCAACGATTATTATGTATCTATGTAGACGTCACATGAGAACGACAAATGACGATATTAAAGAGTGATTGTTCAAGAATCCAGGGTGGGACCTAACAATCCCTTGTACTATCATTCGTCATAAAAATCTTACCAAGACTCTGGTTTAAATTGAGATCTAAAAGTATTGACATTTCATTATTTCCCTGAATACATTAAAAAACGGAGATGATGAATCTCAAGTTGTCGTAAAAATAAAGTGATTACGAACTTACCTCTTAGATACCCCGAGTTTGTACGAAGGGACCACCGAGTCATCATTTCTTAGACTGACGTTGCGTCTCCTGGCAGACGTTACGTTCTCTACACCCAAACTAGGGACACAATCCTTCTAGGGGACATCATCCTTTACCGTTGGTTGAGGTCAAAGACCGGACGTTTTAGGGTACCTGTCTTCTCCACCCGTTCGATATCAGGTATCCCAACGTTCTCGACCTGTAAATCGCTGATTTGGTGGTGGTGGCGGATCTCACGTTGTCATAAAAATGAAGTGAGTACGAACTTACCTCTTCGATACCACAAGTATGGACCACCAGTTTCTTGAGTTATTGTCGAGGATGGAATTTCTTAGGTGACCTCGAATTCTGAACGTAAAACTACTCTCATCTTAACCAACCTAGGGAGGGGGTTCTTAGACGAACGGAGATTAATTGTTTCTACGTTTCCAGAGTCTCTCAGCCTGTTCTGACCCGTTGACTTGTTGTCGTTTCCGCAAGGGGACCCCCCTTGGTTCTGACGTCAGACAAGAATTATCTCTCAGTTTGTACTTAAGGACTAAGAATCTTATTCGGATTGACTCCGATCTAATGTTCTTTCTGTTCTTTTGATGACATCCACTGGAGTGGTGTTCAAGTATGTAGTCGGTCTATTATAATCCGGATTCCCAGCGTCTTCTCTCTTTTTCCTACAGGGATCATCCCACACGTCCATCAGGACCTCGGTCGGACCTTTCAATAGGTCATCACGTACGTAGTATCAATACCTCCTCCTACATATCCGTCGATAGGAGAACATTTGTCATCTCCACCCAGAGGGTCTGTAGTCAGTACTATGGTGTCGTCGTTGTTCTACTGTCTCCCTTTCAGAACGGACTTACTCCGTTCAAGTGTTGTAGTAGGTTTCAAACCCGACGTCCGTTAACCGTGACCCATAATGTCGAACACTCGTCGTTACGGGGTCTAACTACACACCTGAAATATTCGTTTAGACCCTTTGGTTTCTATAAAATTCCCCTACCTTCTGAATTTGTCTGACATAGAGGACTGTAGTTAGTCTACTCCAAAACCTTGATTACTTTTGACCCCGAATTAGGTGAGAAATGGGATTTATCTGTTCCTACCCATTTGACCAAGGTAGGTATAACAAAAAACAAAAAAGGACAACCGTCTCTAGGTGAGTTGTTTCCTTTGGGATTTCTGAAAATTAAGGACTCACTGTCGAAATTTACGGGTTTTAAGGAAAGTAATTATCAGAGGTTAAAAATACGAAGAATCTACCTTCCCAACAATAAAATTTTTCTATACGATACTAAATTCCACTTTTTTTTTACATACAGAAGGTCCAATTCACAATGCATCGTGTGACAATAATGAGTTTACGGGTAATAAGACAATACGAAAAATATGAAAAAAAATCGTCCCCTCCCCATCGTCCCTGGAAACTACAAAGTCCAAACACTTGTGTCGTACACCTAAAGTCGAGATCGTGATTGTGTAAGTCCGAAACTATTCATCGTAGAGTTACATAGTCAGGTTACGAATTAAAGTTTAAGGTAAATTACAGGAGAGTTCGACAAAGTTTTACTCACTTGACTCTAAAGTAAATATACATTAAACTTGTAAAATTTAGTAATTCTATTTTAGACAGTATTGTTTTTACTTGTTGACCAATTCTATTTACGGAACAGACCCTGAGTCATGTGAAAAAGACTTTTCTCGGTCATTCATTTATAAACTCCGAAACACACAATATATCAGAGAGAGTGTTGATGGGTCTAGATGGTAACCTTGTACTTTATTTGTTACCATTATATGTTTATTTACCCACACTGACACAAGGTTATTTTGAAATAAATGCTTTTATACGTCAGTCGGATGTTCAGTCAAACGACTGAGGACAAGATCGGGAGTATAAGACGGTGTCTATGAAAACAAAACGAACGACACAACACAAAATATTGTTGAAATCTGAACGCATTTCTGTTATCTAAAGTCTTCTGTCTTCATGTCGGTAATAATCTTGACACTTTACGGTTCAAGACAAGTTTTCGTAGACTAACAATTTACTTGTCTTTTAATTCAATCAAATCATTAGTTTGTGAGGGGGTACAATTCTTTTTTTTAGTGTTTCCTCTTTGTATCTGGTACCATTTGAGAACCATACCTCTTGAATGTTATTCCTAGACTATTTAAATATCGGATTATTATTTTAGTGTCGGTACGTGTGTCACTTTTCCTACTACGACATGTTTTTAGTATTTCCTTGATGGAGCAATACACTTAACTACTTATAAACTTTACACACACACAATCAGCGAGTCAGCACAGGTTTGGAAACGCTGGGGTACCTGACATCGGGTGGTCCGAAGAGACACGTACTTTAAGAGGTCCGTTCTTATGACCTCACGTTCTTATGACCTCACCTAACGGTAAGGGAAGAGGTCTCCTTGAAGGGTTGGGTCCTTAGCTTGGGACCAGAGGACGTAACCGTCCGTCTGAGAAATGGTAAACTCGATGTCCCTTCAGATGAATTTCAGTGTTGCTCGGGTCATTCGTTGTTTCGACATAGAGAACTGAAGACTAATTCGGGTATTTAAGAACCCTTATTATCCATATTTATCGTTTTCGGTTTCTCACTTCGGTTTTTTTTTTTTTTTCCTTGGGAGAATGAAACGAGACCAGAGAAAGGTACCATTGGTGAGAGTTTAGGTCCTTTTCCAGCCTTCTCTTTGAACAGACAATTTCTTCGGTTACCAAAAAGTAATCGTTTACAGTAAAGGTTTCTATTATACAACTAAATTTGAAAGTTGAAAGAAGTCCAATATAAAAAAAATGTCCAGATGTAAACTCAGTTCCGAGAGGAAGTTCGTCACTTATACGTTTGCCCCTCCCTCTACACCGACAAGACACCAAAGATAGTATTATATTTGTATTTAAGGAGAACGTTAAGACGTGAAACATCTAGTCTTTTCATCAAAATAAGGTTCAACTTTTTATTTTACTACTTAAGGATCCTTAAGTCATCAAAGAAACTGAAGAAACACGTTATCTTTCTTTAGGGGAACCGTGGTGTAAGAAAACATTTTTAACAAGAATTTAAAATTTCTTTCTTACGAACTATAAGAGAAGACAGGTAGAAGGATGAAGAAATAATTTTAACTCAAATATTAATTGTATGTCATTTTAAGAAAAAGTCTACGTGTCAAAATACTTAAAATTGTGTAAGTATCTAAGGAAATTTTTGTACTGTAAATTTGTGAGGTAAATTTTGTACTGTTATTAGTCCTATGTTTTGTCGAGAACGTGTAGGTTTTTAAGGGTGTACGACAAAGAAATTTTAGTTGGGAAGGAGGTGGAGATGAGGGACCGTTGGAGACTAGACAAGAGACAGTGATGTGAAAATTGGAAAACTCTAAAAGTACATTTTTCTTAGTACGTTATATATCAAAGGACTTTGACGACAGAATAAAGTGGGTCATATCACTGAAACTCTAGGTCGGTTCGACAAGGTACACAGTCATCAGGTAAGGAAAAATAACGACTCATCAAAGGGTAATATAACTACTTAGTATCTAACAAATGAGTACGTGACGTTCTATCAACCTTAAACAGGTAGTAAACCACTACTACGTATCTTAACAACATTTGCAAGTACGTGTCCTAAGATATACTTATAGTTCAAAAGTAAAGTGAACCCATTTAAGGATTCTTACCATAAGACTCAATATACTCTTCACATAGAAGTTGACTTTTTGACAAAGATTTTACCAGTATGATAAAGTGTAGGGGTTGTCGGTACATACTCGTAAGGTCAACGAGGTGTCGGAGTGGTCGTAAACGATGACATTCGTTAACAAAAGTCAGTAAGCTTAACCTTACATCATCAAAAGGGTACCTACCTCCTCGTACCACTCGACGTCAGGTACCCCAGCGCTTCTCAGCCTGTGCTGACTCACTGAAGTGAATGTGAAAAGTGAAAGTACGTGACCTCTTCCTTTACCGTTGGGTGAGGTCATAAGAACAGACCTCTTAGAGTCGCTGACGCCTCGGACCACCCGACGGCAGATACCGTAGCGTGTCTCAGTCTGTGCTGACTTCGCTGAATCGTCGTCGTCGTCGTCGCCGTCGTCACCGAGTAATAGAAAGAAAGTTTTTTAAACTAAAAGAGAAAGATCCGAAGATAAAATATGGGAGTGATTTTTGGCGTAGAAGATTGAAGGATAAAACAAGACTCAAGATGTCTTAGATACGGGATTCCTTCTAGCGTGAGTTAGGAAGTTGTAAAAAGGATAAGAACCACGAGGTGAGACTAACATCTTCACTAAGGATAAAATGTTCCTTGTTTGAGTAAACTAATCCAGAACGATCATTCAATTGTCTCCCACTTAGTGGGGACTCGTTGTGGGGATAAACGGTCCTTAGTCGGTACAACTAAGTCCACACACACACCACATAAAATTCTCGTCTTGTCGTAACAAGGTCTTTCCATTCCATGGATGTTTAATTTAGTTCCGAACTGTAGATTGCGTCTAAAGATTGTTTATGTTACGTAGAGGGACATACAACTGTTAGGCATATTATTATCCCAATACGTTCATCGATTTGTGGTCTTCCTATTTGAACAGAGACGTATAGATTATAAATCCATTTCTCATACACCTCATTAATTGTTACCATTATTACTCTCCCACATTAAGCTCTGAATTTACGTTCCTAAGTAGGACTTTTGACGGTTCTGTCTCAACCACGTCTCTTCTTCTCACTTCTCTCTAAACTACGACTCACTGGTCCTTTACTGTTTTTAGACCCAAACCTAGGTGAAGGAAGTTATAAGTAAGAAAACTCCCTCGGATTTTTACCTGTATCTCATTACCCTTTCTCTTCTCGAAACGTCTTCATACTTCCACTCCTACCCTTTTAGTTACAATACTCTTATGGGTACCCCACAACATTCTTTTCACAAACATAAAATGAGTAACCTTCAAAAGTTCTAACATTCATTATATATTGAATTTCTTTTATCAAAATTTCTCCCTATTGAACTTTCGAATCCTATTGAGCCTCTTCCATTCTCCTTTCTCCCCTTTGAATAACTCTCTGAGAACTTTATTAGACCTGGATTTTAACACTAAGTCTAAGACGAAACAGAGAACAGACCGGTTAGTGTTCACACGGTTCAGCGAAGTCAGTGCAGACTGAGAAACGTCGGGACACCTACCATGGATGGTCCAAGGAGACAGGTACCCTAAAAGGTCCGTTTTTATGACCGCATCCAACGGTAAAGGATGAGGTCCTTTAGAAGGACGGGGTCCCTAACTTGGACTCAGAAAATACAGAGGACCCAACCGTCCGTCCAAGAAATCGGGATTTCGGTGGACCCTTCAGTCAGAGACGACGACGACGACGACGATTCAGTGAAGTCAGCACAGGCTGAGACACGCTGGGTTAGCTGCCGTCGGGTGGTCCGAGGGGGCACGGACCCTAAGAGGTCCGTTCTTGTGACCTCACCCAACGGTAAAGGAAGAGGTTACGTATTTTCACTTTCACTTCAACGAGTCAGCACAGGATTGGGGAGAGATAAAACAGAAATGTAAGTATACTCGGGATGAAGTTAGTCGTGGAACAAAGAAGTGAGAAATTAATGATTACCAAGGTACACTCTGTCACTCGAACGTACGAGTCAACATAGACTGAGAAATGTTGGGGTACCTGACATCGGGTGGTCCGAAGAGACAGGTTCCTTAAAAGGTCCGTTCTTATGACTTCACCCAACGGTAAAAACAGAGAACCTTAGAAAGACTGGTTTCCTAACCTGGGTTCAGAGAACATAGAGGACGTGACCGTCCGTCTAAGAAATGGTGACTCGGTTAACCCGTCGGGGACGAAGGTACTAATGATTTGAAAGAGAGGACGTGTTACAAACCTTGTTCATAGAGTACTCCTGTTGTATACATACCTATTATAAATCTACCACTTCTCGTCTCCGAATTGTTGAAAAATAGTTCTTATTAAAGTCACATTTAAAAAATAAAACGTGAATTAAAAGGTAATATACCCTTTAAGTTCAAGTTACACTGTGCACAGTCGTCTCGAGGATTTGGTGAGAAGTGATTTATATGTAGTCGTGGTGGGGGTGGGTTTTTTTTTTTTTTTTTTTTTTTGGAATTTTATCTGATTCCTGGGACGAATTCTGATGAATAAGAACTGTATCACCTTCTCTCCCACGACGATCTTTGTAAGGGTCCCAGTCCTCGATTCTTGTTGTATTTTGAGATATTTTTCCCGATCTGAGTTTTAAGTTCCTAAATCGTGTCCGGAACATCCATCATCAATGAATCTCCCATGAAGGATTTAACTTAACCTAGAGTGGTAAAATAAACTCCGAAGGGACCACCGAGTCTATCATTTCGCAGACTGGCGTCACACCCTCTTGGCCAAAACTAGGGACCCAACCCTTCTAGGGGACCTCTTCCTTTACCGTTAGGTGAGGTCAAGAACGTATCCTTGGACCTTACAATCCAGGTACTTAGTTCCGTTTAACCTTCATCAGTTTGTCCTCTACCGTTCTCACTTGTAACTGTAATATCCTTAGTCGTTTGATTTTACCTGACCTTACCCATTTAAATTGAATCTACTGGTAATATACATGATGACACCCGTCCTTAGGGAATCTTCTTTACCTCATCGGTAGTACCAGTTGTTTTTTCAGGTATTACGTCATGAACCTACGTTAGAGTTTTTACTGTCTTACTCTAAGCAAAGGTTCCGTTTAGTAAGTTATAGTGTCATTAGGTTCTGATACGAGGTTGGTCGTTACGATTTCTTCGACTTCAACTTACCAAGATACTTCTAGAGGTTCTGGAAAATGTTGATTGTGGGTTTTTTCTACAGGAAAAGTAATATCCCCTGACCTTACGTTTTCATCCTTGAGTTCTTTGTGGACCCCATTGTCCGTTTAAACCGGAACCTTATGTCTTACTTCGTCCCGTTTCCGATTATCTCAAAACGGTTCTCTTGTGTATCCAGTATCGTTTTTGACAGAAGGTTATTGTGTTTTGTTCTGAGATGTGTACCTGTAGTGGTCCACCAGTTGTGACTTTACTCTAACTAATATAAGAAACGTCGGTTTCTACCTCTTCGGGATATGTCAGTCGTTTTTGTTCTGGCCCTCGACTGATACCGAGTCTAGTACTTGAGGAATAACGGTTAAAGTCTGAATTTAACTTCTTTCCTCCCTTTTGGTGATCTGGTAAGTCCATACTGGATTTAGTTTAGGGAATACTAATATGTCTCCTTGACTCTTTATCTAAATTCCCTGATCTGGACTATCTCCCTCGCGGACTACTTGAGACCTGTTTCCAAGCACTGTAACATGTCCTCTGTCCCTAGTTCTGGTAGGGGTTCTTTTTCTTTACGTTTTTTGGTTTTACCGACAGACCCCTCCGGAATGTTTATCGACACTTTTCTTCTTTTCACTTCTCGTCTCCTCTCTTTCTTTCTACATTCGTAGACTTACGTCTCAAGGTTTCTTATCGTTATTCTCTTTCGGAAGGAACCACTAGTTACGTTTCTTTATCTCCTTTTGTTATCTTACCCTTTCTGATCTCTAGAGAAGTTCTTTTAATCTCTATGGTTCCCTTATAAAGTACGTTTCTACCCGAGATATTTCCTGTCTTTACCATACCTGGATTGTCTTCGTCTTCTATAATTGTTCTCCACCGTTCTTATATGTCTTCTTGATATGTTTTTTCTAGAAGTACTGGTTCTATTAGTGCTACCATACTAGTGAGTGGATCTCGGTCTGTAGGACCTTACACTTCAGTTCACCCGGAATCTTTCGTAGTGATACTTGTTTCGATCACCTCCACTACCTTAAGGTCAACTCGATAAAGTTTAGGACTTTCTACTACGACACTTTCACGACGTGAGTTATACGGTCGTTTAAACCTTTTGAGTCGTCACCGGTGTCCTGACCTTTTCCAGTCAAAAGTAAGGTTAGGGTTTCTTTCCGTTACGGTTTCTTACAAGTTTGACGGCGTGTTAACGTGAGTAGAGTGTGGGATCATTCCATTACGAGTTTTAAGAGATTCGGTCCGAAGTCGTTATGCACTTGGTTCTTGAAGGTCTAAAAGTTCGACGAAAATCTTTTCCGTCTCCTTGGTCTCTAGTTTAACGGTTGTAGGCGACCTAGTAGCTTTTTCGTTCTCTTGTAGATAAAGACGAAATAACTGATACGGTTTCGGAAACGGACACACCTAGTGTTATTTGACACCTGTTAAGACTTTCTCTACCCTTATGGTCTGGTGGACTAGACGGAGAACTCTTTAGACATACGTCCAGTCCTCCGTTGTCAATCTTGACCTGTACCTTGTTGTCTGACCAAAGTTTATCCTTTTCTTCATGCAGTCCCGATATATAACAGTGGGACGAATAAATTGAAGATACGTCTCATGTAGTACTCTTTGTGACCCGACCTTCTTCGTGTTCGACCTTAGTTCTAACGACGCTCTTTATAATTATTGAAGTCTATACGTCTACTGTGGTGGAAATATCGTCTTTCACTTCTCTTTAATTTTTCGGAGAACTACTTTCATTTTCTCTACTCATTTTTACAACCGAATTTCGAGTTGTAAGTCTTTTGCTTCTAGTACCGTAGGCCAGGGCAGTGAAGTACCCTTTATCTACCCCTTTGTCACGTTTGTCACAGTCTGAAATAAAACCCCCCGAGGTTTTAGTAACGACTACCACTGACGTCGGTACTTTAATTTTCTGTGAATGAGGAACCTTCCTTTCAATACTGGTTGGATCTACCGTATAAATTTTCGTCTCTGTAATGAAACGGTTGTTTCCAGGTAGACCAGTTCTGATACCAAAAAGGTCATCAGTACATACCTACACTCTCAACCTGACACTACTTTGGACTCGTGACTTCTTAACTACGAAAACTTGACACCACAACCTCTTCTGAGAACTCTCAGGGAACCTGACGTTCCTCTAGGTTGGTCAGGCAAGATTTCATCTAGTCAGGAGTTACAAGAAACCTTCCAGACTACGATTTCCACTTTGAGGTTATGAAATTCTTAAGGAGTATACTCCTCAACTGAGTAACCTTTTCTGAGACTACGACCTTTCCTAGCCCCCGTCCTCCTCTTCCCCTGCTGTCTCATACTCTACCCACCTACCGTAGTGGTTGACGTACCTATTGTCAAACCCACTTGAGGCCCTCAACCATTAACTGTCCCTCCGGACCGTACGACGTTAAGTACCCCAGCGTTTCTCAGCCTGTGCTGACTCGTTGACTTGACTTGACTTGACTAAAATAAACTACATTGAAAAACAAAAGGACGAGGTAAAAGAAGGAGTGAACTTGTTCATTTCTACTCGTCAATCTCTCTTTTACAAAAACTTTTTCTTTTTGTGATTGGTTGATCGACAACTTTAGAATTTACCGATATTTTGAGAACCGAACACCTCTGGGTTAAAAGTACCATAGAATTCTACTTCGTGACGTAACATACACGTATTTTGAGAGACCCACTACTCGAACTACTATGTGTTAGTTGGAACGGAAATAAATCTCAAGTCTCCCTGTGAAAGTAGTCTTTAAGAAGACTAACCGAGGGTAACAGTCAAAAAATAAGTGAGAATAAAAGATGAAGATAGATTCATCGATCTCCGTTATGTCTTCCCCTATTTAGGAACTTAGTGGAATAGAAGAGATCTGAGACAAATTAACATACGAAAACTGATTGTAAATGATTTATTGATGGTCCTTCAGTCTATTCCAATTATGGTGAAAGATTCGTGAAGAACCGTCATGGTGAAATGGGTAAATCAGTAAAGTAGTTAGACATTGAGTTAGTAAGATGTAAAAGACTTACTCAGACGGGTATGTTGACTAATCTTTGTTTCTCTGGGTTTAATTACGTAGACTATTCTTCACACAACCGTACTAGAATTTTTTTTTTAGACTTACTTTTGATTAGAGTAGTCAAACCTCCATTCCTACCGTCTTAATCGATGAAATATATATATATATATATATATATATATATATATATATATATATGTATGTATGTATACGTACATATATTATCAGATTCTACTCACTCACCCCATGATACCATTCCTTATGTAATATAGGTAGACGTCAAACAGAGAGGTAGACTTTTCCTATAGTACACGTCCCGAAGGTATGCTCTATCGGATTGGTCATGGTCTAACTGGACTGGTTGGGGGTGACCATTACTATAGATCAAAAGGATGAATCATCCCTCATACAAAAATTAACTGATGTGAAAATTTTCGAAGATGTCCTAGTCAATATAGTAAAAGTCACAATACCGATACTTTTTAAAAAAAAATTTTTCGAGGAAAAACCTTTTAGAATCGTAAAGAAAAAGACGAAGATAACAGTCTTAGACTCAAACTGTAAAGTCTTCTCAATGTTTTTTGATATGGGTGGGACACGTAAAAAGGGAAAAGGAAAAGGGTAAATAGATATATTAGTGTGTAGACGTATATTAGGTAGTTTTTCTAATAGTTTACATTGGGACCCTTTTCGGTCTCATTCATATTAAAGTGTTTATAAATGTCCGAAACAGACTCCGAAACGTATACCTGTAAATGGTAGAAGTAAACACGGTTCAAAATCAATATAGAGCTACTAGTCTAAGATTTTCTTCTTACTCTCTTTATGTCCAAGATTGTCTCAGACGATGAGTAGACTCTGTACTAGAATATGTCTCCTGTAGAACTTAGGGTCAACGATGAAGATATTTACAACTTCACTCTGTTGATACGGTCCATTAGGAGGTTCGAGGGAAGTAGTCGTCATCGGATTCTGAGGTTTCTATTTAAATAAAAACGACAGTGGTTAGTGGTACGTTAATATACGTACAAATTGTTTGTTCAGTTCTGTCTTCATGTCAAAGTACCGCGGTACAAAAGGGAACACGAGGACCACAGGGACACATTAAAGGTTCACGTCAAACAGTTGGTCTCACCCTAGGGATTTACTGTAGAGTGTGAAACGAGAAACTCCAAGAACTCAAGTAGGAAAATGAAGAGGAGACGGAGGTAAAGTATTAGAGATGTTATCGGTCCACCGGATCAGATTTAGTGCATCCCAATTAATCAGTGACAAATAAACATTCGGAGTCAGTAGAGACGAAGATTGTAGACGAAGAACATAAGTCACAAATCGTAGTTAGTGACAAGTGACAACGGAGACTACTCCATCTAACCAGTAGTCTCGTTCCAAGTCCGTTTAAAATTCCGTCAAAAGAAGTGCAACCGTGTGATTTGTTTATAAACGATTTTTTACTGACTTAAACCAATCTCTCTTAAATCTCTGAGTACAATTCAGGTACCAAAGATAATTTAAAACATAATTTAAAATAAACAATTACAATAAATATTAGTAACGTATCTACATTATCACCATTTCTTTCTGTCATGGTACAAAATGTCTCAAGAAAATCATAATCGACGTTACTTACTGACGGATTATCGACCTGGGATTAAAAACACATAATTAAAACATTGGACGTTGAGATGGTCTGAGTCACTATTCGAGATCATCAAAAGACCATCGTAGTAATTTTAGATGCATATCATAGTACACTAGATGTTTGTCCTTCTCAAATTGAAGAAGAAAAGGTTAAACCTACGGGAAATGGAGAAAAAGAAGAGACTAACGATACCGATCCTGAAGGTTTTGATGTAACTTATTTTCACCACTCTCACCTGTACGAACGGAACAAGGACTAAATTCTCATTTACGAAAGTCAAAACCTGGTAACTCTTGCCACAATCGACATCCAAACAGTACTACCGGAAATAATACACTCCGTACAAGGGAGTACTCAACCCGGGAGTAAAGATGGAACCGTAGGATAATCCTTTCTTTTGACATTCTGACTAGGACTTCTCTAAGAATAGAACCTTTTGGTTGTCTAGAATGGGGAGAGGTTTCTCGAAAACCCCCGGATACTCCGTCGAACCGACGTGTAACATGTCCCCTCCCAGAACTGGTTAAAGGGTTCACATCAAATCAATTCCACAGAAGGTTCTCCTCGTACATTTCTACTAGGAGTTCTTCAAAACCAGGACAGATAGTATTTATACTGAGTCCTACCGTTAGGTTTTTCTAAACACAGATGAGGGTTGTTATTACCCCAACCTCAGGAAGATTTTCCTCTTTAGTCCTCTCTCTTATTTATGATTTACATAAAGATTGTGATACTTCTACCAAATTTAACTATTGTTATAGACGGTAAAGTTAACGTCTGTTATCGACTTTTATAAAAGTCGATGAGGTGGGTAATGAGAATTCATTTTCGGTAAAATAGTTTGTGACTACCTGAATAATAAACAAGAGACAGAACTCTATAATCTTTCTTCGAACTTGAGGTTTCTTAGTCCAGACTTAATCGTCGACTATCACTAAGGTACGACGAAAGGTCTCTCCAAGTCGGTGCCGAGTCCTTAAGTTTGTGTTCACCTTCATCCTTGAGCCGAACAGAGTTGTAGTTATTTGAACAGAAATATTACTTTCTGTTCTGAACAAACGGTCTGGACCTTCTTTTTGTATAGACAAAACACATAACGTCTTTTGACCAGGTACCTGTCACAGTACTTTACTTCCGTTTCCGGAAAGTACGGTCTTTCTTTCCAGATTACTCTGGGCTCCAACGACCGACACACTCCCAGCGGACTAGAATCGTTTACGAGAGTCTACGACGGAAGTTTTCTAATTGACAAAAAATAGGTGGTAGTTAACAGGGAAAAATCGATCAGGACTTTAGATAAATTTAAAACGGTCAGTGTAAAGACCCCAAACTATGGTTTAGTTCTGTCCGACTAACTACGACTAAACCTTGAATATGTTTCGTCCTTCTCACGTATGGAAAAGGTACACTAAAAAATGTCCTTTTTTTTTTAGAATTGGACCGAAACAAGTAAATATTCACTTTAGAACTCCAAATAAATAAATACAAACAGTCAAGGAATTTCTCTTTCTTTCTCGTTCCCCTCTCTATCTTCGACTAACGGTTTTTTTTTTTTCTTCGACTAACGGAAACGTCACACTCAAAGTAATTTGATAAGATTTTACCTCGTTTTACTAAACAAAGTTTTTTGGTTTTACTATTACAGGTATTTGAGAGAACCATTCGAACCAACCGACCCATATTCTCTTTTATTAAATTAATCCTTTTCCTTGGTCCTTTAACGTAATTAAATCACTAAATTCATACTTTTACTTCCATTTTTTTTTTGTTTTCAGGTAGTCGGTCTACGTAAAAAGATAAGTACTTTTTGTGGTAAAAGAACAAAGAGGAAAACCGTAAGACTTCGCGAGTGTACTCGACTCATCCCTCTAGACTAGAGTAATCTTCGTTCTCGAACTCGGTCCATTGGTGCCACTCGCATAAGAAAAAGGGGAGAACAAGTTCTGTCAGAGATGAAATTTTAAGTTGATAAGACACAAAATGGAGAAAGTAATCTTCGTACTTTTCGTCTGTAGTCTAGGGACTTGAGTTCTCTCGTTAGCGAACATACAGGGTCACTCACCGCATTCAATAAAGTCAGCCGATCCTGGTGTGTCACATTACCAATCTCGTGTCCGAACCGCTCGTATTGTTTAGGGTTTAATTTAAGACTGAGTCAGTGATGGGAGACCAACTTGAACCCCTTTTACACACTTCAGTGGATTACCTTCACTATTCAGAGTCGAGTCTTCCGGTAACCCTCCTAATTTAGTTCTGGCTAAACCAGTGAACTCTCGACAATGTACCATGGACCGTGTATACGATCCGAGGTTCCAACCACTACGATCACCCTACACATAACAAAATACAGTAAAATCTGTCCTCTTTCAGTCTCTACGATAAGATTAGGAACAAAGGTAGAATGGTCATATATTTAACTTACGAAGAGAAGGTCAGTAACAAATCTCGTTTGTCTCTTCAAAACGAGGGAATCAGTTCTTTTTTCTTTTTTTTTATCTTGACAATAATCTCCTCGGGTCCTCTTCATTGTTCTTATATCATTTACATGATTACTAACTTTATTCTTCTTAGTTTTATCCTTATTAGTTAAAAAAGGAAACAGGATTAAATTACTTTTTATTTGTGGTCTCTGTCTAAAGAGAACTTCTGTTTCTATCGGTTCAAAGAGTGAAGGATTTGTGAAAGATTCGTTACAAATGAAAGCCCGACTTAAAACAAAAAGGAGTCTTAGTAGTCGAAGCTCAACGTATTCTGGACCTAGGTGAGAACACTTTCAACAAAGATCAATGTAAAGGAGTATAAGGAAAACGAGGAGAAGGTAAGATTTGACAACTAAATTTAAAACTTACACTTTAAACCTTAGACTACACGTTTTGTTTGTTTTCTTTCACTAGTAGACTAATTGACCGTTTTGAGAGTGTGAGGGTTTCGCGACTGTATACAAGTGAGTCGTTATCTTGTTATGTAGTGTAAACCTGATAACGAACGAATCAATATTTCGTAGTAAAATTTTGTAAAATTAACTTTTTATCGTATATGTATTTTTACATCCGTTTGGTGTTTATTTATCGATCCACCTAATAATCCTTGACTTCCGTAAGAACGTTGATGGTGGGTACAGATTAATTTATTTGTCGTAATGGTTGAAGGGTCTTTAGGGAGAATGTAAAACAGTATACGAATAAAGGAGGTAATAAAAAATTGGACCTTTTAAGGTGGAAGTTTCTTTATTTTATTATGTTAGTTGTGTCTTGTGTAAAGTGGATCTAAGTAGTTGGTAATTGTACATCGGTATAAGGGAACAAGGATGTTGGAGGAAGGGTGACAGGAAGAACAAATTGGTAAATTCTTCGTAAGAATTGGGATTTTTAAAGTAAAAAAGGATTTTCTTGTAAAAGGATGTATTGGTGTGATGGCAATAGTGTTATTCAATTTATAACTAAGTCCCTGTAGATTATAGATCAGGGTAAGTTTAAAGGGTTACAGGGGGTTTAAAGGAAAAATTAAAAAAGAGGTAGGTACTACTTCAGTCACAAGGATATAATGATAAGAAGTACAAATAAACCAGAAAGGGTGAGATATTGTTAGAGTTGTGACAAAGTGAAACCTTATAACTTTTGAGTCTTATGGATTCTCTCACAGAATATCACGTAAAAGTTTCACCTAGAAGACTGAAACCCGAAGAGACTATCGAATGGACCATTTCTTTTGTGGACGTTACCTCCTCTGGGACCAAGGTAAGGACCCAACCCTTATAGGGGATCTCTTCCCTATCCGTCGGGTGAGGTCATAACAACCCGAAGGGAACGTCGAGTCGACCATTTCTTAGACGGACGTTACTCCCTCTGGACCCAAGCTAGGGACCCAACCCTTCTGGGGGACCTCTTCCCTTTCCGATGGATGAGGTTACAAGACCGGACCTCTTGAGGTACCTATGTCAGGTACCCCAGCGTTTCTCAGCCTGTTTTAACTCGTTGAAAGCGAAAGTGAAGTGAAGACTGAAACAACAGTAAGCATACATAATACAAATGAGGATTCCCACCACTGGAGTCTACAGGGTCCATTCTTGTCGATGAATTAATACCTTTGTCATTTTAGTTTTAAGTCCTGAAGAACAAGTTTTTCGTCCCCCTTTACGACAAAATCTTTTATTTTATATTTGAAGATAGAAATTTTTATAAAACGATGATACTTAACATTATCCCTATCGTCATTATGTATTCTTTATTGTATTTGAACATTTAACATTTTTTTTTTTTTTACCCCCCTGAAGGGACCACCATGGGGACGGCTACGTCTCCTAAACCCAAACTAAGGGACCAGACCCTTCTAAGGTGTACGACGTCTTGTAGATTCGGACATGTTGTTGATGACTCGGGTGTGAGATTTTGGGTGCCCTACGTTGAGACCTCAGGTACACGACGTTGATGACTCGAACACACGGTGTTGACGACTTTCGACGTGTAGGATCTCTTGTGTGCGACTTTGAGGACTCGGACGTGCAAACGTCGGATTCGAGGTGCTTTCCTTTTCGGTGGCGTCACACTTCGGACACGTGGCGTTGTTTCTGGTTGGGGACAAGCGACGTTGATCTCTTTCGGGCGTGTTTCGTTGTTTCTGGGTCGTGTCGGTTTTTATTTATCGTAGATTTATTTATGTATTTTACAAATTTTATTTATTTAAAACCACAGTATAAAAATATAGTATTTATCATTATGATTATTTCGGTTATGAAATACCATAGAACTACCTAGTACTTTAAAAAGACCGAGAAAAAACAGATAAATAAATAATCTAGTTTAAATATGAAAATCGTTGAAATAAGAGTTAGTTATTTTAACTTTCGTTGGTAAAAACCGTTTATTTTATATCCTCTAAAATTTTTATTAAAAACTGAAACTTTTCCTGAAATACGACTATGTTGATAATAATGTCGACAATTCTCATGAAATATACGGAGTGTTATAACCCTATTTAAAAACTGTTCCATAAAACTTTCTGTTTTAAAATTTTATAGATTAACTACTAAGGACTCTTTGTTAAAAAGATTTTTCTAAATTGAGAAGTATGTGTGGGTAAGACACCTAAACGGACTTAGGAGAACGGTAAACGGACTTAAATTTAAATTCACATTTAAATATGTTACCGTATAATTACAAACAAGACTGTAAAATACATTGAACGTCTCGAGTATACGTACGCCCGTAAGAGTCAAGGAAGTCAACACAGGCTGTGAAACACTGGGATATCTGACATCGGGTGTTCTGAGGAGACAGGTACCCTAAGAAGTCCGTTCTTATGACCTCACCCAGCGGTTCGGGAGGAGGTCCCCTAGAAGGGCTGGGTCCCTAGTTTGAGTGCCGACAGACGAAGAGGACGTAACGTCCATCTACGAAATGAGTGACTCGGTGGACCCTTCGGGGTTTCCAGTATATTCTTTGATTTTTACCGAAGTACCACACATATATTACGTTTTCGGATAAAATACGTAATAAGATGACATAACAATGAATGTCGTTTTATAAGTAGTATTTTAACAAAAGAACAATTGTCTACTAAGTAAATTTCGAAGTATACTTTTATCGTGAGAAAAGATAGGTTACACTATTAAAAAATTAAATTAAAGATTCAAAGACTTAAAAACAAAACGTTACCACGTCTTCAAAAGTTGGTGTCTCTAAGATTGTAAAAACTTCTTAAGATTATTGAGTATTATACAAAACAACGTTACAGGTACCTATGTGATGACGAGACATCATTAAATGTCTGTTTTAAATGTCGAACTCGTGGTACTCAAGGACGGGGTTAACATACATCAGTTTTCTGACAATCAGAGTAGTGAGGAAACTCCTAGGTGTCATGGGATCTGAAGAGACCCGTACGTGCACCCGTGACCCGTGGTTCCAGTTAACGTGTCGTGTATTCGACGGGTAGTGGGGAGACGCAGGTTGGTGGACTCGGGTATGTATGACGGTTGATCTCATAGAAGAGACGGGTATTCGTACAAGGTAACAGGGTAGTGTGAAGTAAATTTTTTGTGTCTTAGTTTCTATCTTCCTAATTCTTACAGTTCTGTCTTGTCGTCTCGTGTCTTCCTTTGAGTCCTGCGACTCTCATCCCGGGACACTGACGTGTCTAGTGTATGGGTACTTCAACTGACTGGGGTCCCTGGCCCCTTTGACACGGATTCTTCCAGTCTGTCCGTGTGAGTAGTCAAGATGTTGTCCCAGGTGTCGGTCGACCTTGTCGGTTCTGGTCGTTCTTTTACAGACGAAGGTTCCTTGAGGCACCTGACGACGCCATCCCGTCTCCCAGAGTGTGAACCAGACGTGGTCCCATTGGACCTCCCACTAATTCTCTGTCCAACGACCCGGCTTGGGGTCTCGAGGAGTGGATCATCCAGACACTCCCGACACTTAAACGTGAAGACCCAATTCGACTACATCGGTGACATGAAACTCTTGGTGACGTGAAACTCTTGGTGACGGTATCCCATATTACCGAGACTAAACGAATTATAAGATAAAAACAATTCTCTCTCTCTTTAGGTCTAAAATACGTTTTATAAAGGTAAAAAAGTGTACGAAACTTACTTTAGAAGGTTAACTTTTTTTTTAAAATGAGTTTTCAAAAGTTTGTGGTTTACTTTGTATACACATCCACCCTAAACTGGACTCACGGGAGTCAAATAGTGAGTGGACGGTCTTTAGTACAATTTAATTTACCTTTATTGTGAGTTGTAGAATTACAACTTTTCAGATACTCGTTTAACCCAGTCCCTATGTTAAAGACTTTTCGGTAGCGGTCACTTTCATCTTACGTAATAAATAAGAAAATCTATTTTGACGATAATAATAAGGGGACCTGAGATCCCCTTTTTCGGTTTTAATACTCATTTCCGTATCTATAAAAGTCTGACCAATAAATTCATTTTCCTTTTGTGTAATATGTTTAATCCACTACCTAAGGGGTGGCGCCCATCTTCAATGTTCCACTTTATCTCTACATGACGGAAACGGAGTAAAAACAGACTTTACAATTCCCGACAAAGTGTACTTCGGTAGACAGAGGTTGTGAAAGTTGAGAGAAACGAAGGTTCGGGGTTTGAAAGGAAATAGTGTTTATATCATTCAGGAGATGTATATTTGCTCAAGACAAGTTTCTCACGGAAACATTCAGGTTAAACAAGTATTCAGGTTGTTTAAATCGAGTCCATGGGTTAATTATGTTAGTCGATATATCATAATGTGTTTATTATGTAATTTTTTTTGTGTTTTTTATTTCTTTTTAAAATTAAAATGACATGTCATGGAACTTTTCATAGTCGTTGTAGTGACGACGAAAATGCGGACGAAGACTTATAGGACCCAAACCTTATTTCTAGGACATAATGACTTGAGATATGTCTTGACCTGACATATGTCTTCGCGTCGGTGGAGGCCTTCGTGTGTGTACTGTTCCGTGTGGTCTGTATACTGGATTGAATACGTTAACCTATACTCTTGTGTTTAAACGTAAAACCTTCAACCGTTGAACTTCCAACCATACATCCGCTGAATGACATCGGAGGTCAACCGACGTGTTTAGGTTATAAATTGGTGAGATAAATCCTGACCCCTCTTTCCTTCCTTCCGTGTAAAAAGTACTTCACTTTTTTGATGTCGACTTAAGTAAAATGAATCATCGTTAATTTTGTGTAAACACTTAAATATTTATAAAACATCGTACCAAGTCGTTCACAAAGATTAAACTCGTTACTGTCCACAAACAACAAAGTTTATTTTTCACTAGGACCCCAGAAAATGAATCCTAAGTTTTATACAGTGCCACCTTCATACTTTAACTTACGTTCGAAGTAAAAGAGGTCTTTGGTCAACACTATACGGGACAACTTAATTAAGACGGCATACAATCTCATTGTACCCTTTTCATGGATGATACACAGTTCTAGATCAAGAGGAATGAACGTCGATTGGAAGCCTCGTTAAGACTCTGGATCCAGAATCATCAGAGTACAATACCTACTCCTTCGACTCCAGTCTTTCCCATTTTACTGAATCGGTTCCAGTATACCAGTTCTCCTTTGTACCTTAAACTTGTGTTTCGGACCTAGAATGCGTAGTTTACCAGTGTAAGTAGTTGGGATCGAGTCGACTTTTGAACGTCCCCGACAGGATGATCTAGTTACAGTCAGAGTATGTGTCACATACCCCTGACCCCTCGGTTCCCGAAGTTCACTTGTCACTAGGTCCAAGGAAGGACACAAACAAAAACCCTCAACTAACATTTTAATTTAGGATCTGACACTTCTGTCTAACATAAGTTTAGGTCAGAAACAGTGAGTCATCAAATGTTGGAAACCGTTTGACGGATCAACGTGTTTCGGAGTCAAAGGGGGGAACCATTTTACTCCTACTATTGCCGTGTATAGGGTCCCTTACGTGACTCTTCTTTTCCTCTACTACTCATATTTAGTGACCCGTTAGATGAAACGTGTAACACTTTCGAGTTATTTAGAGCCAATAATACTATAAGAAGGTAAATTTTCCTAGAAACCCTCGGGGGTGTAGAGGTTTATAGAATATTTGTGTTCTGGAGGTAGACTTCGGTGTTGTCGTGTTCAAGTCGTCCAGTGACTGAGGGTCAAGTCCACAGTAAAGAGGGTCCTTTGAAGGGGTTTGGAAGGTATGTGTAAACGGATCGTAAGATGAATAGTATGTGATATAATTTAAGGAGAGATAATACTACAAATGATTGCACTGTAAACGAAATGAATCCGACACACAAGAGACTCTTGTCTGGAAAAAAGACAGAATGGGTAAAAACCCATCTAGGTCTTCATGACCCAGAACGGGATTGACCAACCAGGTTCCGGGACGGAGACGTTTCGGTGGGGAGATGGTCTTTTCGTAAAGACCCTTCGGTCGTCACAACGAGACGACCGTCCGTGTCCCGGGACGACTCAAGACACTTGAGTCGACGGAGAAGGTGACCCACAGTGAAGGGGAACAGGTGGGGCCAGTAGTGGGTGGTCCAAGAAACCCTTGTGAGAGTCATTGTTTTGACTCAGATATTTGTTCTCCTTTCTTAGAAACGACAGATCTAAAATGAAGTAATATCCTAAAAGGTACTGGTGTCACCTCGTCTTGTCGTCTTTTTACCCTAACTAAGTCTAAACCGTTTCCGCTATGTTCCCCCGTAACGGACGTCTGTAATTTTTATTATTTTGGTTAATCTTTAGTTAGACGAAAAATTTAAAAAAAAGAAAAATCTGTGTGACGTGTCGAACGCCCTAGAGTCAAGGGACTGGTCCCTAACTTGGGTACCAACTTGGGTCCGATCACCGTCACTTTCGGGACTGAGGATGGTGATCTGGTGGTCCCTTGATCAGTTAGACGATGAGTTTGATTAGTGAAGACGACGACGACGACGATTCAGTGAAGTCAGCACAGACTGAGACACGGTGGGGTATCTACCGTCGGGTGGTCCGGAGGGGCAGGGACCCTAAGAGGTCCGTTCTTGTGACCTCACCCAACGGTAAAGGAAGAGGTTACGTACTTTCACTTTTCACTTTCACTTCAGCGAGTCAGCACAGCCTGAGAAGTGCTGGGGTACCTGACGTCGGATGGTCCGAGGAGGTAGGTACCTTAAAAGGTCCGTTCTCATGACCTCACCCCACGGTAACGGAAGAGGCTATGATAGTGATACGTGACCGTTAAAGTTGTCACGATTTGATGACGAAGGACTTTTCGTAGAAGTCAACTCGATTCAAGACGTGTTGACGACGTCAGTAACATCTCGAAATTGTTATTATTATTTTGTTATTGTAATCGTTATTATTATTATATTCGAGGTTTGATCGTTCAAGACAATGAATAGGAAATTTTTTGTACCATCGATGTGTTTTCAATTAAGTCTCTTGAGGATCAAAATGTCAGTTAGAGGTTTATGTGTCTAAGTTGCACATTAAAGTAAACTTCTCAAACCTTCACAAACCTTATCCAGGTCGAGTGATTCTGACATCGAACACAGAAGTTAAGGGACTAACGATGTATAAGGACGTAATTTACTATCCAAGTTTTATTATTGTTGACCTACTAACTTGTCTGTCTTAAAATTAATGAAGTTAAAATAGTAATATCTACTGGTGACCTTGAAAAACACAAACTTTAAATTTTTATCCTATTTCGTGTTTGACACCTAAAACGGACCATCTACGTTTAAAATCAAATACATGGTTTTAGGAAGACTTAAAATTAAAATCATTATAGTAATGTAACTTATAAAAATTAACAAAACGATTACTTACTTCCGTCTAGTTCTTACTAATACCATACTTTAAGATTTAATTTTAGACTTTCAGTATTTAATAATGACTTTTGTTAAAATAACTCAATCCTTCATAATCACTAGCTGATGTCCACAGTTTATATAATCCTTACGACACTTTTCATCATAAGGGACCTGGGACTATAGAATGTTTCTTACTAGAAAGTCTATAATGACTTTTGGTCTTTAGATATAATATCTGACATGTATGTTTTTAGCACAATAACTGATATACATATAACGACTTTATACAACATGTTTTATATACTACAATGATTTTAGGTCTCGTCTTCGTTGTTTCAGATTCGACCTCTGTCTCTAGTTTGGGAATAAAGGACCAGTTCGCACAGGACGAGGAGTGGGAGAGGTAAGGACAAGGGTCCCAAAGACCCGAAACCACGTTTTTAAGGACTTCTCGGACGGAGTGGCCAAGAGGGTGTTCGGTGAGTGTGTCGAAGTCAAGTAAGACCCTGGGGAGACGGAAACATTGGTAAAGTTCACATCTCGGGTTGTCGCTCATTATATCGGGGACAATTTACCCATTTACTTTCGTTTTCTATGCACTTTAATTTGGTGAGGTTGTACTAACATACATTAGTAAAGATAAAAGGAGATCCCACCTGTCACTCCTTTAACTACACTCACCTTTTGTTTATTTAATGAATACCAGTGTCCGTCTTTATTTCAGAACTACTCACCCATGGTTCACCATCGAGTTTCTGAGTTATAGGAAGGTAGACTACCCAAATCGTAGAAGTCATATACCTAAGGTGTTGACCGTAAACACAGACGTAGTTTGGGACTTTTCCTTTTCTTCCACCTCTTAGTCTTACTCTCAAAAAAATACCCAGCCACAATCCTCACTGTATAATAGTAAAGACAAGTGTAAGGTAACCGATCTTGAGTCGGCACGCACGACACAGGCTGAGTAACACAGGGATCCCTGACATCGAGTGGTCCGAGGAGATAGGTACCCTAAGAGGTCCGTTATGACCTCACCCAACGGTACGGGAAGAGGTCCCCTTAGAAGGGATGGATCCCCAGTTTGTCCGTAGAGAATGTATAGGACGTAACCGTTCCTTAAAGAAATGGCATCGCGGTGAACCCTTCGGGTCTTGAGCCAGTTTACCGGTGTCGATGGGAGTTCCTTGAACATTTTACATTATATTGACATATAAGTTCTTCTTCTCCTTTATCCGAACCATTCTTTAATCGGTAGACGACGGGTGTTAGGGGTACGAGTAAGAACATCAATGGTACTACACTGTTACAGGTATACACACAAAATCATCCTTTTGTTACCGTCTGTCCACTCGTCTATCCTGATACTTATTTATCTTCAAAAAATAGAAAATTCCAATTTACCGTTTTGGTGTACCATATGGAAGTTTAACGAAGGAACAAGAAAAAATAATTTAACAAAGGATTTTTGTGGTGACCTGTATAGGTAAAGTAATAGATTTTTGTTCAACATATGCGGTAGGATATGTATTTACACCAGTACCCGCTTTATACAGGAGAATAGAAGTGTTATACCCACATTCTGAGTAACCCCGAAATAAAACATTAATAGATCATTCACCTCACTTAGAGGGTTATGTAAATACTTTGTTACTAGAAGTTTCCTTTATTTATGTTTAATTAGATATATCAAGGGGACGAACAAGCCTTCAACTCGGGGTAACTTTCAGCGAGAGGGTCCATAAAGAATCCAAGAGGTCCCCATCATCGGAGACCACACTTGAGTCGTTGTTTGTGTGAGGAACGAAGTGACGAAACTACAGAATCGTTCCGTGGAACGGTAACTGATATCGGTTCTTAGGGGACCTCTTTATGATAAGGTGGTACAAGTAGTTAAGAGGTGACCACCGTCGAGATTTGGGACCTACGGTTTCGACGCGTTACCTAGTACCGTGACAAACCTAGTTGTGAGTACTGATGAAGTACTTGTGTATAGGAATGAAAGACCGAAATGGTGAACACCATGTAATATTATAACAAGTCCTTTGTAAATAAGTGAATGGGGTGAGGGAGTACTGTCCTCTTATACAGGTGTAGGTAACTGTACCAAAATTTGTACACCAAACGAAACTGGAGTACCACCCACTTACCTGACAGTATGTGAAACGAGAACTTAAGTTGGTACATTGAATAAAGATGGTAACTCTATAATCAAATATTTTGTGTGTATCTTCAGACTTTACACGAACCGTAAAATTCTATTGAATATTCGTCTAATACTCAATTCCCGGTCGAAAGTAGTAGACGATACTAGAGTTTTAGTCAGGAACTCCGACTCGGCCTCTCTATCTGTGGTTAGGTAGGTAAGGTAAAAAAGTGGAGAAGGAGACAAAGTAAGTCTGTGGGGTCCTGGTTTGGTTAGTTTTACTTTGTTCCTGGACTTAGGTCAAACCCTGAATCGAAACTAGAGAAACATGTAAATTAATTGTCACTGGACAGGTGCAAGAAGTGTTCAGTCGAACATCTTAAAGAATTTTTACCGTAAAATTTTTATTTTGAAAACTTACTCAAAAGTGATAGTGGAATTTTTAAGTCCGAATTGTAAAGGAAACTTTCTTTGTAAATGACCTCAAAAGAGACTAATTCGAAAGTACTTAGTATCCAGAAGGTGTATTCGTTTGAGAGGGATGTCCCAATCAGCCCGGAAACGACCGTTTATAAAATGTTTCTTCCATAAACAAAGTCTTTATTTGTAAATTAAACCTACTTAGAATTATCAGTGTCACGAACTAAGACTACTTTTACAAATGATCGTCGTAAAGACGAAACCTTGGTAAACAAAGATAATAAAACTGTCTTTATTTTAAACCACCCAACAACAAACTCTACACTTTACCAAAACATTCGTAAAGTCGGACTACGGGTCCGTCCGTCAGTGTTATTAAGAAGAGGTTTATTTACCCTCGGTGGTAAAAAGATAAGTAATAAAGTCATTCTTTTCAAATTGGTCACTTTCCTAAACGTTTTGTAACGTAACATTTTTGGAATTACTTTTAACGTTGTTTTCAATCTCGTGACATTTATAAAAACGTTTCCAGACCCGTTAGAAAAGAAAGCTATTTATGAACAGACGTGTCATTCTCTTCAATTTTCGGTTTACTCTTTCTACACAACAGAGTACACATCAAAACTTGTCGTTTATGACTTAAATCGTCTCCTAGAAGGACACGGAATACACAGTGTACATTCCACCTTTTCATCTCATTTAAAGTACGGTTGTATAATCGTTGTATTTCCACTGAAGACATTAATTTAGTAAAAAAATTAGTAGTTTTAACTTTTATTCTCTTTTGTTGAAGACTTCTTCAGGTCCCAGTTAGTCGATTTATTTGATTTCAGTAAGTCAGTTGATCGTAACTAACCTAAAATCGTTCTACTTTAACTGAAACGAGGTTGAGGTGGGTGAAGTGTTTGATTAATTTTTTCGTGTAGTCGTTGTAGAAGTTAGTCGATTCCTTCTATTCATCCGAAGTTTCGTTAGTTGATGTTTTGAGACAGTTCTTGTCGTTATCTAGGAGTTTCTTGAAGCCTCTCGAAAGACTTTCAATGAGTGTAGTTAGTTTTTTTTTTTTTTTTTTTGTTTTGTTTTGAGTCTCGGTACGTGAACATAAAACCCCCCTGAAAGAACCTGTTACATAACCGGCTGAATATTGATTTTCTTTTGGTGTGTAGTCGTCCCATATATAATCGTAGGTTCTAGAGTGAGTTGAAGTCAGGTGGATTTAAGGGTAGTTCGTTCTCATTATTGTTACGAACCTAGTCTTCCCGTACTTCCCAGTAACTCGTTTAGTAAATTTTACAGATCTTTACACGTCGAGGATATCAGGAATTTATCTTATCTCCTAATAATCTAATGGAAAACGTTCCTTGTCACTGATGTCCAGTCATTTTCTGGAACGTAACACTCGCAGAGTAAGAAAAATGGTAGGTTTTGTGGTGTCTGGTAAGACAAGTAAAAAACTTATTTCTTTACTTATTTTCTTCGTGAACTCCAATAAATTATCGTGTTCTTTACAAAAGTAGATACACAAAAGTCAGAGTTTCATGACTTTCAGATTAAAAAATTTACTGTCCATAGAAGGATAAGTTTTGAGACACGATAACTGTTCAGATCGTTTTCTAAGTCTTTTTGAGACTTTTATAATTTAAGAAAGTGAAAACCTACTACATTTACCTTCTTTCTTTTTCCCCAAACCTTTTTTCTTTCTTCTCTGTTTTAATGTGTCTTCTGATACGTACAGATGATACCACAAAAGTACAGTAAGAATAACCGCAAATCACTGTCGGTAACGAAAAGAGATAGAATTCACAGAAAAATTTTACATACAGGTGTATGAGATAAGTCTCAATGACAATGAAATATGTACGCTTTCATAAAGATTTGGAAAGTTTTTTATTTGAAGGTACTTTATGGAACTGAGTCACTAACACCCTGACGTATTCCCCTATTATACATGTCGACCCCATTACACTCGGTGAGTCCCACGGAGTCTTGTCTTCGGTACACGGTTGATCGTACTTTTCATGAATTTATATGTTGACGATGTCATTATGGTCACACATAGACGATTTATAGTTGCGACGGAAAGAAAAGACAGCTACATATTTGTAAGACCTTAAGTCTTTACGTTTGCATCCTTGGGTCTTTCAATTTAATATGTAACTTAAAATCTCGTCTTTCCCTAAGTCTTCGTGTTTAGGACCAAAATCTTATTCCTCAGTACTCACTGTATGAACGTGAGTATTTCGAGAAACATCGTCTTAACCCCGATCTAGTTCATAGCTTTGACATGTTATAAGAAAAAGTTGTCGAGTTCCTCTTTCATGGATAATGTGATTCATCTAAAAGATAGTGTGACCAGTTGTCGACCACCTTTTAGTTAAAGTCCGGTAGTTGGTCTCTTAATTTTCAGAATGACTTCTTCACTTTGTAATGACCAAGAATATTTTTATGTTTGAAGGAGATGTAGGGTGAGGAGGTAGTTTGTAAGTATCTATTATTACTCTCTATTAAATATGGTTTTCTTACCGACTTTGTTTACCTTTTGTTATGAGAGCACCCAAACGAAACACCTTTACGGTGTCCTTTAATTGGTCACTTAGTGTAAAGTGAAGATAAAGTGAGGAAGTTCTCCGTACTACTAGAGTATCTCTCTCGTAGTAAAAGTCACCGTCTACCTATGTCGCTTTTAGAGTCACACCGGTGAAGTATTTATCGATTTTAAACTTAAATTAATAGTCATAATATCGATAGATCGATATTCTATAACTCTCTTTATTATTATGAACATTAGACTAACAACATCTTTAATTTATTTTTTAAATACATACTGAGTATTCTGTAGTCGGAATGGACGGACACCGATGTTTTACTACAACGTAAAAGAAAAGTACAGGTCTGACAATCCTAGACTTGATTGAGGACCGTCTACTGGAGGAGTTTCAAAAGACCCACAAAGAGTCGTAGAACAGAGGGTGCACGAGGTCTCATTTAGACAATCGAAGGAGTGGATGTAGACGAGGACACGAGACTGTCAGGGGTGTTATCGTCAGGAGAAGACCCGTCGAAAAATAAAAAAGAAACAAGTGTGGTGAACCGCACGACCTAGAATCAAGAGAGTGGTCCTAGTTTGGGCACAGGGGACGTCACCTTCGTACCTTAGGATTGGTGACCTGAAGTTTCCTTAAAGGACCCGTTGATAAAAACTGATATCCAGGGGTGACGGTAGGGGAACCAAAATAGTACTCGAATGACGAGTTGGGTTGAAGGGCGTAATGTTAACCCTTTACTAATCCCTACTACACTAAATGAGGGTCAAATTAACTCCAAATCCAAATATCCTTTATTGTGTTGACGATCGTAGAGTGTACGGGGTTTGGAAGGAATCGAGACGAAGAATCCAGTTGTGGGTAAGATAGGGAGTTGAACGGAAGAACATGTTCCCGAGTGATTAAGAGGGGTGACCTTTACGAGGTTTATAAGGGCACGGATCTCAGACCCTGGTGGAAGTGAAAGGGTGGACCCCTGGGTATTTTCTTTTTACAGAAGGAGTGGTCAGGTTCCGGTCAAGTATAGGTCTGGATCTTGAAGGAGGAATATCCTATTGACTGTCGTTAATTGGGAAAGAAGTCCCGTTTTACTGGTGGATTGTGCATTCCAGACCGGACTACAGAATCAACGCTGTATGGGACCTCAGTTCCCCTATAAAAGGTTTCGGAACATATAAGTAAGAATTTATTGTTGTGTACATCCTGTTGTCAATGATTCTGTACGGATCGTAAAAATTTTTGTGATAGTTTCACAAAAAAGGTTTTACTTTATGTTTTTGTGTTGTTTCATACGGAGTGAGTACAGTACCAGATCTGAGTGTAAGATTAGAGAACACTCGTTCCTCGTCACTTTACGTCGGTGTGTGTCCTAGATTACTTTTCTTTTTTTTTTTTTCTTCTCCTTCTTTACCTAAATCTCTATTTAGTATCGGAATGGGATTTTATTCTTTGAAGAACGTTTGGATATTTATTATCTGAAAGTCGAAATTTTCTGAGATCACGGGGAACCCTATATCATTATAAACACCGATAACAATAAATACTAATATTAATCATAAGTATCCTTTTCACCTTTGTCACTGTCTAAAATAAAAGAACGCGAGGTTTTAATAACACCTACCACTGACGTCGGTACTTTAAGTTTCTACGAACGAGGAACCTTCCTTTCATTATTGTTTGGTTCTGGGTCATATAATTTTTTATCTGTAATAAAACGGTTGTTTCTAGGAACATCAGTTTCAATACCAAAAAGGTCCAGTATATACTTACACTCTCAACCTGGTATTTCTTCCAACTTACGACTTCTTAACTACGAAAGCTTTACACTACGACCTCTTCTGAGAACTCTCAGGGAACATGTCGTTACTGTAGTTTGGTCAGTTTGAATTTCCTTTAGTTGGACCGTATAAGTAGTTTTCCTAATTACGACTTCAAGGTTATAAAACTGGTAGACTACTCTTATCGGTCGAGTAACCTTTTCTGAGACTACGACCCTTTCTAGTTCCCGTCCTTGTCTTCCACCGTCGTCTCCTACTCTGCCAATCTCTCGTAGTGGTGAGTTTCCTGTACTCAAACTTATTTGAGACCCCTCTATCACTTCCTGTCCCTTAGGACCACACGACGTCAGGTACATAACGCTTATCAGTCTGTGATGAATCACTCACTTGTAGTTTCTTTATCCTGCGTCATCAATCAAACGTTATACGTTTGCTTCATTTGTCTCAAGTCTGTGGTTTAGAATCCACTATCAGAGCCCCCGTCCCTCCTTTATATACATAATGCAATGATTTCAGTACCCGTCATTCTATCTCAACGATAAAGAATTCACAGATAATGGTACGTAGACCGGTAAATTGTTGATAAATGAAAGTATGTCCTTGGAATTTACAACCTGTAGTCAGGGTAAAATGTGTACTCCTTTCGTATGTTCAACGGCTCCTACTGGGTCCATCATTTACTACCCCGATCTTAACTACGGGTCAGATAGACTATGTTTTCGGTTACTAGAAAGATTAGAAGAGTTGTGTACGAAGATGGACGGATTATGGCTCTGTCTGTTACGGACTACTACTCTGTACCACTATGACTTGTACTCCTTTTACTTTTTCTGGTTCTCAAAACTATCGAAAGAGCACTAAGAGTATAAATCGCATTCTCATACATAAGTCCCATTACTGTCTTCTAAAGAAGAAAGGAACTTAAAGTCACGTCGTTTTGTGTACTGTGCCTAAGTAACAAAGTAAGGGAGCTCAGTGAGTCGGTCGTAATCAATTGGTCCATGGAACACTCTCGGTACATCCGTACTTCTATATCTGTCATTTTACTTTTCTAAAGGTTCTAAGACAAGTACAATCTCAGATCATCCCTTTGGTTCTCCCTTTAGTTAATTCATGAACCGTAACAATTTTTGTAACGGTCGTTCTATCCCAGTTCCACTACGTCCCACAGCACATCGAGTCTGATTCTCCTATTTCTTCTGGAGACACTCCGTGACTGAGTCTTTGAACTTCCTACTATCCGTAATTGGTCCACCTGTACCAGATAATTCTCTTGTTTGTCGTATCCCCTCCGTGATTCCACACTTTTGCGAACCACGTAAACCTTTTGAGATTCATCCAGAGAAACTTTGAAGCTGTTCACCACGAATATTGAATTCCGAATCAAAGAAGTGTAAACTTAGTCTTCATTATTTTCATGGTAAAATAAAACATCCTTACCTACAAATTAAACTCGATTTAAACCCGAATCGTGTGAAGAACCAGGAATCGTGTCAGAAGTATTTACAATTGAGAACACTAGTACCTCTTGAAACGTCCAGTCCACCTATACTGAAAACACTCGTCATTGGTTTTTGGTAGACCCAGTTTGACTGAATGGTTATTTCTCTCTGAGATCTGAAGACTAGACTTTTCGTGGCTTCATTCGGTTCGAAAGTCCGTACTAAGTCAACCTCTATGTCGGATTCCTTTCGACCATTCAGGAATTGGTGACCTAGACCTTCACTCCTTCTCCTCCTTCTTCTCCTTCCTCCTCTTTTTTCCCTTCCTCCTTTTCTTAGTCACCGGGACTAAAAATCACAAACGTTTCAAGGTACCACACTTATGAAGGTGACCCCGGTCAAATACAAAATTCGATGTTTGTATTACAATTGGTTGAGTGTTCTAGGGACTTTTAAATCGTCAACCGAGAGTACTCGATCGACCATACTTGGTCGAGGTCCTTTCGACCTAGGTCGAACCAAAGAAACTCTAAAAAAAGTGGATACACACAGTGGCATGACTTCTACTGAAAAGAGTACCAGAGTCTCACGGTCTCTTGTACCATGAAAAAGAAATACACCCCCACCCCCACCCATCCCAAGGTCTTTCTACCGAAGAGAACGATACCTTTTCCTCAGAGTTCAAAGTGAAACAATCCTGGAGGGGACTTGGTCAGGAACACAATTCGCAAATAAGACTAAGTCTAGGAGACCCCTATCCAGTACCCAGGTAGGAATCGAAGAGTCAGTACAGGATGAGAAGCATTGGTGTACCTGACATCTGTCCTTCTGAGGAGACAGTTACCCTAAAGGGTCCGTTCTTACGACCTCGCCCAACGGTAAAGGAGGAAGTCCCCTAGAAGGGTTAAATCCCTAACTTGATCACAGAGTTTACAGAGGACGTGACCGTCCGTACAAGAAATGACAACTTGGTGGACCCTTTGGGTTCCTACTCAGTTAGGGTGAGTCTACTGTATTTCTCTCCAGTATCTGGAGCACAATCCACGATAATCTTTCTCTTGGTTCCCTCTTACTTAAGACCAACTTGATGGTCGTTTTCGGGTCCCTTGTCGGCTCCCTCAAATGTGACATATCGTTCTCACTACGTTTCTAGGACCCTTCTGTATAGTAACCTTTACATCAGAAGGTTGTAGCCTACGGTTAGAAATAAAATTTTTGTATAAATTTTTGATAACAAAGATCGTAGTACCGACTAATGTGGTCGACGATTCAACGAAGTCAACACAGGCTGAGACACGCTGGGGTATCTGCCGTCGGGTGGTCCGAGGAGGCAGGGACCCTAAGAGGTCCGTTCTTGTGACCTCACCCAACGGTAAAGGAAGAGATTACTAATGTGGTCCCTTTCACAAATAATACAATCGAGTCCAAAATTGAAGTCTATAAAATATTTATCGGTTCTGGATTCAATATTTTCTCCGTTAAATGTTCCTAGAAGAGTAAAATGTTTACTCTTAAACAAAACTAAGAGGTCCAAAGACCGGTAAAACTCCACCTCTTTCTACTTGAGTTAATTTGGAATTGACTTATCATTTACTCCCCCACTAAGATAATACAGTAGGTGTTCTATTACGTATTAGTTCTTCTTGGATATCCCGTTAATCGGAGGACTCTCTGAGATTATAAAGTTATTCAGTGTCTTTATTTAAGACCCCTTAAATTTCTTATTCTGAGATAATTAACGTTACAAGAGAATAGGTGTCGTTTTGTACACGTACATACAGAGGAACGGCAAAAAGATAGGTCAACAAGAACTTGAATAAACGTTGAAAGGTCGGGGAGTGTAATCGGAGACCGACTAAAATTTAATACGATTAACCTTCTCCCTTTTTACGATCATTACCTTATTTTATCTTACGATAAAGAATATCGTAGACCACGTTAGACTCGGTAAATTTTCACGTAGAATACCTTATCTCTAGACTTATTCGTTACGGTCAGACTAATGTTTGTTGTACCCAGAGTAATCTTATACAGTTAGACTAACGATCCATCACTATGTGACGTCTAATGATTCGGTATTAACGGAGAATGTGTAATACCCATATTATATATCAAAGAGACCCACGTACAATTTCAACGAAAGAGAGTACCGATAGAAAAGGTCGAGATGTGTTTCGTTACAGATACAAAATGATTCAATTAAAATTGACCCAGGAATTCAGGATTAAGATAAAAGAAGATTCGTAAGTACTTCAAAAGATGTCGTCGTAACATTTGTTTCTTAATATAGGTTCCTCAAACGGTCTTTGTTCTATACAGTCCCCAGATAATGGGTAAGTTGACCCTCGTCAGTTACCGAGTTCCGTGAAGGAGGTTTCCCCTTCCCATTTTAGTGACTCCGATTTCGGGTGTTGTATCGATGCTCAGAATTAATCCAACAACTAAATTCACACACCCCATAAAAAAGTAACAATTTTAAGTAAACCAAGAAATAATACTGATCTTCTTAAGTCTCTAAATCGGGTCTAGTACTGACCGAGTGTTACCAGTAAAGTACTGAATTTTGGAGGATGTATCCAAGGGTTTAGTTCTGAGTTGAAAGTGTGAAAGGTTATTGTGTTAGAGAGGTTGAATACGAAGGTGGAGTGTGTTCTTGACCGAGATGGGGTCGGTCTTGATATCGGGGATCTGGTGGTTACTCGTTTTCCGTTTAGAGACACGTCGACTTTTAGGTCCATTCAGGGACCTGAGACACAATCCCCCATGCCTCCATCTACGTGGTACTCGACCCTCAGTTCGATGTTCTTAAGTTTCAGCACGTTACACCCTACGTAGACACCAGGAGAGGAAGTCAAAAGAGTAGACTTAGGTGTCACTTATCTACAGATTTAACACAAAGGTTATTAAAAGTAAGATACCTCTATGACAAAAACAACAAATTGACGATTCAGTACAGTCTGAGGAACCTTGGGGTACCTGATATCGTGCGGTCGGGAGGGACAGGGAATGGTAGAGGGTCTCAAGTAGGTTTAAGTACAGGTTCAAGTACCGGTAACTTAGTCACTACGATAGGTTGGTAGAATAGTTGTTCTTCTATAATTCTCCCAAAATAAAAGTTTACACAAACCTTTTTCGAATTTGTCCGTTTTAACCAAAGATAGGGTACCCTGAAGAATCTCAGAAATTACATAATTCAATTTTACGAAATGCTTAGAGGTTTTCCCTAATCACTTTATGTAATGACAAAAGGTTAGAATAAACTAGTATCTTAAGAAGACCGTGGTTCGATGGCAAATAAATTATTATGAGTAGTTGTAAAATAGTTGGATTACTAAATAGATTTATGAATACATGAGAGATACCACAGTGTAAACCTGTTGTACCGAGTAAGTGTACCAGACTAACCGAGTACATTTGTAGGTGTTCTTAACAGAAATCTTGACTAATGTGACTTAAGAGTGTTCTGGGACTGTTTCTTCCCTAGTGGGACTGTTTCTTCCGAGAGTATAATTTCTACTCATTTGACTCAAAGTTCCCCCAATTCCCTAAACAGGTTCCAATGTGTCTATCCCAGGTGTATTTCAGACACGTGAAAAAATAAGGTAGTACGAGTCAGAGAGGAAACCAATTAAAAAGAGAGTAGAAACCTGAGTAGAGAAAAAAGGACAAATCAATTATTGATCGGAGAAACAGTCTCCGGTAGTAGTTTGACTTCTTACCGTAAACACTTTACAACAGGTATCGAAAATATTAATTTCTTTTAGTGGTGAAGGAGGGGGTGATATATAGTGTCCACCATAGAATCGTTATCATCTAATGCGAGACGAAAATCACTTTTCCTTTGTTACCTTTAATTAATAGTACTTTGTGTTACCGTTTGTGACATGAAATCGCGAAGGGACCACCGAGTTTACTATTTCTTAGACGGACGCTACACCTGGCACATCCAAGTTAGGGACCCAACCCTTCTAGGGGACTTCATCCTTTACTGTTAGGTAAAATCATGAGAACGGACCTCTTAAGGTACCTGTCTTCTGGGACCACATAATATCAGGTACCCCAGAGTCTCAGTCTGTACTGGCTTACCGATTGTGAAAGTGAAGTCTGAAACCTTTAATTAAGAGTGTTTTGTGTCACACCTTCCACTTGTGACAAGAATTCCATATCAAACTAAGTGATCTCAAATAGCTTTTATTAATTGTACTGTTTAGTCTGTTTTCATTCGGTAGACCGTGGTCTTATCCGTTCACCACAAATCCCTTCTGACATGGCTGATTGTATAGACGAGGGTTACCACACATCGTAGTAGTTTACCTTGTGTGGGTGACCTGTTTAACTAATTAATCTATCCTCCCCCGTTGGGTCGAAATAGTTTTCCATACCACCACCTTATCTCCGCCGTTCGTTAGAGACCTCAAGTTGATGGACAGATTTAAGGTTGGAAATAATCACCCCACCGGAGTCTGATCACCAGGTTAGTTGAATACGGAATCACAAAATTAGGTATTTTACCCGGACTCACGAAGACAGACAGTATTCGATAATATATTTTTATTTGTCTCAAATCATGTACCGATCGTGTACCAAGTTCACAAATGTTACAAATTTCCTGACTTTGGGAGATTCTGACGTGAAATCGAGATTAAGAAGTCTTCAGAGTCTTGTTCGGAAGTCCCAGAACAGGTAGACCCTCTGTAGTTCCCCAATTCCACCAAAACACGTTATCAACATAGAAATAAACCTCCTTTTTTATTGTGGAGTTTTAACAACGAACCTAATCTCAAATAAGATACAGGGGGGAAAGAAGGATCCCTTTGACTCACCGATTCCGTTAAATTTGAGATTTTCCGTCCGTGAAAACACATGTTTGTCCTCCAACATCCATCGGTTGCAACAGATTCATCTCTAGACACTACGTCTTTCCTTTTATGTTAGGAATTTCGTAGATCCAACTGTTCCCACTCTTACGTTTACAACATTGTTCAGACTTGTAACGAACACGAACAGACGTAGAGACCCTTTACCGATGTCCGTGTAAATACCCTCTAGTTTGTTGTGGAAATCTACGTGAACTGAAGATGTCCTTCGAAAGGGACTGGGGGTGATCCACGTACCCCGAGGACATGAGCACTATCTTGGACCGATGGACGAGTCGACAAACTCAAGGAGAAGGATACGTACGACGGGTCGGAGGTTTCTCTAATCCAGGTACACTAACCCAAGACCAGTCACTTCGTCCTTATGTTCGGGAAAGGTATAGACTGGTATGGCAGACGTCGTGGTCGAAGGTGTAAGAGAAGGGGAATACACCACCGGAACCTGTAGTACACACCGTCGGAGTGTCCTCTCCTTGTCAAACCTAAGGACTCAGTGACGAACCTTTCAACGGTCCTTTCAGGAGACTTAGAAGAGATCCGACACTACACTCGACCTTTAGTTTGAATTCACACAGGTCGTGCTTTTTATCCCCAGTCTTCAATCGTACGTAATGGTAGTTTATTACATTCTAGGGTGTAGTGTGAATGTGACTTTAATTAGAACTTTAATAATTTTAATGTACACCGTGAGGTGATCGAGTAAGATCCTTTTACATTCCCTTTTATGACTACTACACTACCAATTCAAATACACAGTCTGACTGTACGGTGTCCCACGGGTCTAATTTGTAGTAAAGACCCACACAGACACTCCCACAAAAGTCAACTCTAATTGTAAACTTAGTCACCTGAGTCATACAGGAGGGGTCATACCCACCCATAGTAGATTATACAGTCCTATGCCTACCTTCTTAGGGGTGGAAGGAGAAAAGGGTCGGAGTGGGAAAGTCGTCTCTGTAAAGTAGAGTAAAAGAGGACGGGAACCTGTATTTAAATGTGGTAACCGAGTTGACCAAGAGTCCGGAAACTCAGACCCGACTTAATATGGGGACCGGAAAGACCGATAGGTTAAACGTCTGACACCTTGAAAAGTCAGGGTATTGAAGTACTTGGTAAAAGAGTATTTTACAGATAAATGGATATAACAAGATAGAGGTATACGCATACGTCAGTGAGACAGTACCGGTTGAGAAACGCTGGGAACCAGGTACCTAAAAGGTCCGTTCTTATGACCTAACCCAACGGTAAAAGGAGGAGATCCTTTAGAAGAGTTGGGTCTCTAACTTGGAGTAAAGGACACAGAGGACATAACGACCGTCTAATAAATGGGTGACTCGGCAGTCCCTTCGGGAACAGAGGTATATCTCTTCTGTATAGAAGATAATGGTCAACGAAAAGATAGAACAATTTATTCAACACCTCCTTTACAGTTCGGATCAGAGAAATGTTAGTGTTTATGTAAGGGTCAACGAGATGTAAAGTTATTTCGACTAAGATCTAGCCACAAAGTCATTCTTTATTTGTGTTTCATCGGTCTGTATCGGGTCTAAGAAAAGTAAAGTTTCGGGTACAAAATTTTACAGTGACAATTGTGATTTTCCGTGTATGTGGGGACGAGAGACTTCGGTCGAAGTGAGTCCTAAAATTAAATAATGTTCAGAAACTCGGACTAAAAGTCAATTGTCTCCGAATCAGTTACCATCGAACAACTTACTTTATTATAGTACTCCTCTTGTAAGTAAGAATTTTGACACCGGAAAGTATAAGCATACAAGGTGTGATTAAACTACTTTAAATACTTGAAAGAGGGGTAGTATTGTGTGTATATTAGTAATTTGGACGTGGTACAAAATCCTTTTGAAAACCTTTGAACCTCGAGGTCACCACATTGGAGTTCCCAGATACACTTACAACGAGTCAACACAGACTGAGAAACGTTGGAGTACCTGGTATGTCAGGTGCCTTAAGAGATACGGTCTTGTGATCTCACCCATCTGCATCTGAAACGGAAGAGGTCTCCTAGAAGCGTTGGGTCCCTAGTTTGGGTCCAGAGGACGTAACGTCCGCCTAAGAAATGGTCGACTCGGTGTTCGTTTCAGGTTCTTATGACCTCACCCATCGGATAGGGAAGAGGTCTCCTAGAAGCGTTAGGTCCTTAACTTGACCCCAGAGGACGCGACGTCCACCTAAGAAATGGTTGGCTCGATAGTCCCTTCGGGGTTCCCAGACACCTAAGACCTAATTTCGGGACACCATTCCTGTGTATCGACCAGTGAACCTAGTCATCGTTACCATAGTCTCTCCCACGTCTTGACCCTTAAAATTTCTGTTAAAGATAGTGATCGTGGAGGAGTAGTTTCAATGACAAAGAACTCAAGATCGATCTACGATCTGTGACACGATTGTAAAATTATATAAATCAGAAATATTTTCGAGAACCGTAACGTTGACGGTAAGGTGTGTGTGTGTGTTTTTTATTATTATTATTTCCGTGTCCCTTTAATCCTGTGTACGGGATCATACTACTCATTTTCCACATCGGACTTAAGGATCGTTTCAAACCAGAATTAATTTATCCTATATCCTAGAATGCCTTAGATTCAATCTAAAGATTATTCAACAAGAGTTCGCGTTCCCGGTAAATCTACAGTTTTACGAAAAATAAAAGATTTATTCATACGAATCTTAACTTCTAAAACACAAGATTGGTTTACTGTTGGTCCTTCATTCATTAAATCTTTGTAGTACGTACGTCATTTTTAACAACTTTTCTCTGTTGATCTAAGGTGCAAACATATGTCGTTGATGAAATAATAAAAGTTTACGTTTGAGAAACGTAAATCAAACGATAAAATGTTAAATGTTTGATCCATATTTTCTGGTATTTATTTACTGTATTCAATACACATGGATTTCAAGTACTTCCCTTCTTTTTATGGAACTGTTTAATTTTGTTTTATCTTTTAGAGATACAGATTGAGTTCTCTAACAAGTTTAAAACCTTTTACATACTTGGTTCGTAACAAGACATTAAAGAAGAAGTCATACTTGATTTAATATTATACGGAATATGTAAGATTTAAATTGGTGTCAGGAACGTATAAGGTTGTATGAACCTCACTATGTTTTTTTATTTACGTGAGAAGTCACACATAGTTACGAACTACAACAAACCTCTTACAAATTCTTCACTTTTATAACGAAGATCTTGAAAGGAAATGAACAGTCTTAAATTCACAGAAGTCTGTTTATAACTCCGATATTCACACATACCTAATTATGTGTATAGGAAGTGTCTAACTTATGTTCTCCAGAGTTTTTGTGTGTGTGGTCGTTACATCGCTCGTATTGGAAAGAAATTTTATTGAAACATTTTGTGTGGTTTCGTAAAGTAAGAATTCTAACAATTTTTATTAAACCCCGGTCGTTTGTGTACTACTTCGATGAATTAAACCACGTCCCCTTGTCGAATTACGACGGATTACTAAATCGCAGACTCGTACTGTATCGTAGACGCAAGTGATCCCGTCGTAAGTAAGAACCCCGGTCTATGTCGGGGACTTCAACCAGAGGACGGGACCGGAGACCCCTTTCTTTTGGGCGAGTCTCTAAGTTGGAGTAAAGAAATATGTATAAAAAAAGTCCGTAGTTACGTATCCGTGTAGGGAAATTTTTATATAATTTCAGGGGGTTTTCCCCACTTAATTGAAACAGTGAGACCGTATCAATACTCTTATGTTACGGTATGTGGGACAGTCTTACGTTATTTATAAATAACTACTAAAAGAGATGAATAAGTTGTTGTATCCCAAGTCTTAAAAAAGGGGTAAAAAGGGACTAAACTACAATATCGAATATGTTTACCGGCGTCAAAGACGTTGGTATCGAATCTTATTCGTTCCGTCGGTGAGGCTAATACTTTTTACCGTCATACAACCGACCTCAAACCATATACATAGTCTGGTTTTGACTTAGAAGTGTGTGACCTGGAGTCTAAGGTCCTCCGACTACGTGGAAACTCCCGGTCTCTTCAATCGACGTATAAGTGTTGTCGTCTTGAAAGGTACATGTGACCCTTGGACTTCAACGAACTCCGGTAAAGTAGGGTTGATACGATTGGAGTTCTCAGTGACCGTACATAAAAAGACACTGTGACCCTCTGTTTCATAATTAGGTCCTGTGTAGTAGAACTTCGACTGTGTGTGTAGATGCAAGTAGAGGCTTTCATATACTTAACGTATATAAACAAGCGTAAGTTGTTCAGGTAAATACGTCCTTTTGTTTCCGATGAACATAAGGTGACCCCCCATGGTCTGTTTAAGGTAGGGGAAGAGAGGGAGGTGGTTCGTTGACCACTAAGTCTACTCCTCAAGTTAGTCTTAAACACTAAAGTTACGACCCAACAGTGGACGTACCTAAATTTAAGATTTTAGTGAGGTGGTGATTCCACTTTTACGGAGACAGGTTTCGACATTCTACTGAATAATTCCAATCCCACCGACGATGTTTTATGTGCATATCTATATCCTGTAAATTACGAAGGACCGACAGCAAGATTCCCCTGCCCCGTGCCAGAGGTCCGGGTGACAGAGTACACCGAGAAGTAGAGTCTTGTCCACCGTTTGGTCTGGGGAGGTACCCATCGTAAGGTGTTGTAAGTGTCCGTCAAGATTCGTACTCCAATATATGAGTATGTGTGTATGTGTGCGCATGTGTGTCCGTGTGGATACATGTGTGTAGTTTTCTCTATCAGTCGAGTATCAATCAGATCCTTTTTTTATATAAATATAGTGACACTACCGTGTGGGACCCATATTGCAATGAAGTCGTTACGTATAGTATCCGTCGAGTACCCTTGACCGAAACAAGACGCACCACCGTGGACTGGACCACAGGTACCATTCTGGACATCGGAAGTCAGTAAACGACGGTGTGGTCACGTCGTCCCTGCATGTCCTTACTCTATACCTCTATGTATATTTATTTTGGTTTCCTCAAGTCCTTGTTCCCGAGACGTCTCAACCACGACGGTCTGTCCTGTAAGGAGTCACGTTACCCTCTTGTCTACGACTTCGAACTTATAAACGACAAAGAAAGTGGTCCTTTCTCTTAAACTTTCAGTCTTTGTATAAGAAAAGTAGTTACTCATAGTAAAGTAGTCACAGAAACGAGGTCTTGACAGTATCATCTTCGTCTTCTTTATGCAAGTCCTCCTTAACTCCTCCCACACAAAACAAACGAGGACACCCGAAACATTAGTTGTCCTTCCCGACACTCTGGTTCTATCGTCTTAGATGAGGGACATCTCTTTTCTTGTTCTGAAGTCTGTTTTGTCGTTGACTAGAACGGTCGGTCAACAGTTTGGTACGTTCATGTCTTTACTGATCCATTCCTCAAGTCCTCCCTCCGGTATTTAAGAGTGAAAGGAGAAGACTGTTTACTATTTATTTTATTTTATTTTTGTTGTTTTTTCAAATAATTGTAGAATTAGTAATGTTGAGACTCATTCTATGATAAGTAAAAGGATGATATACCTACTCCTGTACCTTGGTGTCTCTTCGATTTGTTGGACGAACACGAGTATGTAAGTCTTCATCGCCTCGACCTTAATCTTGGATGTGTCAGACTCAGATGTCGGTCCGAAATGGGTGATACCCTTGCCAAAAAGAAACGTTATTTTTAAGACTGGACAATATCAAGTAAACACGTTCTTCCTGAATCTCAATCACTTTCTCACGTGTAACATAATAAGATTTTTCAGGGTCAGAAAGGTTTCTCCTGTGACCACATAAGACCCTGTGTAGACCCTTATAGGGTTAGGTAGTTATAAGTTGTTTTACTAACTTTTTTTTTACGGTTGGTACTTTATTTTTCGTAATCCATAAAAATTATTTCTCTTTCACTGAAGATTACTTTATAGACTAATCATTTCCTAGGTACATTAGACGTGTATTGTCCATCTCTCTCCTCTGGGTCCCGGTACCCATGTCACTCCCTCCAGAACTCTGAGTTCAGGTGGTTCTCGATTATTCGGTGTCGACGGGATAGCTGGATCCAAGGTTACTCCGACCGTGTTACGTTACCTTGGTGAGAGGAGAGCCGGCAGTTTATTGACTGAGTTTGGTTTTCTTTGTTAAGGAGAAGAAAAGAAAACTATTGAAAGGTTGTTCTGACGATTAACCTGATATTTGTGTCACCAGTACAATTCGACAACGACCGGAGTTCACATGTCGTTTTAATTCTGGTTTTACGTAGAGTACTGTCTATTAACGGGAACAAAATAGTTTGGGTAAATAGACGAACAAAACATATACACGTACAAATGACATCCTCCCTCTATGTATTTTGACTCAAAGAACCACCATTTACTGGTAATAAATTTGAACGTCTTTTATGAAATAAACCTCTTTCTTATTGTTTTAAAAGAATATTTTAAAAGTCTATCTATAATGAAGAATTTCAATATTTACACCCATTCCCGTATTGACGGTTCGGTGAATAGTTGTAGTAAATAAAAACTGTTAATACTTTTTTTACTTTCTTTTTCCTAGTCTAAATAAAAAACATGACAAAAAAGGAGACCTTCGGTCATTGAGACAGTCTGTCTATACATAAATAAATAAACGTACTTCCTGTTTCACCTGAGTTTAAACTGGAATTTCTGACATTACCTCTTATTGTTTGAGGTGTCCCTATACGTGTACAAAAATTCCACTAAAAGAAAACGAGGATCTTTGGGGTGGGAAGCTCTCAACAGAGTTTTTGTGTAAATAGAGGAAACACAGACGGTTGAAGGAAGAAGTGATTTATGGATCTACATTTATATACACATTATAATTCATCCGATAGACCTTTGAGTCACACATATACTTTTCCTGTCCTAAACCTTTACTCTTCACACCCTTACACCTCTGAATATAGATCAACTACAGTCTTACTCTCCCTCTTTTTGTTTGGAAAAGAAGAAACTTAAGTTCGTTGGAGAAATACCACCTCTTAACGAACTTGTCTCTGGTCTGTTTCGGACACCAGACACACCCTGGTCCTCACTTTCTACACTGAAAGTACCACTGATTTATGTGTTTTCGTAACAAGGAAACTCAGTAAGTACTTCTGTAGTTTCACAGAAATGGTTGGTCAAGAAAAGTAACGTCACCCCAGAACGGGTAAAGTGAGAAAGGTTAATATTTTATTGCTAAAGTATGTAAAATTCCGACTTATTATGTCCTCACTAGAAGGTGGAAAACATATCTGTGTGTGAATGGGGGTTTGGGAGTATTTGGGTGACTTTCACTTGTTCGAAGTGGACCTACTAAGGGACGGTGACTTGAAGTAAAGTGGGACGACACCGGACAACGTTGTTTTGTAAACCGAAGTGTTCACTTTCTGTCCACTTATTGTGGACCCTGTGGAACCTCCTTCTTATGTGGAAAGAAGATACTACAAGTCACACAAGACGTAGACTCGTACTGTATATATGTTGTTGTGGTACACAACCCTTTCCACAACGATAACTTCACAGTAATAGAGATTAAATGTCCACCTCCTTGCCTCAATATTTCTTTGAAGGGTCACAGTTGTAGCGCCAACCGAAACCTTAGATTCGACAGACCTACGGTCTTAGACCGAGGTGTGGGACTCTTTATTATGTTTGAGGATAACAGGAGTTAGAGAGAAGGTTACACCCATCGAAGGACCTTCGTCACCTCAAGGTGAAAATGACAATGACCTATAATAAAATCGGTAAAACCCCGGGAAGGTAACCGGACCTGAGTTTAAGTCGGTTACACAGTTTTAATTCTAAGTCTCCCGTTGGAAACTTACTTAAAGTATAAGATGAAAAGAGAGTTAAGGGTAGACTTGTAACGGTTGTATGGACGACTCTACATTGTTTAGGTGAGGTTGTGTCATATATTGTAATTGCACAATCCTATAAAATCTTAACCGTGTGAGAAAAATAAAAAAAAATTATAAGACGAAACTTTCTCTGAGTGTCTAATTCTTTTGCTTGAACCAACCGACGGTCGTCCCTTCCCTATCAATCCTCAAACCCTGTCAGTACATGTGTGACGACATAGATTTTACCTATTGGTTGTTCCAGGATGACATACCGTGTACCTTGAGATGAGTTACAATACACCGTCGGACCTACCCTCCCCCAAAACGCCCCTCTCACCTATGTACATATACATACCGACTCAGGGAAGTGACAAGTGGACTTTAATAGTGTTGTAACAATCAGTCAATATGAGGTTATGTTTTCTTTTTCAAGTTTTTATATTTTATAAGACAAAACTGATACAAATCTTTTTATGGAGTTCAGAATTCGACAACTAAATTCTTTCGTTTTGAAGATTAATAAGTTACATAGTTTCCATTGTAAGAGAAAAATGAGTATCCTATTGTGATATTACGGTGGAATAAACTTAACCTGATACCCTTAACTTTTGTTTTATGGGGTGTCGAAATGTCTTCCTTTCTTCATATGTTAAAGAAAAATTTTTTCGTTCACTAGAGGGAGTGTAAACAGTTGAGAATTGTACTTATAGGTCTTCAGGATTTGAAGTCGTTTTCACCACTGCTTTGTTTTTAAGAACCTCATCAAATTTTTTGTTTAAAGTGTAAGGAAAACTTGTCTTTTCGAAAATGTTGATTACAACGTTTTTCCAAAAATGATTTGACAGTACTAAACTGTCGTAGTTTAAATTGTAAAGAACGAGAAATTCTTTGTCGAAAGTCCTATTTTGGTTCCCCCCTTTTTCCAGTAATTTTAGTTGGTTCGAGAACAAATTTTCACTATTTTCCCTTCTCAAATCTTTCAATTTTAGGCAGGTCAATTTTTTCAATCCGATAAACGAAGATCCTTACTTATATTAGTAAACTTAAGTGCACAAAATTCTTCTTTTAAGGCCTTAATTTCGTGTCCATAGATTCCGATGACCCGAACTACTCACTTTTCAGACTAAAAAATCAACCAGTGAAAGATTATTACTTAGCCAGTTCCACTGAAGGTTCAGAGTGACGACGGTAGATCTGTCCAGAGAGGGTCCACTAGATCAAACCATAGTCCCCGTGACCTCGTCCTGTCCTTGTACCGACCCGTACACAAACCTCTTTTGGTGTGAGGTATTTCTTTGTACGTGGGGTTACAGGTGTCGTCGTGACCACGGTTATCGATTCCACATCTTCGTTGGATTTCCAGGTAACTGTCTCCTTACCTACTTATATATGTTACTCTGTGATAAACCGGTATTTTTATTACTTTATTACGGTAAACGTCGTTGTACCTTCATTCAGTCTCTTTCTTTTTATGGTATACTATAGTGAATACACACCTTAGATTTTATACTGTGTATAGTATACTATAACGAATATATATATTTTAGATTTTAATTACTACGTTTACTTGAATAAATGTTTTGTCTTTGTCTGAGTGTCTGAAACATTTGTTCAAGTACCAATGGTTTCCCTTTTGCACCCCTTTCCTATTTAATCCTTAAACCATAATTGTATATGTGTCATGATAGGTCCACCGAATCACCATTTCTTAGGCGGACGGTTACGTTCTCTGTGTCGTCTGAGTCCAAACTAGAGACCCAGTCCTTCTAGGGGACCTACTCCTTTACCGTTGGGTGAGGTCATAAGAACGGACCTTTTAAGGTCCCTGTCTCCTCGGACCGTCTGACATCAGGTATTCCAGCGAATCTCAGTCTGTGCTGACTCATTGACTCGTACAAGGTTTATCCTTTTCCTCATGCAGTTCCGACATATAACAGTGGGACGAATAAATTGAAGATACGTCTCATGTAGTACTCTTTGCGACCCGACCTTCTTCGTGTTCGATCTTAGTTATAACGGCCCTCTTTATAGTTAGTGGAGTCTATACGTCTACTGTGGTGGGAATACCGTCTTTCACTTCTCCTTGATTTTTCGGAGAACTACTTTCACTTTCTCCTCTCACTTTTTCAACCGAATTTCGAATTGTAAGTCTTTTACTTCTAGTACTGTAGACCAGGGTAGTGAAGTTCCCTTTATCTACCCCTTTGTCATCGTCTGAAGTAAAAAACCCGAGGTTTTAGTGACATCTACCACTAACGTCGGTACTTTAATTTTCTGCGAATAATGAACCTTTCTTTCAATACTGGTTGGATCTATCGTATAAGTTTTGGTCTCTGTAATGAAACGACTAATTCCAGGTAGATCAGTTCCGATACCAAAAAGGTCACCAGTATATACCTACACTCTCAACCTGACACTTCTTTCGACTCGCGGTTTCTTAACTACGAAAACTTGGCACCTCAACCTCTTCTGAGAGCGTTCAGGGAACCTGACGTTCCTCTAGGTTGGTCAGGTAAGATTTCCTCTAGTCAGGACCCACAAGAGACCTTCCTGACTACGATTTCGACTTTGAGGTCATGAAACCGGGGGAGTACGCTTCTCGACTGAGTGACCTTTTCTGAGACTACGACCCTCCCTAATCCCCTTCCTCCTCTTCCCCTACTGTCGTCTACTCTACCGACCTACCGTAGTGACTGAGTTACCTGTACTCAAACTCACTTGAGACTCTCAACCACTACCTGTCCCTCCGGACCGCACGACGTTAAGTACCCCAGTGTTTCTCAACCTGTGCTGGCTCGCTGACTTGACTTGCCTACGTATATATTTTATCTATTGGTTGTTTCTGGATGATATATCGTGTCCCTTGATATAACTAGTAGGACACTATTTGGTATTATCTTTTCTTCCTTTTTTTCTACCTGTGTACATATGCATATTGACTTAGTAAAAAACCATATAGACTTTGATTATGTTGTGACATTTAGTTGATATGAGGTTAGATTTCAAATTTTATTTTTTAATTTAAAATTTTTCCCATACAATGTACAGTTTATGAGTTTTTTTTTTTTTTTTTTGGGTCCTTTACTTTGGTTACCNTTTTTTTTTTTTTTTTTTTTTTGGGTCCTTTACTTTGGTTACCTTTTCTGGAAGGTCTTGAGGAGTTAACTTTTTTTTTAAGAGGTTTCTTACCTTGTGTACGTCCAGTTATTCCAATCTCCAATAATGGGTCATGGGTTTTCTACGAGTTATTGGTAAACACCGTCCTTACTTCCCGTGGTTTCCCGTTCTCCTGGGTGTGTCATGCTTTCTTTCGTGTCGGTTACCTTCAGATCTACGACAGGACTGGGGTATACCAAAGATAAAGTGAAGAAGGACCTTCTTGTCCTCTCTTCGGTATAATGAAACGCAGAGGAGAGGGTAACTTTAGAGTTGGGTTTGATGGACTATCCGTACTATCTATAAATGACGAGTCACAAAGTTTATTCTATTTCAAATTTTTTGTGAAAGTGATCTCTTTCTGAGTAACGACCAAGAAAACAGAATGGAACATCTAGACCCGAACGAAGAAATTTCCTCCTTTCATACTTTCAAGGGATGTGTTCTAACAGTGTTAGGTGATAGGTATTCCATCAATGCTATTCAAACATCTCAAGGGTTTATTCTGAATATACCGTGTCGGAGCCCGGGTTTCGGGGACCAAACGGGTCCTTCCCCCATGCCACAAACCCTAAATAATAATAATAATAATAAAATTTTATGTGAAACGAGAAGAGAGGTCGGGGAGTACAACAGTATTAGGTGGTTCACCGACCTCGTGTCCCGTCGTTGTGACTACTTAGTGTACTGCAAGTGAATCCAAAATAGGTAACATGCTTGGTTCGGAATTTTCAGTGTTGACCCAGGAAAGTTTTTTTTACCAGGACCCGTGCCAGAAGTAAGGTCACTTTCTTCTTACCTGACATCAAATACGGTGTTTGTTTTATGATGCCAACATTAAGGTTTACTTCTCTGCTAGCTCCTACAGAGTCTCTTCGAGTCGCAGACCGTCGTTTATGCCGTAACTTTGAGCCTCCGCCACCAGATAAATATATCCATGTACATTAAATGTCTAATCACTACCTGCCTACATGAAGACTCTTTGTTAAACAAGGTTCAGATTAAGTTTACTGCCAACAGTAAAGACATTCGGGGTGCCAAAGTCGTTAGACATGTGGTTCGTTGCGACGTCTAAAAAAAAAAAAGGAAATTAAAGTCTCCCGCTTCTGCTTCATTTTTTTCACGTCAAGAAGTTAATTTCACGTACCTACTCCATTTGATTAAAGTTCTCAAAACTCAAATAAATTATGACCGAGTCTGACCTTGGTAAGACGGCACATAGACGACGTAAACCCAAGAGTAACGGACGTGCGACGAGTTCTGGAATAAGACCACACACTGTCGACACTACGGTTAAGACCGGTCCAGTGACATTCAACCCCCTCTCTTTTTCTCCCTCTCCTTCTATACTACTCCCGACTCTTAGAGAAGGCCCGAAGTACGTCTGTGTGTAAACTTAGTCGGTGTTAATTATGTCGTGTTGTTCCGTCCACATAATTTTACAAATTAATTCGTTGACTTACATTGTTACATCCACGAAATATCTCCGACACGTTTTAATATGAGTTAGTTAGTTTTACTTTCCGTAAGGTCAAAAGAATTTTTTTTTTTTACTCCTACTACTAATACGTCGAGTTTCGTTTTTTTTTTTTTTTTTCCCTTTCTTTTATGANCCTTTCCTTTTATGATAATTTAGATCTAAATGGGAAACACAATGTAGCGACTCATGAATGAGGACCAAGTACACGTGATGTCGGAGATCGCACCATATTGGTCGTCGTCACTTCAATAGGAATATGGCCAGGTAAAATTATCGAACCTCGGTTAGCGGATGACTATGGTGTCGCCTCTTGAGTCCCCTTGAACCTAGGTCGTTCCGTCACAATCCAGACCTTTACCTTGCCCTTTCATATCTGTCTGTTAAATAGTCACTCTACCGTACTGAGTCTTCAGTCTACCAGGTTCTGACCCCTCCCCTTGGTTTCATGGTTCTTGTCTGAAATCTATCTTAGTGGTCGCTGTTTGTAGTAGTACAATAAAAAGTTGGGATTAAAGTATTTCGACGTTTTCGTACAGAGTTAGTGGGACGAACAAAACTTGAAGTAAAGGACGTAAACAAAATACACCTGGAGAATTACGTAATTCCTAGTCTTGTCCAGAAAATTGTTGGATCGGACCCCGTTTCCAACCCCCGCCCCCCACCCTCCACCCCCTCCGGGAACAACGACTTTGACCGAGTCAGAAACGTCTGTCAGGGACGGTCCTGTCTTATAGTGTCTGAAATCAAGTCGTCGATACCTTTGGAATCACTTCCTATTTATTCCTTTTGACTCTCGAACGTTGGACGGTCTGAACTACCTTCGTCTCTCTTGTGACTCTCAAGTTCAGGCCGTACAAAGGTCGGTCCAAGCGTCCTTCCGAGTCAAGTAAGTTTGTTTGCCCTGTCGTCCCTCAATTAGGAGAGAAATTAGTTGGGTCGGACTGGTCGTGCACACGGTTCTGACCGTCCTTCTTACCGGTGAAACTAGTGACAAACCTAACACCTTACACGCAGAGCAGAAGGAAACGACCCCGAGGATTCCTTACTAAAGTTGTTTAAGATTCGTGAAGAATAATTGAATAAATAATCAACTGCGCAAAGAGTCCGGTCCACAAAATGTAATCTAGTGGTAGTTCTCGTTGATCTCAAGTTCCATTCACTAGACAGTAGGAAGTACTCTAAGTATTTGTTATTTATTGGGTAAGTACCTTTATAAATAATTCACTTAATATCAGTAGAACTAGTAGTTGGATGAATTATTTGTATCCTATTTGTAATTATCCCATAAAATATGTGGAAGTGATGTTAAAGGACGTATCGTTGGAACGATGAATAATTTAAGATAAAATAATTTGTAGGAAAGGTATCTTTAATATCTTACACCAACGAGAATTGTAAAACTAGACTAAAAGTAGGACAAGGAAAAGGAACTTGTACTTGTAGATTTAGTCTTAATATAATAGTAGGACTTAAAAGTTGGTTTTTTTAGGAAAAGAACAATTTTTTTTTGTTTTTTTAGTTCGGATAGATTACCGGATTAAAAGATGTATCATCTTAATTAGGTTAGGTAAAAATAAAATTAAAAAGGGATTCAACAAAACTAAAAATAATGGAGATAAAATATATAATTGTTTTTGAACAAAATAGTTAGTCAAGACAGGTTTATTATCGAACAAATACTGGAAAGAGAAACAGGTGATATAATTAATTTAGCTTAAAAAGTTCATTATAAGACGTCTAAAAATACCATTCTTATTAGTTCTAAAGTAAAAAAGGAGTTAAAACTCGGTCATTGTTTATACCGGTGTATCTCAGACTATGTAATCACAACTTACAAATGGTCCTTACAAACAATTACCTGTTTTTTTTATCAAACGTAAATGAAGATTGAAATTGGTTCTCGGTATCTTCTCGTTGTACCTCCGTGATCCATGGACTGTTCCAATTTTACTGGAATCTTACTTTTATAGGAATGAGTCACAATTAATTAAGATTCCCAGTAAGAATTCGAATAAGACCTTCGGAAACACGAGACACACCTTGTGGTACCGTAAACGGATTAAAACACGACTTAGTGTATGGTGCGATATGATGTAGGGTAATAGTCGTTCGTCATTCTTCATAGTTTCGAGACATTGATGATAGTTACTCTTTTTAAGTCTTCACTCTTTTCACATAGGTTATGAGTTGAACAAGACGGAAAACCACGTTTCGTGATATGTCTCAATCGTACGATGGTCCTCTTCGGAGTTCATGGTTTCTCGACCTGAACATGGAAGTCTGTTTGATGTACCCTAGCCCTTGACCTCTAGATTTTCAACCCCCTCCAAATGGAACCTTGTCTTCTTTGATCGATGGGAACCTTTTCTCCAGAATCGTAGTAGATAAAAGTAGGAGAACCCCTTCTCTTCTTGGTTTTTATCTGGTCTTTACTACCCTCTAAAATAAAATCCAGTGAACGTCATAGAAATAGAAGAGAGACCTGACTTTACGAAGAAAAAGCGAGAAAGGTTACTTCACGTATATACACACAATTCAGCGAAATTGGTACAGACTAAGAGACGGTGGGATGCCTGACATCAGACTGGCCGAGGAGACAGGCACTCTGAGAGGTCCGTTCTTATTACCTCACCCAACGGTACGGGAAGAGATCCCTTAGAAGGACTGTGTCCCTAGCCTGAACGTAGAACACACCGAAGACGGAACGTCCACCTAATAAATGGATACTCAGTGGTCCCTCCGGGGAAGGTCACTTCATTGATAAAAGAGTTTATAAGTAGACGTACAAACATTGAACTAGGACAAAGGAAGAGGAGAACTTTCTGAGTTTTTTCTCGTTGAAATTCTTGGTTTGGGTCATTTAGAGAACGGAGCTAAGTGTAAAATAATTGATTTGAATCTCGACAGAACCTTAGGAATACAAAACAAGGATACAAAGAAGGGGAAAGTTTTATATCGTAGATCATCGGACTGATAGAAGGTTTTCATGTAAAGTAGGGAGAATTCAAAAGTCAAGGTCAGAGTGTTTTATTCGTGAACTCGAAAAGGAAACAACAAAAAAATTTTGTAAACAAAAAGACTGAAAACAAACTCCGGACTGTCCATGTTCCGAGAAGTTTTACTGCTTGCCTTTTGATGGACTTTATGAGGTGAGTTCCTCCTTCTTCGGTGGGTCCAACGTCTGCCGACACTGTACCGGAGACTGATTTTCGGTCTTTAATTTCACTCAATGGTGAACGTACGGTGGTGACTCCATAAGAAAGTATGCAGTGATAACTCTTCGTCCCGACTGGACCTCGAGAGCCAGGGACAGGAGAAGTTCGACAACCCTAACGCTTACTCAAACAGGTCGTACAACTGTTAGACGGGTTTAAAACCGGACAGCGAGGAGAGGAAGACGGTCGTCAGATCGTAGTCGACCACCTCGCGCTACCCTGTCAGGTAACCTCCCCCGTCGGCTATCGGAAGGAGCTACCGAAATTAGTGGATCGTTTTTTTTTTTTTTTGTTGGGTGTCTTACCATACAATCAAACGGTCCGTTAGACAACAATCTCCAAATGGGAGGACGAGTCGTTCAACGGACAGGTAATTCGACGGTCGTTCGAACTCGTACCCTTACCGAGGTTAAGAAAGTGTCTTCGGTCTCGACCTGGACTCTTAACGACCGTCGTCCGTCCCTTCGGTCGGCAACGATACTCCCGTCCGTTACGGGCAGTCCTTGAGGTTTCACTTCTACGTAGTCCCAAGGTTCCACCAATCTTGGGTTAGTCTGGTTGGTGTACCATAACCGGACCGGGGGTCTCTGGGTTCCCGTTACTGGAAGAGACAAGAAGATAGTCGATTTACTAGAATCGTTTTCCCTAAGATCGAATCAATTTCCGATATTTCTGTAAGGAATCCTACGGAGGTTATACATTCGGGAAAACGCAGTGAAATTCGGACACAGGAGAAAATAAAAAATAAAAAAAACCGGTGTGACGTATTCTCCGTCTTAAAATCAAGGGACGGGCCCCTACCTTGGGTGTGGGGAACTTCGTATAGAATTTGTGACCTGGTACTCCCTTCAGGGTATAGATACAGGAGAACGAGTCTGTCGACTACCCAGTTATAGTCTCGGGTAGAAGGTCAAGTCTTCTGTGATGAAGAGACTTAATCGTGCAAGAAGTCGAGGAGGTCTACGGGGTGGTAAAAATGAAACCCTTCTGGTTTTATGTATTAAATAGTTAAGACACAGAGAAAGAACCAGAGTCGACTAGGACGATTTCCACGATTATCGATCTAATTTTTTATATTTTTATTATTAAATTTTTGGAAAAAACCCCCTAAATATAAAATTCCCCTGGGACTGTGTAGATTCCTTCCGTCAATATTACCATACACTGTTAACGGTGGGTATTAAGACTGAAAAGATTAATAGAAGTGTCTATAATGTTATAAAAAGAGTAACTGAAAAGAGATTTGGGGACAAGAAGTCCCACACTAAGGGTCATTGTTAATACCATTCGGAGGACGGTTTCAATTTCTCCCCTTAATAAAGAATTAAAGAACCGATGAGTATTCGAAACAAATAATCATAAGATATACTAAGACCTCCATGAAAACAAACTCCTACAAATTTTCAAAATAAACAAAATTTTGGTCAGGAGGGGGTGAGGGGGTTTTACTATCAAGGATCACTTTGACCGAGACCGACATCCCTGCTCAAGGGGACACCACGCAGCTAATGACGAGTTACTAGTCGGAAGTTGTCTTTTATTAGTTAAGTCAACCCAGGTCAAAGATATGTCGTCATAAGACACCAGGAAAAATTGGTCCTATGACAAAGGTACATTGTTAATAGAAGACTAAATAATTCGGGAGACTTAGGAAAAGAGGGTACATAAAAACGGTTGGAAGATGGTATAATTAGAATTAAATGAGGAAGATTTCGTCTGAAGATATACGATTAAATGACTTGTACGAAGATAAATAAAGACCGTTACTATAATCCAGTCAAACTAGGAAACTGAAAGAAAATAGAAAGGTCCACGTACCACAACTGAGATGTGAACTACTTTTGTAAAATGTAACTTAACTACCCTTACACTCGTTGTGACCCGACTGCGGTCCACTTGTGTTAAACAATATTTGGGAGTCTGATGAATCATAAGAAAGTGATCGAAGGATGGGTGACGGTCGAACCTTCTACCGAACACCCACTTGTTTCGTATAAAAGAGTCAAATGACGATTTACAAACCCCGACCCCCGACCCCCTTCTCTCTACTAATTTTGTTTAAACTACTTTTTGAACTATTTAAATTGTATAAAAATTGTCACTGAAACTGAGGTAAGTGGTATACGGTTTACTTAAGAGGGTACTTTCATTAAGAGGTCAATGTAAAGGATAACTAACGACAAGATGTGTCTGAGGTTGTGTCTCTCTTTATGTACAATTATTATCTAGTTATTATAAACACGCCCACTTAGCCGAAGTCTACGAAAATGTACCTATTTCCGTCTGTTGATTTTCAAATTTTGTTACTTTAACAAAATTATATTATATCTTTGACAGTTTTGATTCAGAATTTTATAAATAAATCCCACCCTTTTTACTGTAGAAATCTATAAGACGAAAATACTCGTGAACCGACGACGAGAGTTGACTTTATTTGTGTTCGCATTTTGTATGTTATTAATTTATTCATTTATGTCTGTGATAAGGGAGAAACTCCCGAAGAGACCACCGAGTCATCGTTTCTTAGGTCGACGGTTACGTCCTCTACGTCCAATCAAGGGACCCAACCCTTCTAGGGGAACTCTTCCTTTAACGCTGGATGAGATCATAAGAACGGACCCTGTAGGGTATCTGTCTCCTCGGACCACCCAATACTAGGTACCCCAACGTTTTGTCAGTCTGTGTTGAATCACTGATTTGTTGTTGTTTGGGGAAGAAGATCCAACAACCGGAAACAAAGAGACGTACAGAGAATGAGTTTCGGTTTACAATGATGTTCTTTCCATCAACTTCCACAGAAGTATTAGTGTAGTTTGTCATCTAATGTGTGACGAGTGAAAGCATCAGACAGAGACACTCTCAACCTAATATTTCTTTCGACTCTCGGGTGCTTGACTACGAAAACTTGACACCACAACCTCTTCTGACAAGTCTCAAGGAACCTGACGTTCTAGTTTAGTAAGTTAGGATTTCCTTTAGTCAGGACTAATAAGTAACCTTCCTGACTACGACTTCGACTTCGAGGCTATAAGACCGGTGGGCTACACTTCTTGACTGAGTGATCTTTTCTGGGACTACGACCCTTTCTAGCTTCCGTCCTCCTCTTCCCCTGCTGTCTCCTACTCTACCAACCTACCGTAGTGGCTGAGCTACGTGTACTTAAACTCGTTCGAGACCGTCCACCACTACCTGTCCCTCCCGACCGTACTACGTCAAGTACCCCAGAGTTACTCAGTCTGTACTGACTCACTGACTTGACTTGACTTGACTTGACTCAGACAGAGGTTAGACATTAACAGATAGACAATACGATCGACAACAGAAAGAAGGATAAACAATACTTGGAAGGAAATATTAAATATCCATGATATCACAGTTGTGATGGTAAGGAGAATTAGACCAGTCTCTTAAGAAAAACGGGGTAACCTGTGTCTCATGTAATCGAAGACATAACGAGATTTGTAAGATAACTAATTCGTTGGTCGTAGGATGAAGAACTCACGTGGACCAAAAAGTGAATTAACGGTTCCAAAACGTTGTAGGACAACAAAGTTCTGTTCCGTTTACCAGTCCATTGTAAGGTGAAGTCTCTTTTAAATTTTTTGTTTTTTTTTGTTTTTTTTTTGGGGTGGTAAAGATTTTATCGAAAATAATTACTTAACTCATAGTGGGTAAACATTTGTGTGATCTACGATTATAAAGTGGAGTGAGTTTTTATAATCCTTTCAAAATTTTTACTGGTAAAATAAAACAAGACTAAAGGTTGGGAAGATCTTGATTATGAAAGGATCTTTATCGATCATTCACAGGATTCTTCTGGGGGGACCAGATCCAAAAACAAAAACAAAAAAGAAGAAAGAGTGATCTCTACAAACATTAATTTAAGATAATGAGACCTTAGAATAATCACAGTAATAACTTACGAAAAGATTTTAACGTCCGTGACACCTATGAGGGTATGCTTCATCAGGTCTACCATGTAAATTTCCCTACACGTATTAAATGTTTCCCAGTAAATCACTTCGAAATAAAATCTCAGGAGTTCCCCGTTCGAGATTAATGTTAAAACGGTCGAAATTTTATAAGTGATCAAAAGAAGGTTATTTTGAAAGTACAGTTAAAGTGACTGATACTTTACACAAAAAGTATATAGGGACGTAAAAGAATGGTGAGTTTCAAATTAAAACAAAGTCATACTTGAACTTTCGATTGGTTCATTTTTATGACAGGGTATAGTGATTAGTCAACTCGATACGTAGATAGACAGATAGTCAGATAGAGAGTGTGATATGCTAAATCCGAAACATCAGAACCAGGAACTTTAGTTACTGGTACTCAAAATCGATCTAGTGATCTGTGTAAACATAATTCTGGGACCTCAAATTACATAGTCAAGTGTGGGTTGTGAATGAGGTAGTACACCATTGTACTTTCACTTTCACTTTCACTTCGGCAAAGACTGAGAAAAACTAGGGTACCTGACATCAGATGGTCCGAGGGGACAGGTACCCTAAAAGGTCCGTTCTCATGACCTCACCCAACGGTAAAGGAAGAGGTCCCCTAGAAGGACTGTGTCCCTAACTTGGGTCCAGAGGACGTGACGTCCGTCTGCGAAATGCGAGACTCGGTGGTCCCTTCGGGTAATGATACTTTGAAGGACGTAGAGTTTTTTGTATAGAAAGTCTTGTATTTCTGAGTGTAGAACTAACCTGTACAGGGTTATTCCAGAGAGAGGTATCCTGTAGTGAAGGGTGTATTGCTAGGGCATCGAGGTATGTAGTGAACGTCTACACTTAAATGCTATCCGTTAACGAAGACCACGTCAGGTGGCCTAACCTTAGAACGGTGGGACACTTGTAGGTTCGAGATCTAATAAGGGGTTCATGTGACTACACATGACTTAATCATAATCAAAGACTTACAATAATGACACACGGTTCGTCCTGTTGTCGTAAGGACTCTATCGAAAGGTTTGTTAGTTTTCTATGAACAAATAAGATTTATTTTACAAGGTCTAACTCTGTCAAGAGTATACAAAAGAATTCAATACCCCTTCATTTGTTGATTAGAGGAATTAATAAAAAAATTTGCGGTTGGATAATAGACCCGAGACGAATTCCGTTATGACCTTTCCTATAAAATTCAAAATGTTTTATGTGTAATAGACACCACATATGGTTACTTACACGTCGACTGTCATTAAAACTGAAGAACAACCTAAGAGAATGGATCGTCGTGTTTTGGTTATGAATCATGACGAAGTCTTTAGTACTTGATTCCTTAAATTTATACTTATAAAGATATATGAGGTAACAGTAGGTTAAAACTGTCTTGTATTCTTTGTACGGATTGAATCGATCTTCTATTAAACAACTTGTCCGAGAATCTTCTTCAGTCTATCATGGTCTACGATCTCGGTAATGACTAAAATTACCTCCCTCCCGTCCTAAAACTAATAAATTAAAAGATTTTTCTGTGGACGTTTTTACCATTTCGTTAACTTATAGTGGGGTGGGAGTTTTCAAATTTCCAGAGTTTACAGAGAAGAACTAATACGAATACACGTTCCATAAAAATTGCCTCAAAGTTTAAAGAATCCCAAGGTAGACCCCTTTAATTAAGTTGAAATTAAGTCTGGGAATTTGACAAGTTCTCCTGTAGTAAATTTTCAGAAGAAACGAAGTAATCCCGATGATTTCTCCCGTTATTTGACATGGTATTTAAAGTAACTAAGAGATATGAAATGTGACAATAATGTAAATACGAACAAGGTACGTCACTCTGTGAACACGACGGAAGGAATTTATAAAACCGATATATTTACATAGTAAGTTCTTCGAAGAAACATGAAAGGAAAGAGGTTGATGACCCACCCCCCGCCCTCGCCCCTCCCCCCTACCCCTTATTTTTCAGAAATCGTAACTGTTTCCACATAAGAAAGGACTTACTTACCTGAATCTTAAAAGTTCTTCCATACACATTCTTAGTTTTGATGTCGGTATCTTTACCTTGTGATCGTCCTTTGTACGTGTGTGTGTGTGGTTTGATATGGTTTTTTTGTTGGGATTACGAATGATAATGTCTACGTTTTACCAATCGTAATTGCCTCCTTTTACCGACCAGACGAAGTACAACTAAAATGGTCACAGTCGGGATTACCGGTTATTGAAAATACTAAGACACAAATAAGGTAATCATAGAATATAAGTCTAACAGGTCGATTCTATCGTTTCGGTAATTGACATATGACTATTGAGAAGTGGTACGGAATTAGGGTCGAATAGATGATCATCATTTTACGTCCGGTAATCTATGACCCTTTGGAACACATCACATTTACAAAATATTTAGGACATATATGTAAGAGTCTAAGCCATCCGTCGACTGATCTTTGTAACAAGACAGAACAAATTTTATTCTAATTTTTTTTTTTTTTGTTACTTTTCCTTGGTGTATATTTTAGATTTTGTTTGATTGACCTTCTTTCCTTCCTTCGTTTCATCCAATTCACACTTTTTTATGTTATTACACTACGAGATTTAACACTAGTATGTAGATCTCGCATAAAGTTTTAAAGAGAAGCTTTGTACCAAAATTTTCCCTACGTACCCATATTTCTCCGAGACTTCCTACTTCATTGAATATTTATAGTATTTCCCGAATTTGTAGTTCACTCTCCTTGTCAAAGTAATCTCAGTTTCGAGTCTCCAGTGTTTAGGAAGAATGGGACCACCATATACGACGAAGGCCTAGCAGGAGATCGTGAGCCCTGTACGGTTTTAGTCTGTGAAACGTCTGGTCCAACGATAACTGGTCTTATAAGGCACGTCGGTCCAGAGCTACCTGTATCGAGTATAGTCTATTTATGAAGTAGGGTCTGGGTTACGGTGCTTCGTACGGGTGGTCGACTTACTGGCATTTAGACGGTAGTAAGAAGACGTCTCCTTTCCTTACCATGTTAGAGTAATTGTAATTCGGATTAATTAAAAGTACTTCGTAAATAATGAACCTAGAAAAAACTATAGACATAGGCGACACGCCACTTTAAGTTATGCTAAAGGCCCGGAAAACCTGGTTTCAGTGATTAAGTACTCATCTCATACTCGTTCCTCGACCCAAACGAAGGAGACTACCTACCTTTAATAGGTTGCCATTACTTAGATACCGAGGTTGTCGGGTGTTATGTTTTTATTTAGTTTACGATGGGAGGAACTTGTACCTGATCATTTCTCGGAAATTTTTAGTGTAGTAAGAGAGAAAGAGGAGAAGAAGGAGACGGGGTAATTTTTTCCAGACACATGTTGGTTTGTCTTGTGTGTAAGTCTCACACAATCTCAAAAGATTTATGGTTGTAAGAACCCAAATTATATTTCATCAATGTATGGGACTCCTTACGTAGGTTCCTCGGTAAGAGGTACATGAGACAATACTAGTAATGACCAAATGGATCTCAAAGGTCTTTCTTTTTGTGTTTTGGGAACTACTCGTGACGTCAATTACTCTATTTTTACCCGACACGTGTTAAAAGGACGGTTCTGTGGACAGAACACGCTAGATTAAATTAATTTTGTTCGGTTCGAATACGGAGTCGACACCCCTCGATCCTTACTTTATAATTTTCCTGCTCATCCAAATTTAAGGTAGACCTTGCAATTGGGAAACCCATCGAACAACTGTTCCAGAAATTGATTTCACCGGAGGTCATGGGTCCCCGTACACTACTCATAAACGAGAGAGTTGGTTTACCTCTTCTTCTATTTACTAGGTAAATTTCCTTTTTTTTTAGAAATCCTATTAATTAATTAAAACGGGGGTCTTCTCTGTTAACACGTTACGACTTCCTTAGTTACTTGTCTCTTTCCGACAAAAAACAAAACAAAAAAAAAAAAATTGAATAAATCTCTTTGGGTTCAAAGGTCCTCGTCATCGATACGACTTATGAAGTAATGGACCTTGAGTAGAATTTCGAGTTCGTACATGTTAGAATCGAAAGGGGGGACGGAGTGAGTCCAGTCCCTGATATCGGAAAGAAAAGGGAAAAAGATAGATAGTTATGTGACAGATAGACGAAGAAATTCTACGGTTGGAGTCGTCGTCGTTGTTGTAGTGTCCTTTCCCAGTTATTTACCAAAGTAGAATCGTTGTAGGGTCAGGGGAAACATTCGTTTCTTTAGTTTTACTAAAATTCCAAACCTCTACACCCCTGTGTGAAAGTAAAGAGAAAGTAAAAGAAAGACTCCTGGAATCCTTTATTCCTACCAAGAAATCAAAGAATTAGGGACCGTTACCTGAGTTCTAGACTTCAAGGAAGAAGGATTTCAATAAACATCCCAGTGTTTCTGAGTCTGTACTGACTCACTGAAAGTGAAAGTGTAAAAGAAAATACCCTCACTTCTCGCTTAGCTTTCATTTAGAAACTATAAAATGATTCCGACCCCATTTCGACCTCTTCCGTTACCGTGGGGTGAGGTCATGAGAACGGACCTTTTAGGGCACCTGTCTCCTCGGACCATCCGACGTCAGGTATCACATCGATCCTCAACCTGTACTGACTCTCTAAAGTGAAAGTGAAAAGTGAAAGTACGTAACCTCTTCCTTTACCGTTGGGTGAGGTCACAAGAACGGAACTCTTAGGGTCCCTGCCCCCTCGGAACATCCGACGGCAAATACCCCAACGTGTCTCAGTCTGTGCTGACTTCGCTGAATCGTTGTCGTCGTCGTCGTCGTCCCCATTTCGTTTCTCTTATTTTCTCTCAGGGACCCTCCTTTTATTTTATAATCAAACTATTTACTTTGATTAAAAACTGTAGTTTTTATGAGTAACAACAGGAACACCAATACTGAATTAGTACCTTTGACCTGACCCTACACAGTAACGGTCTTTCAGGGGTCTTAATAAGATTTGCCTATGTAAAAGTGGGATTGGGATAGTTTAATCTGAGAGATGACCGTATCCCTTTCCCATATACAGAAATAAAGTTTCCGGTTTAAAATCTTCCCGTATTCAAAAATTATAGTCACTTCGGGATAAATAGTTAAACGAAAAACCTATACGTAACCCACAACACGGTTTCTTTAGAAAGATTCCGTTTATACAACTTAATCCTTTGTTGTGGAACCTGTAAAATAAACGTTCCCTACTTCCTTTCGCCTGTCTTCTTCGTCCTTAGAACCACATTTCCTACTTATTTTGGTGAAGATTAGAGAAAAGGGAACCGACGACCCTCTCCAGGGACTGACGGAACGGTAGGAGGTAGTATATTTATCCTTCGGGACTCAGGAATCTGAGTGACTGGGAGATATAGGTACTGGTATGTCTTGTTTACGTAGATTTACTCAAAATTACTTGGACGGAGTTAGTTTACGATGAAACAGTTGAGTACTCTTTCCCACTAGGGGGACCTCCATGTAATTATGGATGAAGACAAAGTGGTCCGGGGAGACCTTTACACCCCTTCTCTCGTGGTCCAAGATTTCTCTCCGCCCATCACCACTCTTAAATATCAGAGACTGGTAAATGTTTCAATGAGTTCCTTGAGTCTGAGAGTGAAGCGGAAAAGTGGGAATGTGGAGGGATTAGACTGTCAACCGTAGTAGAAATGTTAAAAAGATGTAAGGAAAAGGACAAATAACTTTCATAGGTAAACAGTCTTAGATACTCGCGATGTTCTGTTTATTTCTACTCACAGACGTAGCCGTGTCTCCCCGAATATTTTAGCAAGGACCGACCTGAGGACCCACCTCCGTATGGGTAGGGGTCTCGTCCGTCCCTGCGGCACCCCTTCCCTCTCCACCCTCCCCTCCTCACCCCCTTCCCCTATCGAGGAGACCACCTTTAAAATTTAGTAAAATTAAGTAACTGTTGACGTAATACGTTTACGTAGGTCAGTAAATATTGTCAATGTCGACATTATCGATGCCCAAAATCTCTCCACGCCACCCTAAAATCGTGTTTCTAGGGGACAAAGAAGAGAGAAGACGTTTCCACGATGTTTTTAGTGACAGACGGGGTCGTTTTTGTGGGGTTCGACTTGTCTCGGAGGAACACTCTTTTACCTGGACGTCTTCATAAATTTCCCTTACAATAGAAAATTAATTTCTTCACTTCCCGAGGCCCGTTCGGGTCTCCGGTGTCCGATGTTTTTTTTTTTTTTTTTTGGGACAGGCATTTTGATTAGAATTTTTCGTTTATCTCGATAAGATACGATTAATATCGGAAGTGGAATCCACCTTTTAACATATGGGAATCGTGGTTCCAAGGAAAAAATTTCCTAAGGTTTCGACCCCCTTTCTACATGAAGAATTCTGTATTGTCATGGTCAATTGTGAACACACAAAACAAAAAAAAAAATTAACCGATATATTCGTAATACGGTATGTGGGATTTATAAAGTAAGTTTTATTGGAATATTACGTTCAATATAAAAACAGAGATAAAATGTCTACTCCTTTGACTCTCGAACTCGTTGGTCAGTTCTGGAGTGTTAAATGATCGTCTTCTACCACACGTTTAGAAACCAGTGATCCGGTTTCTCTGAGTTTCCCACCAGGGTCCCTGATGTCGCACCGACTGGAACTCGAGAAATCTAGCACCCGAGTACCCGGGGATTGGTGACTTAGTTTGGAGACTCCTACTCCAGGTCCTTTCACAAAGTCACTCAAAAGGACTTTAGACTACCTACTTCATACTCCTGGAAATTTACTTACATATAAACGGCACTGAAAGATCATTAAGGAATAAAAGGGACGGATTTCTAACACATGGGAACGTGCAATAACTGGAGAAACGGGGTCTGGATTACAGGTTACCAATATGAGAAATTTAACGGGGGTGAAGTGGGTCACGTCGGTGGTGAGACGTGGTCAACTACCTCCTGCGAAAAGGGTCCGTGGACCTTAGTTTACCATGTGACCGAAGGACCTCTGTATCGGGGTCCGAATGTGCTAGGAACTGAACATCATTGACATCATCCATGATTCTGAAGACCTTATATCGGTAAAAGTTATCCTTGGTAAAGTGGACGGAACAAGTACACCACGAAATATTCACCCAGAATCGGTCGGAATGTCTACATAAGTCCCAAACGAAGCGTTTTACGTAGACAACTCGACACAGCATAAAATTGACTTCGCACCAAGTGCCCGAGTCGTTTACGATTACCTGATTTTTTTCCTTCCAAGTTGGTCCACAATGACCTTTATCCACGACTTGACGTTGACGGTATTTAGTCCGGCTCGTCTGTTCGTTTAGGGGGTTATATTGTCTAAAGGTCCTACGTGAGGAGCGTAGACCTTGGTTTCGAAGCTCGTGTTCCACACCGCTTCAAGAGATCACAAAATATCCTTTTCATGAATTTTAAATAAAACGAATGGTAGACGAACTCGGATGGGACACTGTTAGTCAAACCAGATCGTTTGTAAACTTTCTGCCGCTCCGTATGATTTTTAGACGTTATAATTAAAACGATTTTAGAGTGTGTTCGACGAAACCTTTATCTCATAGTCGGATGTCGTGTCTGGGTAAATCTTGACTGATGTTCTAATTACTGAACAGGACGTGACTAAAGGAGGATAATCGTTAGTCACCCAGACAAGGTAGACAGTAAAGGGACCTTTCTTTTACACACAAATTAAACGGTCATTGAAGATTGAACCGAAACATTTCCCTCGCTGGGTGCATGTAAACCACTGTTGAGGAAGGTTCACTTACTATAAACCCACTAGTTTGACAGGGTACTACGACCGGAGCGAATTCTTCAGGGAAGAGACGAACAGACATATAGGTCGAAAGTCACAGAACTATCGGTGTATCTAAAGAGAAAACGGTCCGTGAAACTCTGCGGGTGACGTATGAAGTGGTTTAAGTGGAAACTCTCTCTCTTTCTTAACTGAGACTTGGTCTTTGTGTAATTTTCATTTTCTTATTATCGTAAAACACTTCACAAATAATGTGTGACTCGTGACACGACCACAAAATACATCTAATTCCTTTAAAGTCCATGTATCGATAAATGTATATATCTGTGTGTGTCATATAAGTATTCGGAAATATATTAGGTGTATATAGATATAAATTATAAATGTTTCTTTTGTCCGAATATCTATGTCTGAATGGGTGAGGATACTGAAAAAGTTAGAATTACGTCCTACGCAGCTAAAGAAACCGTTTAAGAGCTTGACGAACCAACCCTAGAAGTATGCATTTCCCTAGGTGCATTCAAGATTGTGGACTCATTGTCTGTACGTTTTCTAACCGTCTTGTGAAGATACTCACGTACGATTCAACGAAATCAACACAGACTGAGAAACACTACGATGTCTGACATCGGTTGGTCCGAGGAGACCGGTCGGTCCGAGGATACAGATACCCTAAGAGGTTCGTTTTTAATGACCTCACCCAACGGTATGGGAGGAGGTCCCCTAGAAGGACTGGGTCCCTAGCTTGGACGCAGAGAATGTAGAAAACGTAATCGTCCACCCAAGAAATGGTGATCGCGGTGGACCCTTCGGGCTTGTGAAAAGTCCTTGGTGACTATTTGACTTTAAGAGACCTAGATTTTTATGAGCCGTGTCCTTTTCAAAAGAATCGTACTTTTTTTATCGTATCCTTTAACAAATTTCAGAGCGAGATACAAAACAATCGTCCATTTGTTCTTAACAAACGATGCATTCTCCGACATCGAGATGTCTCAAGGACCTTACGGAAGTGTGAAGTTCCTACTGTAAAATTTTTGGTGGATAGGGCGCCTCCCTTTCTCTCAGAGGCATTCCCTTAAACCTTACACAATCGATTTGTAACAACAAGACCCCTGAAGGGACCACCAGGTCGCCAATCCGGAGGTGCGAAGGTCGCGTCCCCCACTCCCAAACTAGAGACCAACCTCTTGATTCTGAAGGCGTTTCGGTGCACCGTGTCGGTTATTTATTTATTAACTTTCGTTGTTTTTTACTGAATTTTTTATATAGCAGGGTTAGTCGACGAGTTCAGGATACGTGGTAGAGGTCGAAAGAAGGGAATCCCTTCTAAGTCTTTGACAAAGTTTACCAGCCCGATGTTCCACAGTGTAAAACGGGGTATAGGTGGTTGTTAACTATTGTCATTTGTTTTATTCGGATCCAATTTACCTGTTCTCCCTATTAATTAGATGATCACCGAAACTTTTACGTTTGAGATATAACCTCAAGGTGAAAATAAGTCAAGACCTTTCTTCCACGACATTCATTTCTGTGACTTAAAGTGGACCTGTGAAGACAACTTCTTTTATGACATCGACTTAGTACTTACGAAACTTATGGTCCTTCCCATTAAGTCGGTGTGGGATGTCAGTGAACATTCGACTTAAGTCTTACACTCGTGGATCCGTCGGTCTTTACAGACCCTGTTCTACGTAATCTTTAATCACCCCTGAAAGGTGACCGTAAGTGTGCAACGGAAAGGGAAGACCTCGAGGACCTCGAAACCCCGTGACTCTCCATATCCTATGTCAAACCGGGTTAGGGGAACTAAAGGGTTCTGACAGTCAAAACAGGAGTAGAGTTTTTTTTTTTTTTTTTTTAAATATAGTAAAAACAGTAATTTTGATATATGATGTACGTTTACTCTTTCACACGAAAATCGTTTCCTTGTTCTACTTGTTTCCCTTTTAATGGCCTATAGGGTACTGGGAAGTAGTGAACCATACGAGATCGGTTTTTTTAGAAAGAGTTCTAATAAGAAGGACGGAACGGGGGACGATTGTTCCATCGATAATTGGTGAACCATGATAAATTTACTTTTAATCAATTTTAATTTACTTTAATTTTTAAATGAAGGAGTAAGTGCTTATCGATTAAAAGTTCATAGGATGTCACACACCAGTGCCCGATTACTTAACCTGCCACGTCTATTTCTGGATGGTAGTGTAGTCGTTCAAGATCACCTACCATGAGGACTTCTCAGTGATTGGTGACAGGTAGAGTCTCAGGAGATAGAAGGAGTTCAGTAAGTCAAGAAACTTAAATGAGAAACCTCGGTGAACCTTGTAGTTTTATCGATTTCAGATGATTTCTTTATAACTGTCAGAACTAAAGGTATCGTGTTTAAGACGACACACACAAGTTAAGGAATAACATAAACAGGGGTTTTAAAAATGAAGTCTTTTTAACAATGGACAATTTAGAACGGTGGTTCGATGTTTTGACTGGGTCGATGGTTTTGAAAAAGTCCCACCTCCCATTTTATTCCCCTTTTTCGTAAATTCCTTTAGGGGGTTAGAGGTAGAAATTAGAGTGGAATTTGTTTGTGGTTAGTGGATAAAATCAATCTATACGACTTCATATAATAAACCTATTAAGGTACTTGTCTTTTATTATAATTATCGGTTTGTTTACAATAAATCTGTAAATATTTGACATTTGTGTTCTTTACGAGATTTTTCTTTTAATGAAAATAGGGTTCAAAGACATGGAACCAAGTTTACAAAGAGAAGTAGACGAAGAACGAAACGAAATGACATAAATGAGGCAGATAATTTTCTATTTTTTTATATATATAAAAGTCTTCGACATTTGGTGTTCAAGAAACGATGGTATTCAGTCCATCATATGTGTAAAGTGTCTACTCTTTTGACTCCGAATACCCTCCATTTTATTATCCCACTTATTGAACAGTGGAACTATAATTATCATTTGTTACCAAAGTTTATGTTCGTCTCAGGTCTCAGAGATGAGAATTGGTGTCATAATTTGACTCCACTATTTCGTTTATAGAATATTATATTAATCTTAAAATTTAGAAGTCCTCTTTAAATAACATAACTTCTATCTAATGTTAAATGACCGATTAAAGGGGTGTATATTAGAGGGATGAATCAAAGAGATTCAAACCATAACTGTACATTTATCACGGTGTAACTTTTACCGATTGATTGTTCCAGGATGACCTATCGTGTCCCTTAAGACGAGTTATAATACACCGTCGGACCTAGTCTCCCCTCAAACCCCCTCTCACTTTGTATATATACCGACTCAGGGAAACGACAGGTGGACTTCGACAGGGTTGTAACAATTAGCCGAAATGATGTTTTGTTTTATTTTTCAATTTATTTTTTATTCAAAGGGAACCACTTAAGACGTGTTCCGTTATTACCAGTAATACACTATTCGTTGTCATTCGGGACAACGAAAGTGGTGTTATTGGTTGGTGTGTGTGTGTGTGTGTGTGTGTGTTGGAGTAATAGAGTAATAGTACAATATACTATAGGAATTTTGTTATCAAAACACCAATAACCGAAGTTAACGACTAATGTTTAAGGATTTAATAATTACTGTTAAATTCTCCATTTATAAACGAAGTATGACCTAATATAAGGAATTCTTAAACATCTGTTATGACGTTCTCATTTTTATTCAAAGGTAAACATCGATTAAGAAAAAAGATCTTTTGTCACATACCAGAATGTCAACCATAAGATGAGAGTTACAGGGTATCTTCACTATAGACTGAACCAATATTTTTCAGAACCCTTTTCCTTTGCAACTCATATATATTTCGAAATTAGTCATTAGAACTATGTAATATGTACATGTGTACACAGGCACACACGTACGATTCAACAGAATCAGGACAGGTTGAGAAACGTTGGGATACCTAACATCGGGCAATCCGAGGAGACAGGTACCCTAAAAGGTCCGTTCTTATGACCTTACCCAACGGTACGGGAGAAGGTTTCCTAGAAGAGCTGGGTCCCTAGCTTGGGCGTAGAGAATCCAGAGGACGTAACCATCTACCCAGGAGATGGTGATCGCGGTGGACCCTTCGGGGCACAGATGTCCATTTATATAATTTATTTGACCTTTTAGTTGAGTCAACTACAATCTCGAGAGATTTCAACCCTTTACTCTGGTGTAATCACTTATTTTATACACGTAAATACAAAGTCGGTTTTTACAGTTCAAATGTAACGTCAAATATTAGTAGAACATTAAAAGAATCGAGAAATTTTTACTCCAGTCAGTTCTGAGAATGTATACACCTTTGACTTCGAGACACCACTGTTTCCTAAGGGACTACCGGTGCCTCCCAGCTTCGTCACACCAGGACAGACTTAGGCTATTGGACTTGGGGACGTGGAACTTGTTCGACTCTTCCCGCCCTGCTAGTACCTTCTTTCCCCCGGTGTGTCTGGTCTCTTGTCGGGGTAGTGTCAGTGTATAGGGTCGAGGAGCGGGTGTAAGGAGAGGTTTAATAGTCGTTACGTCCTTGGTCGAGACGTTAGTCTGGGAGCCTCGGATGTCTACAAAGAGACGCACGTATTAAGGGAACGTTTATTATTATGGAACGGAAAAATGTGACGTAAATTGAAAAGTTTCACGAGAGTAATGTGTATAATAGAGGAGGGGATTGACAAACGTTTCGTCCCTGGTCGAACCATTCGTGTCTGGAGTCTGGAGACCTTCAATGATCTCACGTGAAGCTTCCGTTCAACAAGTCAGAATTTATTGTCGAACGTAAAAGTGAAACGTAAATTGGAAATTTTCTTGGTAGTGTAGATAATAGAGTAACGTAGAAGAGTTGTTAGGATACTTTCGTCAGGCCGTCTGTCTGTGTACGAGTCAGGGTGACATGTCTACTCTTGCTACCTCCGTCTCCCCGTTCGTAAGTGGGTACTGAGAGGTCGTTTATATCCTCACATAGACGGTGTAGGTCGAGTGACGGAAAGTGTCACCTCTACTTCAATGTACTACTATAGACCGCTCTCAATTAATATTCATTATCGTGTAAAGTATAGTCATTTAGGTGAATTTAACCTAAGATGAACGAGAGTTTTCGGTAGTGAAGTAGTTTCTTCGATTTGTCCAAATTTGTTGGACTTTAGTCTGCGAACATACTTTCTACATCAAGGGAGGTTCGGAGGGGGGAAAGGAGAGAAAAATTTCCTTTATGTTCGCACAATCCAGTCCCAGAAACTTTTGTAAAATACAGTCCCTTTGCGCACCGATCCAGGGTTCCCACACTATCCCGGGACGGTCGGACCCTCTAACATAGAATAGTCTCGAGGATTTTCGTAATAGATTTTAATGTTCATATAGAAAATTTGGTGAAATGTAGTTCTTATGACTAGACTTAAAGAAAGGAAATTTCTTTTTCTTTTTTTTTTACGTAACACGTTCCTTCGAAAAGAGGGTTGAAATTTAACAGTCACTCAAACAGTTTTTGGGACTATCTATGGTCTTCTTTCTTGTCAGAGTTCTTCGGATCCTTACGACTAAAGGTAGTTGTGAAAGTACTTTAGACACGTTTCGGTCTCCTTTGCGTCTTGCCGTTCTTAGTAAGTAATGTTCCAACTGGACGGGCAGGGAAGGAGTATGAAGATTTGTGTCCTCCTTCATTTAATCTTCTCTTCCACATAAAAATTTCTTTGAAATGAACCTCACAATGAACCTTTTCAGAGATCACCTCATGTTCCTTACGACTGTTTCTTTGTGTTCCTAATGACAAGTCCCCGATTAACATCGGATAATCGATGAATTATTATGGAACTTTTGATTTTTCGGACTCAGGACGAGAGGGAAACAGTGGACTACTGGGAAAGAGGAAACCAAGTCCCATCCTGTTACGCAGGTAATAACAGGTCTCTTTCTTTCGGGTGACCTCGAATAGTGACCCAGTCGGTCGGGTGTCCTTTGGTGTGGTAGACTTTCCCACTCTTTGACTGTAGACTCCCTCTAGTGGACTTACTGTCTTCCCTTGGAAACACCTTCTAAAAGATTAATAACTCTACACCCGTTCGACTAATTTGTTTGTTTGTTTGTTTTTTAACCATTTCTCCCCTCACCAAACACTCACTTACGAGGTCTTCCTTTATGTGGTGGAAAGTTGCTTCAATTTCCCTAAACAGACGTCCACTTTGAAACTTTCGACACTTATTCGGGTGACCTTAACCCCATAATTGTCTGTTACAGGTCCTTGTCATCCTCGGGGACCACGACGGGGGTGTTGGTTGTACAACGAGGACCGAGGAACTGATAGGGTATTTTGGTTGTTTTGTCACCTCCCTTCACACCGTCCCGGGTTATATGTCGGGTGAAAATACTTTTATGATTGAAGGGACTAGTTCAGTTGTCTAAACTAACTACCCCAAGTGACAAGGTTTTGATTAATCGTTTTCCATTCATTAAATAAGTCGATTTCACTTTTAATTTCTTCTATTTCGTTACATTATCGATCGTACCGAGGTCCTCCTGGGAAAGGTCGCAAATTGCCGTAGTGGGTGCTTCTAAGTAGCTTCAGTAGGAAGAAAAAGGGGAAGGAATTCGACAGTAACAAGGACGTGGTTTACTACCGATTTACGAGAAGTGTTCGTTGTAAAACTTTACCCACCTTCACTTGGCATGCTAACGTGTGTTTAACAAATCTTTACAAGGGCGTCATGGTAGACGGGGGATTAACATCTTTAAATGTACTGAAGTAGTCTCGGTTAAATCCGATTGTAAATTCACATAAGTAAGAATACACTAGTATTATAAGGTTAATCCTGTGGTCCTCTCTATCTCTGACTTACTATTGATAAAATCGTAATACTTTTCTCAAAGTCGAGGTTTCACCTTTTGACATTGGAAGTCTTATGTTGTGGTTGAACGTTTCAGACTGAAGAATTATCGTACGTAATCTTTGTGTAGTTTAGTGTCTTGTGTTTACATGGTTGTAGTGTCGTACCTCTTCTGAGGACTTCGAGACCAAGTGATGTTGACAGTTACAATCGTAAACTACATCCAGATAAAAGGTCAAGTTTTCTGTAATTGTATTAGATAGATCTGCGTTATAACCTTCAGTCCTCCCTACCTGAGGACAAGACTAGTTCGTTGATTGAGCGACACACTGGAAGACATCAATTGACAAATTGGAGAAGAGGTCCGGAGTTTAAGAATTATATGTTCTACGGTCGTTAAAGCATGGGACTCGGTAGGCACAGGGAGGAAATGTTTAACACGGTGTCGGTAAAGTAAAAAGAGAATTGTAGTTAAGTAATGACTTGAAGGAACCACCATGTATCCTATTCTTAGACGGACGGTTACGTCCCCTGGGCCTAAGGCAGGGACCAGGCCCTTCTAGAGTCTACGGACCCTCGTTAATTCGGGCACGTGGTGTTGATGACTCGGGTGCAGGACGTTGGTGACTTCCGGGACACGGATCTTAGGTACACGATGTTGTTCCCTTCGGTCGCGTTACTCTTCGGTCGCGTTACGTTGGTTTCTCACCGGGGTGAGACACATTGATCTCGTTCAGACACGTGTCGTTGCTTCTGGGTCCCGTTGGTTTTTTTTTTTTTTTTAGTTAAGTGATAAAAAAGAAATTAAGTCCATTCTCCCCATGAACTATTGGGATTGTATCGATCTTTGGGTCGTCGTGATCGTTACCAGTCTTCTAGTCATATTTTCGGTGGATACCGACCAATAGTCCGTTATGAACACAGACTAGTGGTTTGACAGGAACGTAAGATCAGGAAAGAATTTTCACAAAGAGTATGTATGATTTGTTTGTTTGTTTTTATGGTAAACCCCCTCTGTGTGATTGGATTTCGTTGGACTTAATTCTGATAAGTCCTGTGGAGACCTCCATTTGACTACTTCAGTAATTGTCTTTTCCCACCCCCCTCAACAGTCTCCTTAAATTGTGCCGGTCAGTGATCCTAGTAATCAGGACTCCAATACTGGAATGGTGACGTAAAATACTACAGTAACGATTGTCGGTTTTTAGTTAAAATTTTCGTTATTTCATCAATGTGACACCGTTGGTGTTTACATGTGGATGTCCTCATATTTCCTTACCACGGTACAACGGTTACCTTACATGTATACGCCAGATCCTCTTCTAAAGATCCCTGTTGTAGTGTATTTATATTCTTTACGACGTGGAGATTGTTGGGGTCTACCATCTATATTAATGTACGAGACTTTTCGACTGTCTTAGGAATTTAATATTGAATATACTATTCACTGTGTCCTTCTGTGACTAGTTTCTACGAATATTTTTTACATTCAATTAAAGGAGTTGTATTACACCTACCATTTTTGTATATTATCCAGATTCAGTTACATAAGGCATATAGTAAAATTTATTTATTTTAAATATTTGAAACTTCAGACTACGAAAGTGACTCTAGGGGTTTAAAATGTAAAGGTTCAACCAGTTTTCTTCTTTCACCTAGAAGAGTAACCTCTTTAGTCTCTAATTGAGACTAAACGGATTTCGAGTCCGAAGAGTCATATTTCATTTGTGTCACTTTATTTTTTGTTAACAATATGTCAATTTTTTTTTTTTTTTTGATCGTCCTGCGACCGATACTCGGACTCCTGTAAAAAAAAAAATTACTGTTTTTGATCGTAAAAAGAAACTCGATTAGTACTCCTGATTTTAAAAACAGTGACACACCCAGAGACGAGTAAGTGTAGAAATTGGAGGGGACAGTAGTATCCTCTGTGTCTCCATATCCCTCAGTGGCATAGTCGTCATTGTAGAGAACGTAGGTTTAACGACAGTTGGTAGGTCCCGAAGGGACCACCGAGTCCACCATTTCTTAGACAGGCGTTGCGTCCTCTGGGTCCAAGCTAGGGACCCAACCCTTCTAGGGAACCTCTTCCCTTACCGGTGGGCGAGGTCACAAGACCGGACCGCTTAAGGTACTTGTCTCATCAGACGGTTCACTGTCAGGCACCCTAGTGTTTCACAGTCTAGTTGACTGGGGAAGAGAAACGTGGGCACCGACATCCTCCGTTCTTCGTCGGGGTAGGAAAAGGTCCCTTCCTACAAAATAGACAAGGAAAGGGTATACCGACTGACGTCGTACCCAAAATCCGTATGGTAAATGGTAGAAAGTAAACATGAGAGTGATTTTCGTACCTGGTCTAAAACCAGACGTGATATGGACAGAGGAGAGAGGAGTGGACTAGAATAAGGTAAGTTTGTAGATGCCAGCAGTACTGTCTCGTGTGTCGGTCGTGCGTCTTTTTTTAGTCGACTCACACGTGGGCGATGACGTTTCGGACAGTCGATGGACCGAGGTCCGTCGGAAAGGAACTGTCGAAATACAGACTGTGATTTTCTTCTTAGTTATCCTCCGGTTTCCCAACTGTAAAGTAAAAGATTTTTCACTAGGTAACTCCTGGTTAGTGGTTCGTCACAAATAGTCGGAACCTTTCACTGAATAAAAAAAATTTACCCCTTCTTCCATGTCCTTAGTACCGACCCATTGAACTGTCCGAGTTAAGATATTCCACCCCTGAGTATTAACCTTTAAGCTAGTTAGGACGGAATTTATTATTTCACAAGTTATTTTCGTCTTTCCTTTAATTCAGTAGTTCGAACACTACGATAAAAGATATCGATGTCTAAAATTATTTGAACAGAAGGACGTAATGTAAAAGTAGACGAAAAGGAAAAGGAAAAAAAAACAAAACAGTTTCTTCTTGTACCCCTTTTTTTGTGTGAATATTGCTCCGTTTGATAAAGATTAATGAGGATAGACTGACGACATAAATCCCGTTGAATTTTACGTTTTTTGTTTGTTTCTTTCAGTACGATTTCCTTTAGATCTGATGTTGATCTCTTAAGAGGGTTGGTTTTAAAACCAATTCTGAGTTCTACTCTAGACAACGGCAAGTCAACGGGTCAGTACAGACTGAGAAACGGTGGGGTACCTGACGTCGTGCGGTCCGAAGGGACAGGAAGTGGTAGAGGACCTTAAACGAGTTTGAGTACAGGTAACTGAACCACTACGGCATGCTGACAGAGAAGGAGACAGCAAGGGAAAGATGAAAGATTTTCGTTCACAATAGAGGTTACCAAGACTCGTAAGACCCCTCAACTTAAAGTCAATTCATAAAAAAACTCCACCGTCATTACTTACTAAAGTAAGGAGAAAATCTGAAAATTTACAGAAATAAAAGGTTGCTGTGTTCATCAAATATATGTTACATTTTTGAAGTTTATATCTTTATACATTACTTTCATTTTCCCGAAGGGACCACCGAGTTTGTCATTTCTTAGACGGACGTTGCGACCTCTGGGTCTAAGTTAGGGACCCAGTCCTTCTAAGGGACCTCTTCCCTTACCGTTGGGTAAGTTGTAGAAATAAAAGGTTACTGTCTTCAAAAATATGTGTGACATTTTTAAAGTTTACGTGGCTTTCGTTTACGACTACACGAAAGTTATATGAGGAGTAGGACGAGATAGTCCGGACGACAGTCTACCTATCTCTAATTCCACACATTAAAAGTACACAAATACTCGGGCTGTACACATATACGTGTTTCAGTTTACCGTTGCCTGTTCTTTCTCCAGGTAGAACTTACTGAATGTTTTGGTTTTCGTACCCCTCCTTTCTTGAGACCCTTAAGTCTAAGACGAGTCCGGTTCCACTTCAAAGGTTTCAGATTCCACATGATAATATGTCTCCCGTTACCCGTACAGATCTACATACAGACATACACACATCCCATACTGTCGCTATCCTGACTTACACCACCTAAATTCAAGAAGTTCTGTTTTAAGTTACGACATGAGGTTATCTGAAACGTAGTCTTTCTTGTCAGTATTACCGTTTGCGTCCACGGGTGTGAGTTATTCCTCGAAAAGAGATGATACACTCGCACTCCTACGAGCTCGAGATATAAGGTCCTGTAAGATCTCTCACTCTTATCTATGTACTATAATTATTTATGTATACTGTTGAGTTTGGTGGGTCCGTTTACTTCTATATACCAGTAGCAGGATTAATATAACATAGTATTTCACTCTCTTTTAGTACCACCGACCGGGTCCGGTCGCCTTTATCGGTTTCCGTCACAAGACTATGGTTACTCGACCGGTTGGTTTCTCCGTCTTTCTCTGTCACGGCTGTCTGTCACCGGACTCCGGCTCGTACCGCCACCGCCAGGTCCTCGTCTAGATGACGATGTCGTTGTCCCACCAAGACCCGTTCCTGATGTCAAAAGACTCATAGTCAAAGGAGAAGGCATTGTGCTTTTCTAAATTTTACTTCTACTAGTAAAACTGTAGGACCCAAGATGTAAAAAAGAATTTTCGGGGTGGAATATTTTGTCAACTACCGTATCCCTCCCACTTCCAACCTCTTCCCCTTCCAAGGGTATACACTCTGTTTCTTCCGAATCTACACCTGTGTGACTTCTGCTCGACGACGACGACGACGACGACGACGACGACGACGATTCAGTGAAGTCAGTACAGGCTGAGACACGCTTGGGTATCTGCCGTCGGGTGGTCCGAGGCGGTAGGGACCCTAAGAGGTCCGTTCTTGTGACCTCACCCAACGGTAAAGGAAGAGGTCACGTACTTTCACTTTTCACTTTCACTTCAGCGAGTCAACACAGGCTGAGAATCGCTGGGGTACCTGACGTCGGATGCTCCGAAGAGGCAGGTACCCTAAAAGGTCCGTTCTCATGACCTCACCCAACGGGGGGTTTGGGGAGGGTAAGAAGACCTCCGAGGTCCGTCACGACTTTCATCCACCTCTACTACTGTTCTATTCTTTTTGACCCAGTTTTTTGTTATACGACAGTTTGAGTAAGATCAAGAGAAAAGATCTAACAAAGAGTTCATGGTTCAATCTGACGTTTGAGAGTATCTCATTAACGACAAAATCTAGGAAAAGGTTCTTGTTACGGTACGGGTGTTTCGCGAGTGTCCCATGAGAGACCTTTTCAGAGACCGAAAGGGATTCCCTTCTACCTCGTATCATGGACGAAAGAACGAAACCACTGACAATAATACTTGGTCATAGAACAATTTGGTCGTGAACACACGACCTAATAGATAAAACGGATAGTTTTGAGAGAACAGTTATCAAGAATCTCTGTCCATAAAATAATGGGATAAAGTGTTTTTCCTTTGTTTCGGAGTCTCTCCACGTCATTGTGTCCACTGTCTACCGTCTTGAGTTTCAACTCCAGGTTCAGAAGACCCAAAAAAACCGGAAACCGGTAGGCAGGTCCGAATTCTCTCCATATTTATATTGTGGAAAGTCGGATCTCTTAGATCTTTCGAAAGTCAAACCAAGGGACCTTAATCGACGCAGAAAGATCCTAAGAGACGTCACTCCCGACGGTGGTTCCGGGTGTCGAGGTCGTCCCCACATCCCTCTAGTTTCGTTTCTCCTCCACAACCACTACGTTTACGACACAAATACTACGATTAGTTTTCTGAGTCGAAACACACCTCCTCTGTCTTTCGAGGGAGTCTTTTTGACCCTTCTCCCACCCCCGTCACTCACCGATATCACGAATGGAGGACGACTACTGTTTTCGACGTTACTCTTATTGGTGGTCGTGGTGCGACGGGCTCTGTCTCTGCTCGTCCTGTCACCTCAACCGGGGTAGAGGCTACTAGGACCTTCCGTGACCGTTTCTCTCAATGTGTCGGCAGTGGAACCACTCCAGGATTCTCAATCTTGAAGACTGACAGTGTTCAAAGCTGAGAGACTTTGGTAAACTTTCCGAGTGCCGGATGGGACGAGAAGTACTTCATAAGTTCGTTGTCGTAAAGGAAAGATTCTGTAGGAATTACTCTGTTTTTATGAGAAATATTAACGTACGTTTTGAAGTTGGTCTTTTGAGATACTTCCGGATAGTATTTATAACGGTGAGCAACGGAAAAGAAGAAAAGGAAAGATGAGAGTTGGATTTGAGATTGAGTTCCTAGACTACTTAAGGAATCACTCTTTCTGTAAACCTTTAAAGGTTTTCCTGTTCATAAAAACTTACTAGGAGAGAGGGGGATGGGTGTGGGGTTGATCATTTTTGGGACGGATAATAACGGGTAGAGTTTTCGATGAAGGAGGAACTTCGGAAGATCCTATTAGAGTTTCCTACAGTTTGGAGAAGTCTAAATTAAGACTTAAAAGAAAAAAAAAGAATAAAATAAATTATTAAACACTTATTTTAGTAAAAGATCTTGACCGCATCTCTTAAGACAGGGTCATCGAAGAATAGATGATCCGAGTCAAAACCAAACAATTAATACTTCCCCTCAATACATTTAACGAATAAGTATCCATACGGGAGATAATTGTAAAACTAAATTAGTAGGTCAACCATGTTGAGTATTACAACTTTCTAACTACATCAACAGATCTCCCGGAATTTTTTTATTATTTTTTTTACTAGACTGAACAAAACTTGTCTAAGGATCTTTATTTGTCCTCTCTTTTTTTTTTTTTTTTGTTTTTTTGGTTGAACCACGGAAGAGAGTAGGAGGGTCCCTCTTTTGAGGGGTCGAATTACATTCTATCAATACGTTGACAGTTAATCAGTCAGACTGTTAGGACAAAAAGTGTCAAATATTTTCCGAATCGTGTTCTCTTTTTCTTCTATAAAGAGTTAGTACACTTTTTTGTCTAGTCTATGGCCATACTTTTTACCAGAAAAGGTTTATGGTTCTCCACAAGATACAATGTCTATAACCCATAGATTAAAATTCGTTATCGGAGACTTTGTTTTAGAAACGGATTGGTTTTTAGAGCATGTCAGAGAATCTAAAGTTGTCTTATCCTAAACGGGACCTAACATGTTTCTTAGAGTCTTGAGTAATGGACACAACCAACACTGAAGGTCCCCGAGTGACTTTAGAGGTATCGGTCGACGACAGGACCGAGCCTGTACCTTTTGTATCCTTCAGTCTCCCAAGTCCGGAAACTATAGACACAAGGACCGTCGGCAGGACTGCTAGGCTATCGAAGCAAGTAAGACTAGGATGTCATGTTCTCCTATTCTACTTCCTTCCACCGTTTTATTTAGGAGGTGAATGAGATCTGTGTTATAATTTCGTCGACTCGGTCAGGTGAGTCTCCGACTTTCATTTACCTCTAACTACTTGAGATTTGTGATATAAGCCAAGTTACAATCTTCATGATAACACTGAATCTACAATTTTCTTTACACTTCAAGTCCATACTAGCGATAACTGTAACTGGTATAGGTCTGGAAAAAAAAAACTTTTCTTGTAATCTACTACCAACCACCGAAATGAGTGAGGTGTGGGTCGTTAAATTGTCTTTATTGTGGACATTCTTCCAGGGAAAAGACAAAAGATAAAAGGTAGATCTTTTACAGTTTTTACAATATTAGACCAAAGTTACCCCTTTTTTTTTCGAACAGGAAAAGGACGAAAATAATTCCTTTGGTTATTCACTAATAGAAATTTTACCTTTCTCTTCTGTTAACAAGTAAAAGAGCTGTTGGAACTTACGTCTGTCGAGAGAAGTCTTAAGATAGGAAATTCTCCACTCAATAAACGTTTTTATTACAGAAAGATATTGAAATTCTCCGACGTCTTACATTAAAAGAAAGGGGCTAAAAGATAATTTTCAGTAGTTTTAGGTGTGGAACTAAGACTTATCGTCAGTAGATGAATTTGTCTAGTAATAAAGTTGAAAATACTCAGTAAGAGGGACTATCTTCCAAATATCTAATCTAGAACAATCGATAGAACTGAAAGTACTGATCATTCTTTTTTATGTCAATATAATCTTGTATTACATAAAAAAGATAAAAAATTCTGATCGTTGAATTACGTATTTTAAGTGTTAACCTGAACTGACCTTTCGGTTTATGTAAACCGAAACTCTAAATTATCATAAGGTCTTAGACATTGACCGGTTTCGATATCTCTTTTTCTCTTCCTTCCTTCCTTCTCCCTTCCTCCCATTTTTCCTCCTCCCCATCGTCCCTCTTTCCTCTTCTTGGAACAAGTAAGTTCATTATGGAAGAGTATTATGAACTGAAGTATGAGGTTCTAGTGGGGCAACCCGGCTAGACCAAGGTCGGTTCGGTCTCGCTGTGACATAGAACATTGAAGAAATCGGACCTGGTTTCGTTACCTACTCCCACGATAACCCTGGTTTTTTTTTTCTCTTCTATTATAGAATGTAATCACCCTTTTTTGACCACTGTAGTCAGTTATTATAGTAGAATAGAATCTTTTGACTTTATAACTGAATGGAAGAAGGTCTAGGGATAAAGGGAGTAGGGGTCAAGTTTGTGTAGGGTAAAATACCAAGAGAGATCGTAGAACCCCCGTATACTAGACAGAATCTTTCTGTTAGAGATTTCATTTCAGATCATTCAGGTGTCAGGGTGTCCCAGTGGAGATGTCGAAGACATCGGTTAGGAGTCTTTCGGATATCACATCTCCTACGACCCCGAAGGGATCACCGAGTCGTCTTTTCTTAAACGGACATTACGACCTCTGCATCCAATCTAGGGACCCAGTCCTTGTCGGGGACCTCTTCCTTTATCGTTGGATGAGGTCATAACAACGGACCCTTTAGGGTGACTTTTTCCTCGGACCACCCGATGTCAGGTACCCCCAGTGTTTCTCACCCTGTACTGACTCGTTGATTTGTTGTTGTTATCTCTTACGATAGACGAACAAAGGAACCACCGAGTCTACCATTTCTTAGACGGACGTTACGTTCTCTGGGTCCACACTTAGGACACAGCCCTTCTAAGGGAGCATCGATGGGTGAGGTCATAAGAACGGACTGCTTGAGGGACCTGTCTCCTCGCACCGTCCGATGTTTGTTAGGTGTCCTGACGTTTCTCAGCCTAAGTCGACTCGGGGATTGTGCTATGATATGATATAGACGAACAAATAAAAAAACGTTCGGTATTTTCGAAAACCTTTTAGAGGAGAATTCGAGTCTCCTTGATGTAGAGTAGGGTGGAGGTTTCATAGCTCACAACAGAATGAATAGAAATTAAAAAAAATATATATATGTTCCTTCTCTGTCACATTGAGAAGGTTCCCATGACGTCCCTTACGGTCTTCCGTTTATTAAATGTATGAAAGGTTATATTTATTTTCATGGTGAATTAATATCATTTCTCAAAGATCAAACTTGTATTGGTATGTTTATTTCGGTGTTATCAGAGTCCTGTACCTACCGTAAAAGGTTGATAAAATGTTCTCAACTTTATGGCGAAAACGGACAACTCATCTTTTGGAAAGATGATTCTTCCTGTTTTTTTGACAGGAGGTGACCCACAAAATAGTATTAACCCCTCTTTTGTGTCGAGACTCTAAATAGTTGGGTACGACTGATTGGGGAACGAAGCCGTGACATCAACAGTGTAGAGGTCGGTCAACAGTAGTTCGAGACGTACTGACTGTTACCGTGTTTACACGGTAGAGGTCCCTTTTCTCCGTCGTAAGTGCTTTACGCGTTAGAATAGATTGTTTCGACCAGACGTCTTGGTCGCTAATCCCCAGCAGGATTTAGTTTGCATATAAAAATAAGTAAGAACTTAACACTTATATATACTTTTGTTCGACGTGTACTTGAACTTGTTTGAGACCCTCTACCATTCTCTATCCCTTCGGACCGTAGGATGTCAGGTACCCCAACGCTTCTTAGTCTGTGGTGAACCACTGCCTTGTCGTTGTTGTTGTTGTACTTTTGTTTGTAGGTTTTTACTGGTGACTCCTTGGTGTCTCGACACGACCCAGTAGAAGGACGGGAAGGCGTTATGTGTGTTGAAGGTTTAGGATTGAGTCTCCCCTTTTTTCTCTTTTTCACTTTATTTACTAGACGTTCACCTTACCTTGACCGACGTTTGGGTGGACTGGTATAGACTGTCCAAGCGGCCACCGTTCCCTGTGTTGGTCTGGGTGGTCTCAGTGTACAGTGTGTTCCCTTAGAAGGACGATTTCGAGTAAGTCGTCTCATGGAGAACCTTCGTCGGTAGATTGTCGGACCGTAGAGAAAATCTCCACAGACCTCTACCATCACGCACACACGGTGCGTGCGTGCGTGTGTGTGTGTGTGTGTGTATGTGTGCGAAGGGATAAAGAAGAAGAGGGAGTTAGGTAAGGGTTTCGATAAGGTCTAACCTAGAGTCCGTATTTGCGTTCACTTCGAAGTTATGTCACTTGTGTGTACAGGAGGTAGTTTCCGTTGGGTTCCAATCATTATGGTTTGGCTCACTTGTCTGAACGTACGTCGTCTGTGTACCGTTGGTGGCTTGTAGACTTCTTTTACTTTTGGCCTTTACACGAGTAATCGACATAATTCCAAGGGACGGGGTTGTCTGTGTGTGCGTGTGTGTGAAAGAGAGAGAGAAGGAAATGGCCAACTGTGTCTCGGTAACAGATCGTGTTACGTTCCTCACTAAAAGAATTTACATCTCCGTCGTTCCTCAAATCCTGTCAACGGACCGACACTTTTCGGTAAAGTGAGGTCCATTATTTATATAACGGATTGTCTCGTGAAATCGTAGGTGAGGTATTTTTCCCCGAGAAAGTTGAGGCTATCAGTCCTACCCCTTTACTTTATCTTTTCGCTCCGACAATCTTTCTTTCGTCCTCCCTCCTTTTAGTATTTCAATATTACACTTGAATACGAGTCTTTACAAGACCCAGTCTCGGACTATTAGCTGTCTAAAGAGCCCTTTCTTAACGGACCGACGGGAACCTCAATCACGTGACTAATTGATTCTACCAAAGAGAGACCGACCCAATAGGGACTTGATGAATGACATACACCCTTTACTTGGACTAAAGGTTAAGCCCTCAACCTCGCCGTCTCAAAGACACGGGTAAGTTTCCCTTATACTCGAAGTGGCCTCGCGAGTGTTTTAGAGTCCGTCCGACAATTGTTATAGTAGCACAATTGATTATCTTATTGGGATTACGTTGAGGTGAACCTCTTAAGTATCCGTGTTTGCACTTTCCTTTGGTCCTCTCACGGACGACTGAGTCGACAACATTATTACCTCCTTCTACTCTAATTTCTCCTTTCTTCTTATTTAGCACCATTAACTGTTTTTTATACTACAACACACCGACATTTCAGACTAAGAAAGACTTGTCTACAAAAAGTCTTCTCGTAAAAATAGAGCGGTACCACTGTTTTCGTTGGGTACTGGTGGACTCTAACTCTTAGTCAGGATTTTGCCCTTTCGCATACCATTATCATTTATCCCGTCGGTAAGGAGAGGGACCCTCTCTCGAAGAGGTCGTTCTTCTTGTAGTCAAACCCTTTTTGAACCCAAACAGTGTGACGGTGAAACCTCTCTTCTCCGTTGAACCTACAGGAGGTACAATGTTCGGTGTATTCCCAAGAAAGGAGCGGACCGGATCGGACGAAGGTTATGTCGGAGGTTGCAATGTAGACCTTCGGTAGTAGTACGGAACACACGGACGGACGCCGAGTAAAGGGACCTCCTCCGTAAGCCGTTACCGTAAAGAGTTAGTAAAGGGAAGGGGTCACCAAGAGTTCGTGGTCAGAAGAGTACGGTGGGTACATTAACGACGGTGTAGGGAGGGAGACGTTGAACCTGATGCTAAATTCGTTGTAAAAAGAATTTTGCTATGTGAAATAGAGAGTTTTCTGTTGAAAAGTGGTGTCAATAGTGAACGTTAATTACCGTCCATTGGTGTCTTTATATTTATTACGTAGGTATTGTTATACGTTATTATCACATTAATTGTGTTATAATTTTTTTTTTTTTTGGATTTACGAGAACGTAGAGATACGAAACGGTTTCTTTTTCTCTAATCGGTCACAATCTCTTCATAATTCCCATTAGGACTGTCGTTAAACCCTAAAACTGGAACCCCTTTAGTCTTCTTGACTCTCTCTTGACTTTTAAAAGTGTGTCCCTTTGAGTCTTGACGTATTGTAAGTCAGATCCAAAAGGGGTTTTAAGTAGAGACTACGGTGGTAACCAGCTACAGGTGTTCGACCATTTGTGTCGGTCTGCGATGAGTCAAATCTTCACAAAGTCTAAGACTCAGGATTTTGGAGTCTCAAGAAGGGAATCGACTGTCTTAATTTTCTCCTCTATTTTTTCGTTATTTTATTATCGAACTTGCAAGTAGGGTTTATGGACCAAATTATCATCGAAACTGTTTAGTTCCGGAATCAAGTTTTGTTCCGGAGGTTAGTGTGACACTTAAAACCAGTTGTATTTTTCTGATACGTCTTTTTTCCAGGACGAACGGAGGATCACCCGGTCAAATGTAAAGGTTTGGATTCCTTCCGTCCGTCTGAACCGAGAAGGAGGTATGACTGAGTAGGTGGTTCGTGTTTGAAGTCCTCGTGGTTACTTTGTTCCGGTTCTACCTTTTCCCGTTTGTTTCGATTTAATTTATGTTAGAAACCATAGGTTAATTCACGATAGAATAGGCAATCGAAGAATTGACTTTTTTTTTTTTTAACTACCTCTTAAAAAAATTATCAGAATGTCTCTTCTGTCCGAAGGGGTCACCGAGTCGATATTTCTTATACGGACGTTACGTCCTCTGCGTCCAAGCTAGGGACCCAGTCCTTCTAGGGGACCTCCTCCTTTATCGTTGACTGAGGTCATAACAACGCACCCTTTAGGGTACCTGTCTCCTGGGACCATCTGATGTCAGTGTTTCTCGACCTGTGTTGACTCGTTGACTTGTACGTGTGCGTGAGTGTGTCTTCCGTGAGAAAAAACGGTTGGATCTCAGGCAAAGGATCTTGACTTCTTTGTCAAGGACGATTGTAAGAATAGGTTCAAAGGAGTACCGTTACCCCTCTTGGTTCTCCACCCCTGAAGGAGGAGTATGACACAGGAGGCTGCGTGGTATGCGGACGTCTTCTCATTCTTTGACCCTCCTTCGACTCCTAACTACATTCATCCGAGTAACTTTCCTTTTCCGTGTAGAATCTGACTTTCCGTAAGGAGAGATGGGTGTCTGAAGGGAGTATTTTCTCTACAAACGAAATTCCTTTGAGAACACGGGGACCTGTATTCGTCCGAAGAAAATTACCGATTATAAAACTGTATCGTGTGTTGGTCTTCTCGACCAGTACGATCAGCTGTCCTCATATCAATCTCTTACTACTGTCTACCTCCGTTTTTAGTGTTTCCGTTCTTGAGGATTTCTCATAAAAAATTTCTTTCTAAACACTGGATTAAATTACTTCGGGAATTAAAAATTTAAAAACTTCGTCTTAAAAGTTACAGGTAAAAGGACAGAACTCTACTTTCACAGACTCTGGTGGAAAAGGATCGTGAGAGTTCCCCTAAAGTCATCAAAACTTAGGTTTTGTACCGTAGGTAAGGAAGAAGAAAATGAATGTTTAGAATGCCTATGTTGGTAAGTTAGGAGCACTTCAGTAACATGTGTTCAGGACATTCAGAAACGAACACCTTGAATTAAATTTCACCTGGACTTAACCGTAAATACAAATTTTTGAAATTTGTGAACCGATCCGTCATTCACCCTATTCTTCGGTCTTATACCTCCCGACGTAACACCTAATGTCTCTTGGTGTCTCCTAAAGCTAAATCCGAGTCCGTAACACCAGTCCTAACTAAACAACCCGTTGTCTCGACATGTGCACTGACCTCTTAAGTCCTTTAGTCGTCGTGGAACCGAGACGTCCCCGCGTAGATTCCTGTACACTTTACTCCACTTCTTCTTTTTCGGAAGACTAGGTCTACTTCAGAAGTAAAATGATTAAACCACCACCCCCCCCCACCCTTAGTTACTTAACTTTTTCTTAAAACCTATTTTAAGGTCCAAACTTTAAATGATCGACGGTGGAACCTGTTCAATGAATTTAAAGGAGTGGAGACAAGTGGGTAAACATTTTGGGGAAGAAGGGTCTACGTCCGTACAGTCAAAAATCTTTCATACGGGATACGTGTGTTCCGAATAGAAATATACAGGTGATAAGTTCTAGAATAGACCGTATGTCACCACGAGTCATTTAAACAGTTTCCTTATTTTCACTTGACTTACAACTTTGTGTAGAATTTTTTTTGTTTTGTTTTGAGAAACATCGGTCGTTTTATAAAAGATCTATATTACATAGGTTTCATTCAGTAGGAATTTTGTTCAATTATAGACGTGGACAAAGTCTACAGGAAAACGCCCAAGTCAAAACGATAAATCCACTTGTTTCTATAACTGTTAATGCTCACTCTGTTTGCTGTTAGGATTAAAATTTACCTCGGAGACAAAGGATTCCCCAAATGTTACGACGACTTGAAAAAAACTTGTATGTCCGACATTTTACAGTAAGTTTTCATTCAATTGTACTTTTGATCAAACGCGATGTGGACAATGTCTGCCGTAAAATTCTTTGACGAGAAAGGGACCTACTCCTACAACTGTTAGACAAGCTATAAAGAGGAGACATAGACCTCCCGTACACATTTATCAAAAGGTCTGAAGAGTAGATGTTTCCACTCTCCACAATTTAAGAGAAGTTCAATCTTTGGATTTAGGGCTTTCTCGGGGTTGTCGGGAGATCAAACTGTTCTGGTCTCAATAGAGGTTTCTCTGTCACAAACAGCAAGTCAGAATTCAGGACAGACTGACAAATGTTGGGGTTCCTGACGTCGTACGGTCCGAGGAGACAGGAAGTGATAGAGGGTCTCAAATGAGTTTAAGTACTGGTAACACAACCACTACGATAAATTGGTAGAATATAAGACGACAGGGGAAGGGGAAAACGGAAGTCAGAAAAGGTCATAGTGTCGGAAAAGGTTCTGTGTGATCACATTCGTTTCAGGGGTGGTCCCCGACGGGAATCATGACATAGATAGGAACTTTGGCGTCCCTTCAGTTCCCTTGTCTCATCCCTCGGGAGACGTCAATCCCACCTCTGTCGTTCTAATGCACACACTTTCTCTGACCTTTGTTCATTTTACCATCCTTTTGTAGTGAAAAATTTCGACCTCGTTGTTGGGTTCTCCTAGTTTCCTTTGAAAGTGACTTCGAACTCAAACTTACCAGACTCGAAAGGTGATCCTTCGGTACTATTTAAGAGAGGGGGAGTTTGTTTTAAAGTGTATGGGGACTCTTTGACGTTTACGAAAACCGTATCTTAGGCGGACCCGATACATGGACACTAATGTAAACCAAACTCTCGTCTGGTGTCGCGTAGACCCTCCATGTCCACCCAAAATAGAGACACACACAAAACCTATTTGTCTGTGTCGTATCTAAGGCCCGAGGTAGTGCTGAAAGATTGTCACCACGCAGAGTGTTACTTCTTAATGTCCTCCACGAAACTACAGTTTGTCTCCAACGAAGAAAATCCTTTTACCATTTAAATTGGAAGAAACCAAGTTTCGAGTCGTCAAGAAGGGCGTGGGGTGACTACACTTACGACGTTAAAAGAAAATAAGTGAAGGAGTTACTGAACGGTAGTTTGTGGATGTTCAGTAAAATGACGTCGTCAAACCAGGAACACTGTGGGTTTATCCTACCTCTTCTCTTTTTCTCTGTACCCCTTTTCTTTCCCTCCTCCCTCAGTCGGAAGTGAACACCCCGGGGCGTAGTGTTCGTAACTTAATTTTTATCAAACCCCCTGGAACCCATCCCCTTATCGACTTTGTCTGTGTGACGTAAAGTGATGACCGAGATTAATCCCGCCCCCTCCTTCCTCATTCCGTCCTTTATTTGTCTTCGTTGTTTTTCTAAGGTCGGACACATGTTTCTTCTGACCTTTGTCGGGAAATACCTGGAATCCTTTGGATTTCATTTCCTACTGTCACCAAGAGTTTCGGGTACAAAACCTCCGTCTATTGCAGAATTGGAGTCGTCCCAAAACAAAGGGAGGGGTCCTAGACTTAAATTTCTCCTCTACAAATGAATTCCTCCAGAAAAGGACTATTCTTTTTATTTGGGTGTCGAATATGTATAGAGACGAATTATGTTTATCGTATAAGTTTTACTTAGTGAACCTCGAATTCCACCAAAAACAAGGGAGAAAGAAAGAGTAAAATTGCGGAGTCGAGACTAAACGAGAAATAGTTTCCAACCACGTAAAATTTTACGACAGTTCGTAGTTTTAATTTACGAAGTGTCATGATTACTATAGGAACACTAATTCCCGAAACGGCAGTGTCTCTACGATTCTTGAGCCCACGACTATAATTAACGACAGAAGGTGTAGAGTGATTCCCTTCCTTTCCTAGGGAGGAGACTCAAAACGTGATATCGATGCATGCCATGGTTTGTGGTGACTCGTACAAAATAAAAAAATGTAATATGACATCATCATATGTCGCGAGTTGTCACGTGTCTCACGAAAGGATCTGTGTAATAGAACAAACTCGATGTAAGTCAGTTAGTCGACCCAATCAATCGGGAGACGATTAGGAATCCATTTTTAGTAATTACTGACTTAGGGATAGGTGGGAGGGAACTTGTAGTCACTACAACATTCTTCAGTCAAAACCTGGGGTATCGAATATCGACGACATAGTAATTATTGGTGGATCCGTGTAAAAGAGTATCAGTTCTTTACTTTTTGTTTGTTTGTCTGTTTTCCATACCTTTTTGAACTAATACGGTTTTAACTATGTCTTAATAAAAGGATAAGTTGTTCTCTGTATCTCGGTTTAAGAGTTAATTTCAGAAGTCTTCTGACTTAATTTCTTCAAGTAAATGTAAATTTATACCTTTATAATTATAATTAATTCGAATATGAATTTTACATACTCCCTACGGGAAAAAAGTGTATTTTACTAAACGTTCCAGTCATGTGTGTCTTGGATAAAATTTGTTTATTTTATTTCGTCTCATGTCATTGTAAGTGGATTCCTATATTGTCTGAGCATGAAGGTCCCTACCAGTCCTAGACTAAACCCCTTGTGATTACCGTGAAATTGATTCACTAAATTCTCGTTCTGAAATGTTTCACAAATTGAGTCTGAGATGAATAAAGACATCTCTTTACTCAGCGTCTAACAGAGTCTGTTTAAAAAATATCTCTCGATAATGGGTTTAAAATTTATTACCTCACACTATGTTAAGAATCCAGGTGCAATTCACAAACGTGTGTCTTCAACCTTGGAGAGTCCACCACGATCACCATTTCTTGGACGGACGATTACGTCCACTGTCTTCTCTGTTCCCAAGCTAGGGACCCAACCCTTCTAGGGGACCTCCCCCCGTACCGTTGGGTGAAATCGTAAGACCGGACCCTTTAGGGTGCCTGTCTTCTCGGACCACCTGATGTCAGGTTTCTCAGCTTCTCTCAACCTGTACTGACTTCACTGTCAGCACGCCTACGTGTGTGTGTGTGTGTGTGTGTGTGTGTGTGTGTGTGTTTATGTCTTCGACTTCCAGAACTCTAACCGGAGACCGATTGACGTGTTTGTACCCTCGAGGGGGTTATTTGTTGACACAGACCTTACCTCGACGATTCTGTTCCTGATATAAAGAATCTGAAGAAGTACACATCCTACCAAGTATACAGACTTAAGACCCGTTACCTCACACCCAACTTCACCACTGAGGGGAACCCTGGGAGGTAGGAGAGACTGGGCGGTAGACGGTCGAGGTACAACCACGGGCTCAGGTAGAGTCTTCACGGGGTAGCTGACAAGGGGAGAAATGGTGGTTGACGTATACTGGACTCATCCTTTATTAAAAGATAACACAATTGGACGATGGACTGTAGACCTTACTGTTGTCGGGTAAGACAATTTCACCTCGGTAAGTCCTTTTTGTCCCCCGTAAAAGTTTATGTCTACCGGACTCTAAATACTATCAAGACCAAACTAAATATTAAAACTGAAATACTACCACACTTTTACTACACGTAAGACAACTTTGGTATGAAACTTAAGACCTAAAACAAGAAAGGGACCCGACCATCTACTTGAGTTTCTTGTCAGGACAAAAAGTGAAAGTCATAAGTTATATTAATGTACTCAGTTAGTTGTGAAATAATATTTTGTCCGGAACACAATCTACTAAAACGGGTTATATTCACAAGACTCTTGTAAATCCTAGTCGTTCCGACTTGATACTACAAACCATACAATCCACATAAAAGTCGAATGTTACCCAATTGACCCCTCTTTCGGGTGACATTCAGCTCCTTCTCGATATTATTGTAATATATTATTGATGGATTTTATTTCATATCCTCATAGTACCGGCTGTCTTCTACCTCGACGTCAACTTTCGACGGACTTACCGGAGGGAGAACCTTTGAGGTCGAAGACCCGTGATTGTCACTATTCTCTCAGTGAGTAAACACGCTGTGACCGACTCACGACGCACCGTAGTCGTTACGGTCCTTTTCTGACGTCGAAACGTCTTTACGTTCTGTATTCGTGACGGGGGCCAGAGGCTTGTCTGACTTCAGACATCTTCGTGCTTTACGATCCGATTTTCTAAGTGGACTCGAACGAAATTATACTTTACCCTTTTCTGTCGTCTCAAGAGTTTTACCCAACCAAATCAAAAGGAAAATCTTTTTTTTCACATCAGAAGTAACGTATCAACTGTCGAGTGTGTTCATTTCTAAACCCGGTACACTTAGTCTCAATTTGTCTCTTCTTACCCGTGTACTTGTTTTTCTACGAAAACCGGAGGAGACGTTCCGTGAAAGCCTCTTCCGTTGCCATGGGGTGAGGTCATGAGAACGGACCTTTTAGGGTGCCTACCTCCTCGGACCATCCGACGTTAGGTACCCCAGCGATTCTCAGTCTGTGCTGACTCGCTGAAGTGAAAGTGAAAAGTGGAAGTACGTAACCTCTTCCTTTACCGTTGGGTGAGGTCACAAGAACGGACCTCTTAGGGCCCCTACCCCCTCGGACCACTCGACGGCAGATACCCCAGCGTGTCTCAGCCTGTGCTGACTTCGCTGAATCGTCGTCGTCGTCGTCGTCGCTCCGTGAAACTGTATGAGTTGTAGTAAATTAGAAACGTTGAGAGACTTTAGGTATCAATAGTAGTAGTCGTGGAAACTAAAAGATAAACCTTTGAGGACCTCGTGTTTCATTACTTTACTACGTTGGTTTCGATATTTCACTCTAAAAATTTGGGTTCAGACGGACTGAGTTTTCAAAACATTAGGAGAGAGGGATAGTGTACAGACATTTTTGTATGTGTGTCTTGGTCATAAATACCACGTTGATAAATTATGATACACGGTTCGTAACAAAATTTAGAGAACTTACCTAATTAAGTATATAGAGTGTTTATGGGAGACTCCGTTCATGGTGATAATAAGGGTAAAATGTCCAATCTTTTTATTCCATTTCTCTCAAACTTGTTGAACAATGTTCAATATCGAATACACCACTTAAGTTTTCAGTCCAAGATCCTCGGTCAAAGTGGGTGACTAGATATTTTAGGAGATCAAGATCAGAGAGGGGAGGAAAGTGACTATTCTTTAATCCCTAAGCTACCGATTTACGGTAGAAGAAGGTGTCGTAGACGACGTAGTCATTGTCCCGTTTAGAATCCAGACCATATACAATCCAAGTCCCGGTAGATACATGTGTCGACCTACGATCTTTAGGTCTCTATTTAATCCATATGCTGTAAACAATTATCTGTTTCATATTTCGAAACCCACTAATTAGGGGAGTATAATCTTGATGGATGTCTCGATTCTTCTCTTAGTCGACTTTGACTTTTAAATTAATGTTTTACTTTATTATCATAAACTTCAGTCCCTTCTTCATCTTCGTTTTCCCTTTGTCTAAAGTTCTTCCGACCACCACCAGATAAGAAACTGGACGAATGACCGGTGTATCCATAAACGAAACACTATTAAGTAACTACTATGTAAACAGAACAGATAAAAAGATATACGTATATATAAAGTGTTATTTTTCCAATTTTTTTATTTTCACGACCGATTCTCATATTTACAACCTTATAATTTTAATTATTGTCTAGGTAAGTGTTAAACATCAATTATGAAACCCCAATTTTTTCTTTTTTTGATTTTCAAGGTATTTTCTAAGTTCAAAAACGTTTAATCCCGAAAATATTGAAAAATTAGTGATACAACTTATGGACTCGGTATGTTGTTGTTGACAGGAACTTTCATTTCCCTGAAGGAACCACCGACCATTCACCATTTTTTTTTTTTTTTTTTTTTAAGGAAGTTACGTCCCCTGGGTCAAAGCTAGGGACCCAGTTCTTCTAGAGGACCTTTTCCATGACTGAATGAGTGAGGTCATAAGAACGGATCTCTTAAGGTACCTATCTCCTCGGACCGTCCGATGGTAGGTACCCCAGCGTTTCTCAGCCTGTACTGACTCTTTGATTGTGAAAGTGTCACTTCATTTACGCAAGAAATTTCCGGATAAAAGGAAAAATTTTATTGATAGAACTTAATCATAAGGATGTACCTCTCAGTATACTACTCGACATCTTAATACCTACAGAGTTACACTTTGGTTTCGGTGTAGGGGTCTTAACTGACCTCTACTGAAGCCTCCTTAGGTTCACAGAGAATACATCGTGCACACAGAAGACAAACCAGACTCTCGACGAACAAAATGAAAGACAAACGAATGATTCTTTAAACAACCGTCCAAGACAGTTCCTATCAGGTTGTGAACGGTTGTCTTTGTATCGTCCTAAGTCACATATAAAGGACAATTTACTCTTACGGTCAAACTCCGTTTGTTCTTTTGTTCAGAAAGGTGACCTTCCACTACATATTCTTAAACGGACTCGTTCTGTGGTAAAATTCTATTCTCTTACCACATTTCGATCTTCGTTGTCTTTTTTAATTTATTTATGAAAAAAAAGAGAGTTGTGGAGATCCTTCTTCTTGGAGGAGTAACGTAGAGTCATACGACCTTTCACAGACAATATTTGAGAACAACTTTAATAAAATATCTAAAGAACGAATCTATTTTGTTTCTCGGGATCCGTTATATAAGGAGAGATACTGACTGTTACGGGAGGTTTTAATTAGACCTTAGGCTTTCTACCACAGTTCCTTTTCACAAGAGGATAACTCGTCTTCGCGTCGTATCTCTCACCTTTTCCTAATAGACGACACTTGGTTCCTAAGACAAGGAAATCGACAGTTCGGGTGACCTCTCGAAGTCCGTAGGGTTTAGACCTTTTATTTTCGACACGACACCCGAAGTCCAAGAAGACAATGAGTCTGTCGACGATTAGCAGGACGACACAATCCTTGGTTACTCTGTTACGACATTGTAATTCGAAAGACTGTAGCTTCCGTAGATCTAGGTAGGGGTTAATTTCTACATAATTAGTGTTCCTGAGATTTTCGGTCCTACTATCTACGTGGGTCATTTAGAAACGAGAACGGAAAATGAAAGTGTGAGTCCAAAGATGTAAATGTCCGTCTTTACGAATTTTCGGATGAGGTCTGTGACTGGTTATTGTTCGGAACAAGTAATGAGAGATAGTCTATCTGCGAACTGCTAAAGGGTGCATACGGACTTTTCGGAAAGTCTTCCTCCATTCTGTAACTAGTAAGACGATTCTCAGACAGACGACGTTATTTATCTGGGTGACACCGACAACAGTAGAACTGAAAAATTCACACTATTGATTAAGTCCTCCCACCGAAACGGTGAACGATGTCCCTGTAAGTTTAGTAGACACATCAATTTTGTTGTTGTTGTTTTACGGGAATCTATTTGGATCCTTTGGATCATAATTATTATGATTGCTGCCCGAAGAGTCCACCGCGATCACCATTTCTTCTCTACACCCAACCTCGGGACCCAGCCCTTCTAGAGGACCTCTCCTTTTACCGTTGGGTGAGGTCATAAGAACGGACCTCTTAAGTTACCTGTCTCCTCTAAACTCTCGATGCCAGGTGTCCCAACGTTTCTCAGTCTGTCTTAATTACACTGAAGTGTGCATGTTATGATTACGATGATTATTAGAGGGATCCAGTACCGGGGTCACTCTCACTTATTTAATACTGGGTCTATGGACCTTGTTGTCTTTTCCCATACCTAACCTACTTCGGGGAACTTAAAACACGAAACTTTAAATACAATTATTTTCGGAGTTCAATGAAAAAGTGTAACCAAAGGTAAAGTGTTCCCGTGACTACTATCGGAATAATTTAAGAGGTAGTTTCCCGTAGTAGGTATAGTAAACAATACTTATTCATTCGACCATTAGTTGGTGTTTTGTTTCCTTTTTATCGTTTTATTTTCGTCTCTCGGATTGACGAAATAGTATCTTCGATTCTTAGGTTAAAGAGAGAGAGAAAAAAAAGCAGGAATGTATATTAAAAGTATCTTCCGTAGATTAATGGTATTATGTTTTATTTCTCTTTTTCGTAGTTGTGTACTCCGAGTACATTGGAGTTTTTTCGTCACAAGTGGTAAGACTCAATTACGTTTAGAAAAGTTTAATCTAAGGATAAAAAAAAAAGGACTCCAATTACTTTGAGCTTTCTCTGTTCATATTATAAACGTTCCACGGTCCAACCACGGTCGAGTTCCTTGACTTCAGGAACCGAAAGTTACCTCGGACTTATATAGTACTTATTGAGGAAAGGGTAGTGACAGAGTCACTACCAGGTGACAGAAGGGTCAGCTTTCTATCCTTCAGTTAATCACAGTGAATACTACACTTGTGGACAGCTGATTCTGGACCTGACTCTGGTTAAGGTAATGGTGTCGGTGAGTTACCGACGGTCTACTGGTCCGGAACCTGGTGAATACTATATCAGGTCTCTCTTCTTCCACTGGATTTCTATCTTTCCAGGTCTCAGGGTAATCAGTAGAGGACTCGGTAGTGGGTTAAGGGGTAGTGTATATGTCAACCTTGTTCTATAGATAAAAAGGATTATCAATGAAATTTTCTGGTGTACTCGACAAGTTTTTTCTTTTTCAGTACCACCGCGATTTAACTACTCTATTTGAGGTATCTGCCATTCGTAAACGTCGTCAGTAACAATAAAAATAGAAACTTTAATGAAAAAATTATTGAGTAGAAAGAAAGACAATAATGTAAAACTTTGTGTATCCGTCTTTTCTCTTTCTTTGTCTTTACTTTTGATAGACTGTTTCTTATTTCACCTCGTACTTTAATATCCGATATCGACTAGTCACTGTCCGACTCTGTCCGTCTCCTTTGTAACGTTATGGCTGAGACCAATGTTTAGATCGAGGTTTACACCGAACCAACTTTCTTGTTGTTGATTTATAACTCATAACTACCAGTGTCTGGTAAGACGAACATCTCATCTAACGTCAATGCTCATCTTTCTCTCTCTCTGTCTCTTTTTGTCTCTCTTCTGGTTAGTCCACTTCTGGACTCGGAGAGGTAGAATAAAAGTCAGATCAAAGTAATATACCTAGTACCATACCTTCAGACCCTTCCAAGACTTGCGTCTCTTAGTTTTGAGTCCCTTGTTCTAGGTACTTGGTGTCGTACGACTCCTTAACCCCAAATCATGATGGATTCCGCTCGCTGACTCTCCTCTATGGGGTGCAGGTTCCAGTGTCTTTGGGGTCATTCTAACATCCGTGACTCTCTCCCGTAGTCTCCTGTCTGTCTGACTTTGGTGTTAGTGTCTGTTGATTGGTTAGATTAGTGTACCTGGTGTCGGAACAGATTGAGTTACTTTGATCCTCGGTACGACACATCCCGGTGGGCTCTGTCTGCCCAGTACCGCCTCTCAAGACTGTTTTACACCAGGTGACCTCTTCCCTTACCGTTTGGTAAGGACATAAGAACGGAACTCTTGGGGTACTTGTCATACGACGACGACGACGACGATTCAGCGAAGTCAGCACAGGCTGTGACACGTTGAGGTATCTACCTTCGGATGGTCCGAGGTGGCAGGGACCCTAAGAGATCCGTTCTTGTGACCTCACCCAACGGTAAAGGAAGAGGTTACGTAGTTTCACTTTTCACTTTCATTTCAGTGAGTCAGCACAGGCTGAGAACTGTTGGGGTACCTGACGTCGGATGGTTCGAGGAGGTAGGTACCCTAAAAGGTCAGTTCTCATGACCTCACCCAACGGTAACGGAAGAGATTACTTGGTATATTTTTCCGTTTTTCTATCCTGTGACTTTCTACTTGATGGGTCTAGCCATCCACGGGGTATCCGATGACCTCTAGTCACTTCTTTATTGAGGTCTTTCTTACTTCTCTGTCTCGGTTACGTTTTTGTTATGGGTCGATACCTGCACAGACCACTATCTTCGTTCCAGACTACGACATTTCTCGTTATAACGTATCCTTGGACCTTACAATCTAGGTACTTAGTTCCGTTTAACCTTCACCAGTTTGTCCTCTACCGTTCTCACTTGCAGTTATCAAATTCTTAGTCGTTTGATTTTACCTGACCTTACCCACTTAAATTGAGTCTACTGGTAATATAAATGATGATACCCGTTCTTAGGGAATCTTCTTTACCTCATCGGCAGTATCAGTTGTTCTCAGACTTTACGTCATGAATCTACGTTAGAGTTTTTACTGTCTTACTAGAGAGAACCAAAGGTTCCGTTTGGTAAGTTATAGTACCATTAGGTTCAGATACGGGGTTGGTCATTACGACTTCTTCGAATACAACTTACCAAGATACTTCTGGATGTTCTGGAAGATCTTGATTGTGGGGTTTTTCTACAGGAAAAGTAATATCCCCTGATCTTACGTTTTCATTCTTCAGTTCTTTGTAAACCTCATTGACTGTTTAAACCGGAACCTCATGTCTTACTTCGTCCTGTTTCCGATTATCTCAAGACGGTTCTCTTGTGTGACCAGTATCGTTTTTGTCAGAACGTTGTTGTGTTCTCTTCTGAGATGTGTACCTATAGTGGTTTTAGTCTAACTGATATAAGAAACGTCGGTTTCTACTTCTTCGATATATGTCAGTCGTTTTTGTTCTGGCCCTCGACTGACACCAAGTCTAGGACTTGAGGAATAACAGTTTAAGTCTGAATTTGACTTCTTTCATCCCTTTTGGTGATCTGGTAAGTCCATACTGGATTTAGTTTAGGAAATCCTAATATGTCACCTTGACTCTTTATCTATGGCCCCTAATCTATACTGTCTGTTTCACGGACTTCTTGATACCTGTCTCCAAATACTGTAACATGTCCTCTGTCCCCAGTTCTGGTAGGGGTTCTTTTTCTTTACGTTTTTTCCTTTTACCGATAGACTCCTCCGGAATGTTTATCGACACTTTTCTTCTTTTCGTTTTTCGTTTCTTCTTTTCCTTTCTATATGAGTAAACTTACGTCTCAAAGTTTCTTATCGTTCCTCTGTCTTCTTTCGGAAGGAGTCACTAATCACGTTTATTTATCTCCTTTTCTTATCTTACCCTTTCTCATCTCTAGAGAAGTTCTCTTAATTTCTATGGTTCCTTTGTAAAGTACGTTTCTACCAGAGTTATTTCCTGTCTTTACCATACCTGGATTGTCTTCGTCTTCTATAATTCTTCTCCACCGTTCTTATGTGTTTTTTAGATATGTTTTTTCTAGAAGTGTTGGGTCTATTAGTTCTACCACACTAGTGAGTGGATCTCGGTCTGTAGGACGTTACACTTCAGTACACCCTGAATCCTTCGTAGTGATCCTTGTTTCGATCGTCCCCACTACCTTAAGGTCAACTCAAGGAAGTTTAACATTTTCTACTACGAGACTTTCACGACGTAAGTTATACGGTCGTTTAAATTTTTTGAGTCGTCACCGGTGTCCTGACCTTTTCTAGTCAAAAGTAAGGTTAGGGTTTCTTTTCGTTACGGTTTTTTACGAGTTTGATGGTGTGTTAACGTGAGTAGAGTGTGCCATCATTTCATTACTAGTTTTAAGAGGTTCGGTCCGAAGTCGTTATGCACTTAGTACTTGAAGGTCCTTGAGTTAGACCAAAATCTTTTTCGTCTCCTTGGTCTCTAGTTTAACGATTGTAGGTAACCTAGTAACTTTTTCGTTCTCTCAAGGTCTCTTTGTATATAAAGACGAAATAACTGATACGGTTTCGGAAACTGAAACACCTAGTGTTATTTGACACCTTTTAAGACTTTCTCTACCCTTATGGTCTGGTGGACTGGACGGAGAACTCTTTAGACATACGTCCAGTCCTTCGTTGTCAATCTTGACCTGTACCTTGTTGTCTGACCAAGGTTTATCCTTTTCCTCATGCAGTTCCGACATGTAACAGTGGGACGAATAAATTGAGTATACGTCTCGTGTAGTACTCTTTGTGACCTGACCTACTTCGTGTTCGACCCTAGTTCTAACGGCCCTCTTTATAGTTATTGAAGTCTATACTTTATACGTCTACTATGGTGAGAATACCGTCTTTCACTTCTTCTTGATTTCTCGGAGAACTACTTTCACTTTCTCCTCTCACTTGTAAGTCTTTTGCTTCTAGTACCGTATACCAGGGTAGTGAAGTACCGTTTATCTACCCCTTTGTCACCTTTGTCACCGACTGAAATAAAACCCCCGAGGTTTTAGTGACGTCTATCACTAACGTCGGTACTTTAATTCTGTGAATGAGGAACCCTCCTTTCAATACTGGTTGGATCTGTCGTATAATTTTTCGTCTCTGTAATGAAACGGTAATGTAATGTAATGTAATGAACGGTTGTTTCTAGGTAGATCAGTTCCGGTATCAAAAAGGTCATCAGTACATACCTACACTCTCAACCTAATATACCTTTCGACTCGTGGCTTCTTAACTACGAAAACTTGACACCACAACCTCTTCTGAGAACTCTCAGGCAACCTGACGTTCCTCTAGGTTGGTCAGGTAGGATTTCCTCTAGTCAGGACCCACAAGTAACCTTCCTGACTACGACTTCAACTTTGAGTTATTAAACCGGTGAAGTACACTTCTCAACTGAATAAATTTTTCTAGGACTATAAACCTTTCTAACTTCCATCCTCTTCTTCCTCTATTGTCTCCTACTCTACCAACCTATCGTAGTGACTGAGTTACCTGTACTCAAACTAATTTGAGACCCTCAACAACTACTTGTCCCTCCGGACCACACGACGTCAGGTACCCCAACGTTTCTCACCCTGTGTTGACTCACTGACATGATTTGACTTCCTTCGGATGTAAAATAAATATCACTTTAGTAAGAATGGGTCAAAGAACTACCGATACATCTGTTCGTGTTTCTTCACTGACCATTCCCCTCTCATCGCTATGTCTGTGAAACCCAATTTAATGTCACTCGTGGTACACTTTTACGAAGGATATGTTTATCAGTGGTGTACGACACAAGAGTTTTTTGCATCGGTACTGTACTATAAGAACGTCCGGAGTATAGACTTTGAGAGAGAGAAAACCGGAAAGAAAAGTTTCGATACTATCTCCAATCTTTTTCCTCGTATTAAATACTTATCCCTAAAATTCGAACCCTTAACCGTTGATATTTTAATAAAAAAATTTAAAACCCCATAGTCGGTCTTTGGTTTGATATACACGGTCTCAAATTTAAGGATATCCGTAATATTCTGACTTCGACTCTTGTTGACTCTACACTCTGAAATTTTACAATAATTCCGGTTACCTGCAGAGGTTGACCTAAACACGAACTCTTAGGTTCTACTGAAAACATCAGTATTTCTTATTCTTTCTGACATAATCCTTTAAATATTAACAAAATTCTGGACTAAAAAAAAAAAAAAAATCGATCTTCCAAGTGTCGTAGAGTAACCCCGGAAAGATTGTCTTGAACGATTTCACATTTAAAGTTATAATGATCGAGGTGGGTCCTCAGTTAGATATTTATGGTTTTTCTGGAATAATTTTGTTGTAGAGTGGGTCTTTATCAGGGTTCCGTCCCAGAGATTCTTTCTATAACCTTGTCCCGAGGTCATGTGATCCCCGACAAAATGCCTAAAATAAAATACACACAAGATTTTAGTCTTCCCTCTTTCTTTTCTCTTTCTCTCTCTGTTCTTTCTCACTTTCGGTCGTAAGTTTCTTGAGTGTGTCAATTCCAATATGGGAACTTTTCAATTGTCACTCTACGAAGGGTAAATAGTTCGAGTGGTTTGTTATGTAAAAATGTAATATGGTTCTAAGGAATTTATATAATGGTCAGAGAATCTGAGTGTGGAAATACTCAACTGATTGGTCGTTACTACATAGGTTCCTCCCGACACTCGTGTTGACTGGACAAAATTTTGGATACTGGTGACAAGACCAATGTTTTACTGTGAGGCACAAGTATTCCGTTCTAAGACGATATGAACATGAAAAACGAAAGTCACTTTTTTTTTCGTTATTTTTAGGACTAATGTATCACATTACCGGTAGGATGAGGACAAAATTTACCCTTCTTTACTCTATAACAATCGTTATTCTTGAGGGTTCAGAGGTTTTAGTGGGAGGATCGTTCAAAGGATTTTAGAACGGGAGATCTTAGTCCTAGTCAAAGTCGTCCAAAGTCACGTCTGTTCCCGAGGAGGTCGTTGGGAATCCTAGTGGACGTTGGAAGTATACTTTTTTTTTATTTCAGAAACTAATAGAATTACCTTCCTTGTAAGCTAATTCGAAAGTCGAGCAACGTATAAGTTTTATTGTTTATAACACATGTTGGAAATTTTGTAGTTACAAACCTAGTTTTGTTCTGGGTCGAATAAAAGACGAACGACATTTAATTCGTTTGTACGATATTATTTTTGTTTTACTTCCTTTTTTTTTTAGTGTCCGGACAAATATACAAACGGGACCGAAACTATTATCCTGTACCTCCTTCGACACGAGAGTAGGTGAAAGTGTGATAATACGAGTTTTATGTGTGAATGATACGATTTTTTTTCCCCCTCCCACCAAGTCCTCCGTCTAAATACCGAACGTCATGCAATAGATCTGTTGTCGTTGAGAGGTCCCTCGGTAACACTCGAACGGGGAAAGTCACAAACAAGATTACCTACCTACAATAGGTTGGGACAATGTATGTCGCTTGGACAATCTCTGTCCAGGGATAAATCGTGGGTGACACTTCACCTTCGATGTGTAAATTCACAACAGACGTGTTTTCACCTTCGTCACTGTCTAAAATAAAAGAACCCGAGGTTTTTAGTGACACCTGTCACTGGTGTCGGTACTTTAATTTTCTTCAGACAAGGAACCTTCTTTTCGATACTGTTTGATCTGTCACATAATTCTTTGTGTCTGTAGTGAAACGGTTGTTTCCAGGTATATCAGTTTTGGTACCAAAAAAGTCATCAGTACATACCTAAACTCTCAACCTGACATTTCTTAACTACGAAAGCTTAATACCATGACCCCCTCCTCCGAGAACTCTCAGGGAACCTGACTTTCCTCTAGTTTGGTCAGTAAGGATTTCCTTTAGTTGGACTTATAGGTACCTTTCTTGGTTATGACTTCGACTTCGAAGTTATGAAACCGGTGGACTACACTTCTCGACTGAGTGACCTTTTCTGGGACTACGACCTTTTCTAACTCCTGTTTTCCTCTTCCCCTACCGGCTCTTACTCTATCAATCTGTCGTAGTGGTTGATTTACCTGTACTCAAACTCGTTTGAGGCCTTCTATACCTCCTGTCCCCTCTACGACAGGTACTCCAGTATTTCTCAGTCTGTGTTGAATCGGTGACTTGTTGTACACGTGTATTGTGCCTGTTTTCCAGGGTCTATTCTTTGAAATGTTTGTGGTTGAGGTGTCGGAAACAGTTTCTCAGAAAAACTGGTTTGACGGACTCTTTAAGTACACGTATCTACGAGTCATCCTTCTACGGTCCGTTTTTCCTCACCGGGTGGGAAGGAGCACAAGGGAGGGAAGGGAAGGGAAGGGTCCATACACACGATCAACGACAGCACAGGTTGCAAAACATTGGGCTACCTGGTATCGATGGTCCGAGAAGACAGCCGACCCTTAAGGGCTCTGTTCTTGTGTCCTCACCCAACGGTACGGAAGGAGGTCCCCTAGAAGCTTTGGGTCCCTGACTTGGGTCCAGAGGTCGTAACGTCCACCTAAGAAATGGTCGACTCGATGGACCCTTCGGTAAGGTTCTCACTGTCATTTAAGGATAGTAAAAAGGGATATTCTATAGAATCTATCTAAGACAAAATCTTTCATCGAGGGCGCAAAACAGTATTTCGTGGATTTCGTGTCCTCTCGGTGGTAGCTCGAGGAGCTCGTATCCGTCTGGTTAGATAGTCTTATCCCTTTCTTCCTTAAATTACAGTCTCGACAAAAAAGTCGATACTCAGATGTGACCGTCGGTAAGACAACTTACAAGTCTCCAAGGTCGTGAGACCCATGATTGGAGGTACACACCCTGTGTTGTAATCACTACAAAGGGTCACTTTCGGTACCGAAGTACTCTGTTTACTACAGACCCTAGTTGAGAGAAAAGGACAGTGACGTCAAAACCCTGTTGGATACCTTTACAAACCCCGAAGGGTCCGCCGTAATCATCATTTCATGGACGGACGGTTACGTCTTCTGCATCCTCTGCGTTTAAACTAGGGACCCAGCCCTTCTAGGGGACCTCCTCCCGTACCGTTGGGTGAGGTCATAAGAACGGATCTCTTACGGGTACTTATCTCCTTGGACCACCCGATGTCAAGTATCCAAGTGTTTTTCAACCTGTGCTGATTTAGTTGAATCGTACGTACGTACCTTTGTAAAACATAAAATCCGAGTTCGATTCCTCCTTTTGTTTACAAACAACCACAGACACGTGTGCGCACATACGTGTATACGTGGACACATACACAACCCCCACTCTTTTCATCCGTCACCCTCTTCTAGGTAATTTTTCTTCTCTCTCCCTAAAAATTATGAATGTCTTTATCGATCCATTCCAAACGGATAGAGCTGTCTAATTTCATATTTCTTTTTTTGTTTTGGGAGTACTTAGATTGACTTCTGTTGTGTGTTTTGCGGGAGAATGACATATGGTCGGACTTTTGTCGTGGGCCTGTGACTCAAAGTCTCTTCCGAGACATACCCCCCCACTGTCTCTGTCCACAAAATTAATCAGGGACTTCTCAATTCTACAGCGGTACGTCCTAATCAAGACGTCGTGTCGAGAACCAAAAGGGTTACAAATTTCTTTTTTTTTTTTTTTTGAGAAATTTCTGTAGTCATACCCCAATTACCTTCGGAACTATTTTCAAAGAGACCTAGAGAAATAACTACGAATTAACGTTCGACCTGCGATCTCTCAGAGAAGACCGAGGAGACTCCTCTGTAAGTAAGTCGGTCACCCTCAGTGTTGACCTATTAAATCTTCGGGCAGGTTTTGGAAACGAGCGGGACACGAAAAATAAAGAGGAGAGTCATCCCACGAATAAAGGTTTAGAGAACTACCAAAGAGGTATCCCACATTTTCAACCGCCATGACAGGCTTCGTTGTTCGTATATCGTGACTTCTTACTTTTTGGGTAGTCGTAATTCTGACAGCTCACGAATCACTTACGACCACTTTCCTAAAAAGTAAGAGTGTTTACTTGTACACACATACGAATCCATCCTGTCTTCCCCTTTTCCTTTAGTCCTTTTTATTACAAGAGCCAAGACCTATATATTTATTTTGAAAGCAAAAGAATCTCACTTTATAAGTAGAGAAATTTTTACGTTGGGTTAAAAATGAATATACGTCATTAATGGAGAGTTGACATATCTGTATGACAAACAGACAAGATAAGTCAGTCGGAACTTCGACCTATTAAATCCTCCAAGGAAACCTTCCGAAGATAAAAAAAGAGGAGTGGTTCTAAACACCGAAGGTGGAACTTATGTTTAAGTACCTGAGAGTACGGTGTACGTTCTTCGACATTGTAACAGATGGGATAATCAAACACAATAAGAAGTAATATTAGTATTAATCACTCGAACGAACACCGTTGTTATAAGGTGTCTGTACTTTAAGAAAATACACACTTGAATCTTAGTTCTCTAACAAGGGAATTTTTTGTTTTTGACATAACGTACAAAATTTTTACATGTAAAGGATCCGTAATACTTGATTTGGTCTTCGGGAACCAACCTAGTCTTTACAATTACTCTTTTGGTGTCGGTCCGCAGAGACTTCGGGTGACACACGAACAAATCCCGATGTTCCTGGGACCATGTCTTTCCTGAGGGGTCAGTCGAAGGTGGAATCTCCAGGATGCCTAACGTATGGTTGGTGACTCCTACATATTGGTTAAAAAGTCGTTTTCAAGAGTTACTTTAACTAAATATTAAACAAACTTTTTAAAACTTTACACGGAAATCCTTCTAAAGACTGAATATCTAAAGTGATCAAAGTAATTCACTAAAAAAAGGAAATGTAAAGAATCCTCCTTCTTTTTCTTTTTTGTAGTAACTGAACTCTAGTTTCTGTTTGTTCTACAGTAGAGTCACTCCCTCGTTGGAATTTTTCGTCGTTTCTACTAATAAAAAATTTTTACGACGGTCGTAGATCCTTGGTATGTTGTCACGGTTCTTACGTACAAAAGTTCTTTTGGCCTTGTGACGGAAGAGTCTTATCAGGTGGTACCCGGTGCAAGATATAAATTTGGACTCACAGTCACCCCTTTCTAAACACCATGTTCTTTCGTTTCCGGACAAACTTTAGGATTGACAAAAACACTTAAGAATAAGTATCTCAATTTTGGAGATCTTTTCTCCAACAGGAGGATTTATAGTATCAACAAGTTTACACTCTACTTGGATTTACAATTAGGTGGAGTAGGAAACGGTCTCTGCAAAGACTGTTTACTGTGGTCATAAAGTCATAGAGTGACCAGGAAAAGTTGATGTCGTCTCCCCATCTCTAAACTTCTAAAGGTTTATTACTAAAATTTGAAGAAAATTCCGTTTTAATTAACCTATAGACGATCTTCGACCCGCACACTAAAGTGTAAATCAGAAGTGGTATTTGTACACTCCTATTTTGTTCTACTATACTACACCTATTACCAATTCTTATACCTACGACCCTGAAGGGACCACCAGATCACCAATTCTTAGACAGAAACAAACCCTACTTATACATATATGACAATATAAATTTTACCTATTGGTTGTTCCAAGATGACATGTCATGTACCTTGAGACGAGTTACAATACACCGTCGGACCTACCTCATCTCAAACCCCCTCTTACCTATGTACATACCTGAAGGGTCCACGCCGATCGTCATTTCTTGGACAGACGGTTACGTCTAAGTTTCTTTCTTTGTGTCCTCCCGTACCGTTGGGTGAGGTCATGAGAACGGACCTCTCAGGGTACCTGTCTCCTCGGACCGTCCGATGTCAGGTATCCCAACGTGTCAGTCTGTACTGACTTCCCTGAACCACGTTACGTGTACGTCTATGCACATATACATATACATACCGACTTAGGGAAGAGACAAGTGGACTTTGATAGTGTTGTAACAATTCCCCGATATGGGGTTATGTTTTATTTTTCAATTTTTTTTTTTCTTAGACAGAAAGTCACGTCCCTTGGATCCAAGTTAGGGACCACTCCCTTAATTCTAGGGTGTACGGTACCCCGTTCATTCAGACGAGTGGTGTCGATCTCTTTCGGGTATACGGTGTCACTTCTGGGTCGCGTCGTTTTTTTTTTTTTTGTTTTTGTTTTTCATCTTACACCTGAGTTTTTCAGTTAATGGAAGGTTACGTTCCTAACCGAGACCGGGTGACGAACTGTAACATTTAATTCAAGACCCCCCCAACCCCCCCCCTGTGTCGGCGTGGGTAAGTAAATGTATAACAAACGCCGACGAAAACGAAATGTTACGTCTCAACATATGAACGTTACAGGATAGGAGAACTAAATCAGGAGGCCTCGTCCCAAGTTGTCTGAAAAAGACCTTTCTAGATCTACCGTTCATACAAGTGTCCGTAGAGACGGTTCCCTTGAGGTGAGACAACACCAAGACCTTTTCGTCGGAATCCGTCGTGTGTGTGTTCCGTCACATGGAAACAAAGTTGTTTTAAAGAAATACCTGTGAGTGTAAACTTACAATATATCAAAGGTTTAAAGTGTTTTGTAATAATACTAATAAATAATAAGAGTCGGGAACTTTCTTTTCTAAGAATTCCCCAAAGTTTCGCTCCCTAGTTCTAAACCCGAGACCAAACGGTTTGGGACGAGATCTTGTGATTGACGTCCTCTATTACTTCCTGTCCCTTCGGACCACACATCGTCAAGTACGGCAGTGTTTCTCAACCTGTACTGAGTCGTTGACTTGTTGTTGTTGTCGGCAAGGGTGTTAGTGGTCCTGACACAAAAGACGAACAATTAAACTAGAATTTGGTGTATACTCCGGGTGGGTCTTGACAGGGGGTGGGGCTTATTACCCGGTCTTGGTGAGGTCATACTGTGTGAAGTAGTGGAATGGATAATCAGGAAAGACTTTAGAGATGAAAGGAGGACAAACAAACGTACAGATCCGTATGAATGTGTTCTCGGGGAAATAGTCTGTGGACGTACGTAGATTCTCCGTCCTAAAATATATGACTTTAATTCTTTCGAACGTTCCCGAGAAAGGTTTCGAGAAGAAGTAAACTATACGCGTTGAGACATCTAAGAAGGGGACTTTAGTGTGTTTTTAACAGATCCGAAGTCTGGGGTGTTTTGGACAAGGTGAGATGGTACGGACCTCGTGTGACGGAGTGTGTTAACGAGATTCTACAAAGGGAAAGAAGGTGGTAGAGGAATTTCGACTCGAGAGTGATAGACATTCTGTCCATCGTTAATATGGGTCACCCCTACTCTTAAGGGTGACGAGGGGTAATAGAGTGAGTTTATTGTATTATACGGATTAATTTTCTGCCGGTTCTTTGTCTTACCCTTGTCTCCTCAACTCATTATTCTCTGTCATCCGGAGAGCATCAACCAATAAAAGAAAAGAGATAAGTAATAAAACCAAAATAATTGAAATAGTGATGAACTGTTTTCTCCCAAGTGACCAACAAAAATGACATTTATTTACACAATTAGTTGTCTACCCACGACTTATAGACACGACACGTGAGCATACCCACGACACGTGACCGTAATATTATTCCAAGGACGGTGAAATAGTGGCTACACCACAAAAGAATGTCAAAAGCATTGCCAGGTAGGATCTCTTGTTCCGGTCAGACTGTTCGTCGTGGTTAAGTAGACTACCGTTTCGGGGATCCTAAGAAATGTCCTCCTGGGGTTTCCCGGAAAATATTGTCAGGTAGGAGACTGTTGTCGCGACTCTCGGGACGTTAGGGTCGTGTCTCACTACCTTGGGTCGTTTCTGTCCAGCCGCTACCTTACGGCTTTCCCCCTGGAACGATACTTCAGTACTTTAGACAAAGAGTTTATATAGTGATCTGGTCTCAAAGAGTCAGAACCGTGGTACCTGACAAGTCCGGTCTATAAAGAAACAACCCCCCTCCCGTCATAGTAAACGTAATGTCCTACAAATCATCGTAATGACCTGAATTACAACATCTACGTTATTCGGAGAGGGGCGAGGATCGAAACTGTTGACTTTTTACAGAGGACTGCAAACGGTTTACAGACCTTGTGGATATGGACGCCGTGTCTGTCGAACCTTCCTGACTCCTCTCCGTTGTAACTCTACGTAGGACTGTCAAGTCGACTTCGTGAAAACCTTACACAAGGGAGAGAACCTTACCGGAATTCTCGGTCAAATCTTTGTAGTATCCCTTTGATTTGAAAGAAAGAAGTTCGGGTAACGAAGACCGATGTTAAAAACCTTAGTGTCTTAAAATCTTAATCTTTCGTAGAATCTCTAATCGATCCAAGTTTACTAATGCGTTAGATGACTCATAGCCTTAAGTAGGTTTAGGTCACAATTCTCTACAAAGTAGTGGTCCTGTCCCGTCAACCCGGAATCTCTCCAATAGTCTACATAAAGGAACATTTCCCGTAGATCCTGTCGTCGTATACGTTCCATTTTCAGTTTTCATATCCACAGGACCTATGTGACACCCCAATCATCTCTTATACTCGGTATCTCGAAGTGGTCTTGAATTTGTTTTGTTGGATCTCGTATCGGGTCGGGGTCCCGACCCTCTGACCACCCCCAAATTCCCCACGTCTCAGCTTTGACCAAACCACGATTATAAGTCCAGATGACGACCGACGGTAGTACCTTAAAAATCGTGTTTGTAGGTGTAGAGACAACGAACCAGTCCTTTTGGAACAAAGTAAATATGTCGTAAAGAGAGAGGATCCCTGTGTAAGACATAAGTAAAGGGAGTCTACCGGGTGAATTCATTTTCATTTGACTTCCTTTCAGTAGATCTTTTGTTTAGTGGGTCGTCAGTCTGATACGTAAAAAGTATTCGTAGTTTTGGTAGAGAAGGATTTGTTTTCTGCCTTGTCAATGGTCTCCTACGTTCTACCTCCTTCCTTTTGTACTCAAAAGTTCCCTTTAGAGTAGAACAAGGAAAACCTGACGTTACCTCACATCGCTCCCTCTTACAGGTAAAAGAACACACTAGAAATGGATGCCCTGGTGAAGTCGCCGTCGGTGTAAGGGCGAGGAGAAGAGTTGAAAGGAAGTAGAAGAACCGTACTCCGTCCCCCACCCCATTACCTCCTTCTCTCAAACCCTCTTCAGTAGGGGACGACGAGAGACTAGACGGAGGACCGTCTCGTAGATAAACCCACTGGACTCGTCTCGTCCGAAACAGGACCGTCCCTCGGTCGTCAGTCGGTCGACCCGATGGGACAGGGACCCACTGTGTCCCATTCACAGTGGTCTCAGTCAGGCAAACCGGTGTCTATGTTTCGAGTGTAGGAAAGTAGTCGAGTAGTCGTTATTTCGACCGTGAAAACTCAAGGGAAACAGAACAGGACGGAAAATAAAGTTAACCCAAACTTGAGTCCTCCCCTCCTTTTCCCACGATAATCGGGACATTCTGTGGTTGACATTCTGACCCCAATCCTACCGAATTTATTGGTGTACTCTTGTGGCTAGGTAAGTGTGAGATATACGGTCGATGAGAGTGTTGATGTGGTGTAAGTGTTGATGTTCTAGTTTCGGGTTAATCTGGCGGTAGAGATCCGAGTCTATGAGTCTTAGACCAGAGTGTTTTCGGTCAATGGATAGTTAAAATTTCTTTCGTTGAAAAAGGAAAACCTTCGTACTAAGAGGGACCCAAGTTCGTGACCGAGACTGTGCTCGAATCCACTTAAAGCGGAAGTATCACGACAAGTTGACACTGTCAGAGTCACTGCCACTACTATTTTGGTCCTTAAGATCCAAAATACACACAAACAAAGATTTATAGAATGGTCACTCTCTTTCTTGGGACACTTTGTCCTGTTTAACGTCTTAGGTACTTTGAACCACCTGAGGTCCACCAATTTCGATTGTAAGTAAATAAGATACATAAGGAATATCTCACTCTGTAGTGACGGATATCTCCAGGGATTCCTTAAATTAAATTACTTTACTAGTCTTACTGTCGTTAATCTTATATTAACACTCATTCATTTATACGTACCCCCTTGAAACTATCTCAAATACCGACGATGTAAGTGGGCCTTAAAAACGGGATGTAATAATTAGACGTGATGATACTTCTTTCCCAAACAATTAGTTTCTATTTGGTAGGGCTACTAAGACTTAATCATTTGTGGTTTTACCGTAAACACGGAGCGCCGTCGTATTACTCCGTTACGACACGTGTGTCTGTTGAGAGACGATTCACCTTCGAGAGACCGGCCGGTGTATCCTCCAGAGAGGAATGGCTTTTTAAAGAAAAATTAAAACTTGGAGAAGGGTGGTAATGGGAAGTGCTTTTAATTTTATTCCTCGATCTTAAAACAGGACAAGTCGTTTGTCAGACCGTCCTGACGAACGGCACCGTCTCTTTTAGAGCACAGCCTCCTTAAAGGACAAGTGGAAAAAGGATCTAGATTTTCTTAATGTGGATGTAAAAATTATTTTGAAACTGAAACAAAGGAAGGGAGCGTATTGTAAAGACGTGTAAAAGGAGAAAACCTCCTAAAGACCGACCAGAAGGAAGACACGAAACACGGAGGACCGAACCATCCCCAACTGTATTAGGGAACCGAACTTAGGAATCCATGTGTCTCTTCAGAGGGGTGTTTTAGACACCCTCGGTTCGGACGCGAGTCGTGTAGAGGATCTCCGACGGGAGGTGGTTTGTCTTACTAAAGACATGTCGACTCCGAAGTTTTCCAAGGAAGGATCATAATTAGGGCAATTCTTGTGTTTCATTCATTCAGTCACTTCAGCGAGTCAGCACAGGCTGAGAAGTGTTGGGGTACCTGACATCGAATGGTCTGAGGAGACAGGTACCCTAAAAGGTCCGTTATCATGACCTCACCTAACGGTAAAGGAAGACGTCGCCTAGAAGGGTTGGGTCCCTAGCTTGGGTCCAGAGGGCGTAACATCTGTCTGCGAAATGGCAGACTCGGTGGTCCTTTCAAGATTTCAGCTCTACATGACCACCCTTCGGTCTTCCCATACCCCCCGTCTCGTATGACTGACTTAGTATTTTGTCTAAGGGGTCCCCAAGCGTCTGGTGGAAGGGTCGAGGGACCTAGAGTCTGTAATCTGTAGGATCCAAAGACTCCTAGATACCCGTTACAAAGGTAACGGAAGAAGGTTTTCGGTTGATTGTTTTCCGACGGTAAGTCTCAAGAACACTACGATAGTTTTGGAGGATTTAGTATGATGGGTAACATTTCTTTATTTTGACCACTGGCATGTCACGAGTGTAGGAGTTTCACGTCTTTATTTTCCGTTTGTGTATTGGTCTCCTGGACAAGTGTGGTGTATATAATTTTCTGACCAGTGTAGACACATTGACTTTGACGGAAGACCCTTCCGAACGGAAAGGTCTCGGTCAAGTTTTAGGTCAAGGGAGGAAGGGCGGGGTAAGAATTGAAAAATAAATAAGATCTCTCAAGTCCCCTTTCACTCTTTTCTTACCGAACCCTAACCTTATGACCTTATCAAGAGTGATATCTTAGTTAATCATGTCTATATAAAATGAATTGATAACTCACGTGAATGACTTTGTAAGTAAAATCTCTCTTCACCTCGTTTTCCGTTATCCCAACAATCGTTAAATATTAGGAAAGGGTCGCTTCACACAACAAGAATTATCGAAGTGTTTACTTGTTTGGTACCGGGAAAGAAGGAGGTGGGGAAATTTAGGGGTTTTTATTTATTGTCCCTCGGCCGTTGCACTTTGTACACCATCTTTAGGTCTTGCCTTTTAATCATACTATTTCACACCTCTCACGAAACACCCTTCTTACCCTCATTGACCCAGTCCTCGTCTCGGATCTTTAGATCTAAGGGTAAGTGTGAAACCTTTTAGACTATAAGTCCTGACCTATTGTCAAGACTTTACTTGAGTCGTCTTTGTGGGGTCCTTGTCTTAGACAAAAGATCAGTAGACGAAATCTTCTCTTTCACACGTCCTTTACTCCGTTTAATTGAGAGGAGAGGGTGGACAGGCCATACTTACATTGATACTTTCACCGAGGTTTGCGTCCTACACAGTTGGTGTGTCTAGTTCGAGGGGTAATTTGGTAAGTAACAAGTGTCCGAATATCCCGTTAAGATTGTCTCTGGATACAGTTATAATTTTTTTTTTTTTAGTTTTGATGTCGACGATTACAAAAACAACCTTTTATGTTGTTTCACATCGTGAGACGGAACGATTTTTAGTCAAAACATAAGGATTTATTAGACATTTACGTGACTATAGGTTGGTACTGAAACACTAATTTTTCCGGTTCTGTGTAGGGAATGTACTCTTCAGGTCGTGTCTCACTGGGTTAAATGGCAGTATACAAAAGTTGGTCACAGGATCTGAAGTAAATAAGAGGTGGTGGATCATGTTACGTACGATATGTCAACCATGGGTTTTTGTATAGACGACTTACTTATTTGTAGGAAGATTCATAACAAACATAATATTATGTTGAGTGTAAATGCTAATCTAGGGACATTAGATTAGCATCAAGAATCAAGAACAACGAATCAAGAAGAAGTTCCCGTCTTGAATTCGTCGTTCGTGTCTATAGTTGTATTCGAGAAAGAGATATGTGTAAATCTAGGATGTTATTTCACCTACACTAAGGATGGACGAACCAAGCACCAGTGTCACTGCCTGTGCCTAACCAGACCCGATCCCAATATGAACCTGTGTGGTAAGTGACGGGTCTAAAGTTTGCACATCAACCATACCCGGTCCTCCAGTCACTACCTCTGGAACCACCAGAAGTCCGGCAAGACGACACCCCACATCACCTGGGGTGAAGGTGTCCCAGCCGTGAACGACCTCAGTGGACGAGGTGTGAAGAACGTGTGTTGTAACATCCTTTACAGGACCGCCGGTGGGCACAAGACTCCTGACGAGGTAAGGTTCAAGTGTCTGCAGAGTAACTGTAAACTTTAGTTCAACTCTCCTCGTCTACCACCCGGACCTCCCTTTTTTTTTGTTTTGTATGATAGTTTGGTTCTTGACTTTGCTCGGAAAACCTTAGAGAGTCTTGAATATAAGAAAAGACGTCGATATTCTTTATTCTACTCGGGTAAATCGTTTCTTTCGGTATTCGTTTAATTCGGTCGTTTTTAGTAAATTTTCTCGTTATACCGTCTTCCGACAGACACACTCACAGTAAGAGAAAAGACATGTTTATTTACGTCGTCACTGGTCTCTACACTTCATTGAGATATAGTTTATCCGATGTTTGTCGAAAGAGAGATTTCACTGGACCGATAAAAAGAGTATTGAACAGATCGGAATGAGAATAGTAAACTTTCTACACATGTGTTAACACAAAGATCAAGGGTCCCGACGACGCCCTGAGACCATTTGATGATCAATATATGGTGAAAACTTCTATTTACTACTAAGGATTCATGTCACACAATAGTTATACCTTATTTTAATTGACTTACCGTATCTATAGGGAGAAGGCAGGCTGTGTCGTCAACTCTCAATTTGATAGACACCCATTAATCATCCTTGACCAAATCGGACCGACGTCTCTTCAGTTTCCATGTCAACAACTCTTTAGAGTTGAGGTGTCGTCCTAGCACGTTTCCACGGGTTTAGAGGTACCGGACTAGAAGTCGACTGGTCCCGACGTGGTTCGGGAAGAGTAAAGATGACTGTAGTTTCCAAAGGTTTTATATAGACCACCAGTGCTAAGAAAACTTTGTCTTGACTAACGTTTGTTATATCATGAATCAAATTTTTATCATTGTTATTTATTCTCGTGTCTTGGGAGAGCTAAGAATGACATCTAATCAGAGATCCGGTTCTACAATACTTTGTTCGACGGAAGTCCCTCTTCTTAGTCCTACCCTCTCTTTTCTCCCCTAAAAGGACTAGACTGGGCTAAGATTTCCAGATTTTCTACGGACGGTGTGAGATTACTTTTTATAACTAAGTGACGTTGTTGACCCTTCAAGAGAAAAACGAAGGGAGAAAGGGTAAAATCAGAAGTTTCTTTTCTTGGCTTCATTCATAGTTACTTTTTAACTCTGAAGAACGAATAACAAAGATAAGACGACGATTAAATGAACATTAGTAACGAAAGTCCCTTTAGACAGGAACAATGAGTCCTTTTCTTTCAATTTTCCTTCATTGACCGTCCGAAGGAATAGATCAGTTAGTATTACCTTATATGACAGGGTCTGATCGGTGACGGTCTCTTAAGCTACTCCATTGAAATACTTTCTCCTCATTATGGGTCATAATGACTCAAGTGTCACTGCTTACCGATTTCCTAAAACCATCATTATAACTTGTTTTATTAAGTAGAGGAAAAGAAGAGTATGTTGAATTAACTTCTGACATTGTCCCATCCGTCCTGGAGGGTTAAAGGAACCTCTGATTAATGACTGTTGGAGAGAGAGAATCACAATTCTGAACTAGGGGTAGGATTCTTGGAATTTTCTTTTTGTCACGACATTTTAAAGACAATTTCCTGTTCTGACGGGGGTGTCTTCAGAAGTCTTTATTTACGTGTTTAAAGAAAGAGTAAATCTAAAATTTAAATAGAGAAACCAGGAATCATGTCACTCACAATTACAAAAAAAACTTATTGTACTAATCTCGATAAACTTTATTGTCTGTGAATCCCGGTCTATTCTACGATTTCTAGTAAACCGACTTATCAAAGTAAAATATCTACTCCTTTAACTCTCGGTCTTTCACCTCGACTATTATGACTTTCAAGCACGTTAGATTAATCATTGTCTCAAGCTGATTTTAGGGTTTCATGATTGAGGGTGTGTCACCCCAATAAAGGTGTGACTCCTATTTTATTGTTGTTTTAGTCCTCGAAGGTGGTTTCAAACTTTCCGTTTCTGTCCTTTTTCCTGGTTCATAGAAGTTAAAACAAGTTTAAGACTCTACAAAGAACGGTAGGATCACTTTGACTAACGATCAGACGACGATTTCAACTGGTGTCGAACCAAGTATTTTACCCAGTTCGGTGACCAAGAATAAACCGACACTGAAAGTCCCAATTTATTCTCACTGAGAATTTAGGTAATTGGAGGAACGGTTCCAAGGATCAGGTGAAAGTGTACCCTTTTACACTGTGTTACTTAGTTCGTGACGTCTTCGTTTTTCAGTCATTAATCATACATCCTGCCTTGTACCGTCACAGATTTGTCTCTTCTTTACCTCGTCTTTTGATTTACCAGTGTCCTGAGTCTCTATATTGTGACGGTGCACTTTTTTTTTTTTTTCTACGACGTCCCAAAGTTGTACGTCCCGACCGTACTTTTGTTCTGTGTCAGGCCTTGTCGGAAGAAGGAGACCCGTCACTAAGAATTTCTTAGATGGGACCTCGTCCACGAGTTTCCTCCTGTCTTGATTATTCGTTCGAGTCTTCAAGTTGCGACGGAGGTACTTACCAAACCGCTTAAACATGACGTCAACAAAGTACAAGACAACGGTGTTCCTCACTACCGAGGTACCACCGTGTCAGCGTCTTTAAACTTTTAACCTGATATTGACCTCTAAATTCCACCCCCCTTACTTTATTTTCTTTACACATGGGTTATACTAACAACCGGATGTATTCGAACCCCTTTCTGTGGACCTTTTCCTTAAAATATTTAATTTGAGTAATACCACCAATATAATATAGACACAAAAGGGAAAAAAAATTTTTAAGAACGGTTGATATTCTACCATTTATGTAGTACACACAAAAGTATATATCCCTTTCTAGTAGAGAAGGAGTCTTTCCTTCCGTGTAATAAGAGTTCTTTTTACTCTTTTTTCGTACCTGAAATTATGTCGGTTTTCAGTCAGACCCGGTTTGTCAGTAGGAATTGTCGTCGAAGAATTTTATTAATGGATATCTCTACTGACTTCTCAATTTTTATTCGTAGGAATCGTTGTACTTATCAAGAGTTATTTGTGTTCCGTAGGTCTTCCCTTTTTTTGAATGTAAAAATGTATGAATTTCAAATGTAATAGAAAAAAAAGATATTCATGATTTTGGCTCGTCCTTGATACCTGTCTAGGGACACCGGGGTCGTACGTAAAATATCCTTTCAAAATCGGTCGGAGGACTCGGAAGGAGTTCAAGGTTTGTCGTTTAGATTAGTCTCTTCTCTCTTGCGTGTCTTTGTTTCCTTTTGTCAGTTCGTTCTTTTTTATTATTAGTAAACCGGTATTTTGTTTCAGTTCCTGCAAATCAAGGAGGAGTCAAGTCAAGTCAGTGACTCAGCACAGACTGAGAAACGCTGGGGGTACCTGACGTCGTGTGGTCCGGAGGGACAGGTTGTGGTGAGGGTCTCAAATGAGTTTGAGTACAGGTGACTCGACCACTACGGTAGGTCGGTAGAGTAGAAGACAGTAGGGTAAAAGGAGGGTGGAAGTTGGAAAGGGTCGTAGTAGTAGAAAAGTTTACTCAGTCAAGAAGTGTAGTCTACCGGTTTAATAACCTCAAAATCGAAGTCGTAGTCAGAAAGGTTACTTATAAGTCCCTACTAAAAGAAATCTTACCTGACCAAACTAGAGAAACATCAGGTTCCCTGAGAGTTTTCAGAACAGGTTGTGGTGTCAAGTTTTCGTAGTTAAGAAGCCGTGAGTTGAAAGAAATACCATACTGAAAGTGTACAGTGTACTGCACTACCTAGTACTTTTTTCGGTATTACCTTTTCGGTATCGAAACTGACCTACCTGGAAACCACCGTTTCATTACAGAGACGAAAAATTATAGAACAGATCCAATCAGTATTGAAAAGAAGGTTCTTCGTTTACAGAAAATTAAAGTACCGACGTCAGTGGTAGACGTCACTAAAACCTCGGGGGGTTTTATTTCAGACAGTAACAAAAGGGTAGATAAACACTACTTCACTACCCTGGTCTAGGGTACTAAAGTCAAAAGAGTTACAACTCAAAATTCGGTTGAAAAAGCGAGAGGAGAAAGTGAAGGTAGTTCTCCGAGAAGTCAAGAAGAAGTGAAAGACGGTATTCCCACCACAGTAGACGTATAGACTCCACTGACTATAAAGAGGACCATTAGAACTACGGTCGAACACGAAGAAGGTCGGGTCTCAAAGAGTACTACATGAGACGTATATACAATTTATTCGTCTCACTGTTTTATGTCGGAACTGCATGAGGAAAAGGATAAACCTTGGTCAGACAACAAGGTACAGGTCAAGATTAACAACAAAGGACTGGAGATGTGTCTAAAGAGTCCTCAGTCCAGTCCACCAGAGCATGAGTTTATAAAACTTCTTAAAAGGTGTCAAACAACACTAGGTGTGTCAGTTTCCAAAACCGTATTAGTTATTTCGTCTTTATCTACAAAAAACCTTGTAGAGAACGAAAAAAGTTACTAGGTTGTCTACGACCGTTAAACTAGAGACCAAGGAGACGGAAAATATTTATGTCGTACTTGTAGACCTTCAAGTGTCTAGTGCATGACAACTTCGGACCGACCCTCTTAAAACTCGTAGTGAAACGATCACACACTTTCACATTCACTTCAGCGAGTCAGCACAGGTTGAGAAACGCTGGGGTACCTGATATCGGATGGTTCGAGGAGATAGGTACCCTAAAAGGTCCGTTCTCATGACCTCACCCAACGATAAAGGAAGAAGTCCCCTAGAAGGGTTGGGTCCCTAACTTGGGCCCAGAAGGTGTCACATACGTCTACGAAAATGACAGATTCGGTGGTTATTACCAGTTATCGCACACTCCCCTTACGTTAACACGCCATCAAACTCGTAAGAAACCGAAACGGAAAGAAACCCTAACCTTACTTTTGACTGGAAAAGGTCAAGACACGGGACTACTCAAAAGGTTTGAACGACTTTATAACTCACGTCGTGAAAGTATCGTAGTAGGAAATCCTAGACTTTACCGAGTTGACCTTAAGGTAGTGGAGATGATCGAAACAAGCATCACTACGAAGGATTCCGGGCGAATTGAAACGTAAGGTTCTACAGACCGGGACCCACTCACTAGTGTGGTAACAGTAATAGACCCAACACTTCTAGAAAAAACATATCAAGAAGACACATAAGAACGGTGGAGAAGAATTATAGAAGACAAAGACAATACAGGTATTATAAAGACAGGAAATAACACGGGTAGTAAAGTACTTATCAAGGGAACCATAGAGATTAAAAGAACTTCTCTAGAGATCAGAAAGGGTAAGATAACTAAAGGAGATCCAGAAACCTAACCAGTGACCCCTTCCGAATGAATAGAGAGGAACGATAAGAAACCTTGAGACGTAAGTTTACCCATATAGAAAGGAAAAGAGGAAACGGAAAACGAAGAGAAGAAAAGTGTCGATAAACATTCCGGAGGAGTCTGTTGGTAACACGGAAAAACGTAAAGAAAAAGAACCCCTACCAGAACTAGGGCCGGAGGACGTGTCATAGTGTTTGGAATCAGGTATCAAGATTTTCCGTGAGATAGTCTAGATTAGGGACCTTAGATAAAGAGTGAAGATTACGTATTAGTATTGTCTAAAACTAAATCCAGTATGTACTTACCAGATCACCGACAGGGATGGAAGAAGTTAAATTCAGACTTAAACTGTTATTCCTAGAGTACTAGACTCGGTGTCAGTCAAGGGCCAGAACAAAAACGCCTGACATATCTCGAAGAGGTAATAAACCGACGTTTCTTATATTAGTTAGACTAAAACCATAACTGGTAGACCACTATAGGTACACATCTCAGAAGAGAACACAACAACCTTCTCCCACAAACGATACTGGTCACACAAGAGAACCGTCTTGAGATAATCGGAAACGGGACGAAGTAAAGTATGAGCTTCCGGTTTAAACGGACAATGAGGTCCATAAAGAACTGAAGACTGAAAACGTAAGATCAGGGAATATTACTTTTCCTGTAGAAAAAACCCACAATCAAGATCTTCCAGAACATCCAGAAGTATCTTGGTAAGTTGAAGTCGAAGAAGCCAATGACCAACCCCGTATCTGAACCTAATGACACTATGACTTACCAAACAGAACTTTGTTTGTCTAGTAAGACAGTAAAAACTCTGACGTAGGTTCATGACGTAAAGTCTGAGAAAACAACTGATATTACCGATGAGGTAAAGAAGATTCCCTAAGAACGGGTATCATCTATATTACCAGTAGACTTAATTTAAGTAGGTAAGGTCAGGTAAAATCAAGTCAAGTCAAGTAAAGTCAGTGAGTCAACACAGACTGAGAAACACTGGGGTACTTAGCGTCGTGCGGTCCGGAGGGACAGGTAGTGGTTGAGGACCTCAAATGAGTTTAAGTACAGGTGGCTCAGTCACTACGGTAGGTCGGTAGAATAGGAGACAACAGGGGAAGAGGAGGACGGGGGTTAGGGAGTGTCGTAGTCTCAGAAGGTTACTCAGTTGAGAAACGTACTCCACGGGTTTCATGACCTCAAAGTTGAAATCGTAGTAAGCAAGGTTTCTTGTGGGTCCCGATTAGAGGAAATCTTAGCTGACCGACCTAGAGGGACGTCAGGTTCCCTGAGAGTTCTCAGAAGAGGTTGTGGTGTCAAGTTTTCGTAGTTAAGAAGCCGTGAGTCGCAAGACGTGTCAGGTTGAGAGTGTAGGTATAAAATCAAGTGACTAAGGATTTTACAGTCACAAGCGAGAACGGTAGAGGACAAGCTGGTGAAGGTTAAAGGGAACTAAAAACCTGGATTGCGAGGTCCAAGGATACGTCATAACGAGAAATATTGTAACCTGAAATGAAGGTAGTGATCAGTGTAGGTGTTGACCCACAACACCAACGAAACCGAGGCATAGAAGTAAGGTGTAGAAGTACACAAGGAGGAGTTTTCTCCCTATAAAAGGATTTGGCATTGGAACTCAAGACGTCTATGTTTGGGAGTAGTCCATCTTCAATTGACGTACCTCTGGTATTCGTGATCTGGAGTCTGGTTAGACTTAGTCTTCTAGCTACTGACTCTAAGACCTATGTAATGGGACAATGGAGTGGTAGTTGGTTAGTCTCTTGACTCGTACTCGACTAGTGTACGGGGTTCTGGGAGAGGGAATGTGACAGAACTCTTTGAGAAGGGAGTCACAAAAACTCACAATCGAGAGGTAAGACGAGTGAACCACGGACCAATATTTACGACATGAAAGAAAGTGGTGTTGAAACACAGTCGTCTAAACGAAACGGCACCCAGTCCGTTCGTCCGTGTACAAACCAAACCATTCTCGTATAGATCTATAAATCCTTAGTAACTTAAAGACTGTTTACTAACGGAAAGAGTAGTCTTTATACGGGTGGAGAATTACAGAGGTTAACGTATATACTCTAAATATTAATTCTCTCTATTAGTATGATAAATTAAAAGATCAGAGATATAACTACAGTATACATTTGTGTATGGTTATAGTCCCTCGACATCCAGTAACACTTAATACAAAATACATAAGGGTTTGACGGGGTGATGACCGGACTTACATCCTGACCGTTAATAGGACGAATATAATAAAGGATAAAGTCCCGTCGATAGTTATAAAGACCAAGAGAAACTTGTACTTTCCTATTTTTCCAGAACGAGTTCGACCAAAATCTTTTCCGTCTCCTTGGTCTCTAGTTTAACGGTTGTAGGTGACCTAGTACCTTTTCCGTTCTCTCAAGGTCTTTTTATAGATAAAGATGAAATAACTGATACGGTTTCGGAAACTGACACACCTAGTGTTATTTGACACCTTTTAAGACTTTCTCTACCTTTATGGTCTGGTGGAATGGACGGAGAACTCTTTGGATATACGTCCAGTCCTCCGTTGTCAATCTTGACCTGTACCTTAGTTGTCTGACCAAGGATTATCCTTTTCATCATAAAGTTCCGACATATAACAGTAGGACGAATAAATTGAATATACGTCTCATGTAGTACTCTTTAAGACCCGACCTTCTTCGTGTCCGACCTTAGTTCTAACGGTCCTCTTTATAGTTATTGGAGTCTTTACGTCTCTCGAAGGGACCACCGAGTCTCAAACTTCGTAGACGGACGTTACGTCCTCTGGACCCAAGCTAGAGACCCTGCCCTTCTAGGGGACCTCTTCCTTTTCCGTCACAAGAACGGACCTCTTAGGGTACCTACTTCCTCGGACCACTCGATATCAGGTGTCCCAACGTTTCTCAACCTGTACTGACTCGTTGAAGTGAAAGTGAAAGTCTTTACGTCTACTGTGGTGGGAATACCGTCTTTTATTTCTTCTTGATTTCTCGGAGAGCTACCTTCACTTCTCCTCTCACTTTTTCAACCGAATTTTGAGTTGTAAGTCTTTTGATTCTAGTACCGGAGACCAGGGTAGTGAAGTACCGTTTATCTACCCCTTTGTCATCTTTGACACCGTCTGAAATAAAAAGACCCGAGGTTTTAGTGACGTCTACCACTAACGTCTTTACTTTAATTTTCTGTGAATGAGGAACCTTCCTTTCAATACTGGTTGGATCCCTCGTATAACTTTTCGTCTCTGTAATGAAACAGTTGTTTCCAGGCAGATCAGTTCGGATACCAAAAAGGTCACCAGTACATACCTACACTCTCAACCTGATATTTCTTTCGACTCGTGACTTCTTAACTACAAAAACTTGACACCACAATCTCTTCTGAGAACTCTCAGGGAACCTGACGTTCCTCTAGTTTGATCAGGTAGGATTTCCTCTAGTTAGGACCCACAAGTAACCGTCCTGACTACAACTTCGACTTTGAGGTTATGAAACCGGTGGATTACGTTTCTCGACTGAATAAACTTTTCGGGGACTACGACCCTTTCTAACTCCCATCCTCCTCTTCCCCTACTGTCTCCTACTCTATCAACCTACCGTAGTGGTTGAGTTACCTGTACTCAAACTCACCTGAGACCTTCAACCACTACGTGTCCCTCCGGACCGCACAACGACAAGAACCTTAGTGTTTCTCAACCTGTGCTGACTCACTGACTTGACTTGGTTTGTATGTAAACTATAGACAAAGATAATGTCAAACATACTATCGTCTTAACTACAGAAGTAGTGAAGGACCACAAAGTATAATAGGGATCAAGTATCGTTCGAGTTATCGACAAACTCCTCAGTACTTACTGACCAACCTTTATTCCAGGAGATTACGTAGAAGATAGGGAGGTGGATGTTACGATAAAATTCGGACACTTAATTATGTCCGAAAAGACCCGATTCAGACATAATCGGTCGAAAAGTGTATGTCTAAGTGATGGTAATTCGGGACATTACCTCGTAGAGTTACATCGATCAAATTAAGTTCAAAGAGAAACGATGTTAAATTTTTGTGAGGCTTGTTCATCCTTCCCGATACGTAGTAGATCTCCACCACTGTAGACAACCCTTCCTAACACCTCGGTGTGTTAATAAGTTCTTTATGGATAACACAGGTCAAAATGAATGGACGAGATCTTCTTCCTTCTTTTTCTTTATAAGACTAAGTAACACTATGGAGGGACCTATCCCTCCCCTTCCCCGTACTTTAATTTCTCCCTTCCTTCTCTGATTTCTTTCAATTTATACCTATTACACTCGAAGTCCTCTTACCTTTACATTCGTAGGACGGGAGAAGAACAAAAATATCGAGGTATTGGTCGGTCATATTGACCTTTAAATTTTACACCCGAGACAGATTCGAAACAATTAAACTGTTACAAAAAATACTGGAAAGAAAAAGGTAGAACTAAAGTCCACTACTAAAGAAGTTCGTTCCTTGATACCGTTTGAAATAGAGACTTCGTTCAATTAAAGTACCCGGAAAAGGAATAATCGAAAATATCTTAATACCCAAAAAAAAGAAAGTTGAAATGAAAATGTTCGTTTTAATTCTGTTAAAATAAAAAATAAAAAATCTACAAAAAGAAAATAAATAAATAAATAAATAAATAAAAAATAAAAAAAAAATAAAAAATTTAAAATTTTAGCTCTCTACAACACCCCTCCCTCCACCCTCCCCCCAAGTACAAACCCTTGCGTACATTCTTAATTTCATTCTGTTAAAATTTATGTTTAGTTAGTTCATGACTTGGTATAAATTTCCCCATTATTTACAGGAGGGAAATGTAAAAACCGAGAAAAACATATTGGACGAATTATAAGTATATATTCGGATTCCAAGATAGAAAGAAGTAGTTTCTTACCCAGACCGTACGAATCGATAAAGTTTCAAGAGTACAAATCTTACGGAAAGTGTAAAATTTTTATTACTTGATTGTCTTTCTTCGTTTTCAGTTTACGTTATTAGAAATTGAATGATTGGGAACTATTGTCACAATTCGTTCGAAGAGACATTTCCCAGTCTATCTATCAGTTATAAAATCCGAAATACCCGATATACCAGAGAGACCGTTTACAAGTTGAGACGTACCGAGAACTCTCGTTGGTGTCTGTTGTGGATTTTTTACCCATACTGACACAGGTCCTTTTAAACTAAACGTTTTTGTTTCCGTCAACTTAAACTAAAAGTTCGGTATCAAATGGTTCGGGACGATGTCTCTTAAACTACCCTCGTTTATAGGAGAAGGATCTTTCTAATAGTGGTTACTAAAACGTATCTTAAGATCCCTAAAGTTCGTATGAGACTTGATTAGATTCCTCTGACGTGAGTACTAAATGTGTGAATATGTTCCGGAGAGTCTAGAACCATCACCATTTCTTGGGCGGACGGTTACGTCCTCCGTATTCTCTGAACTCGAACTACGGACCCAGTTCTTCTCCTCCTCCTCTCCTCCAGCTCTTCTTTTACCGTTGAGAGAGGTCATAAGAACGGACATCTTAGGGTACCTGTCTCCTCGGACCACCCGATATCAAGTACCCCAACGTTTCTTAGTCTGTGTTAACTTGTCAACTCGAGTATACGTCCGTGTCCAGTCTATTGTTGATACCGAAGATTTCAGGTTTAATGTGAATGTAAAATACTGATTGTTTCCTTATTTTACGTCATACAGAATACCAAATACAAAGCCAAAAGAGCAACGAGATTTTCGTTACCGGGGACATAAAGAACGGTGACACCTATCTAAATTGCTTGTAGGTAAACGAAGCGACCACACTTTATGAAAGACATAGCGTGTCGTCCATGACCACCTTCCACGATGTCACCCATTAATAGTAAAAGATCACCCTACAGTTGAACGTAAGTCGGCTGTCCTCAAACTGTCGCACTTCAAGGGTCCTTTGGTTTCGGTTTAATGTCGTCTTCGTTTCTTGATGGCGCAGTATAGTACAATGTAGTATTTTCTTTAAGACTAGAAGGAATTGGATGGTGTATGAAAGGAGACCCTTTTCTGTTCGAAAGTGTGATAGATCTCCTTAATTCGCTTACACTGTAAATTCTTCCCGTTATAAGGTTCGTAGTTTCTTTTAAGATCATTAAGGTGTTTTGTATTAAGAAGGGAGAACACCTAATCTTTAAGGACTCACTTTAAGGACTCATCAAGTCTTTTATACGAACTACCGAATACGGTCCTAAATTTCATCTGACAAATCTGTAAGTGCACTTCAGATGTCCTTGGAACTATTTCAGTAAGTTTTTCCAGTCGGTTATGATTTGGGTTTTGGTTTTTTACGGAGGTCACACTTGATTCGCAAACCACATTTGGTAGGGTACCTTTCAGATCCAGTCTCATTGACGGTGACCCGTGGAATGTATAGAATGAGGTTTCAGTGTTTAGTCCATTTTAAGTGAAGAAACAAGACTTTAAAGTGAAGTCTTTTGACTTTAAAGTCGTTTTCTACCTGTGGACGAAACTCTTTACGTAAATTTTAATACAAGACGGTCCTTGGAGAGACCGGACCGTCAAGTTACCAATTCTGAAACGGAAGGTTGTGTCCCGTACGTCCCAACTAAGGACCAACCCCTCGATCCTAGGGTGTACGGAACACTTGGTTTTTTTTATATTTTTTTATTTTTTTTATTTTTGTCTTCGTTATAACGTTGTTTAAGTTATTTCTGAACTCTTTTACCAGATGTGGTTTTTAGAATTTCTTTTTTTTTTTTTCATCCAGGACGGTTTCATAAATTTAGATATACCTGTGTACCACATTACACGGTGTTTTTGGACTTTAAAGACAAAGAATGTTGTTGACTTTAATTTTACGGTTGTCTGAGGTCCTGGTTCTCCAAATTTTATTCAGTAAAATTTTGAGTGTAACAATTGTTTTTAAAATTTGTGCGTTGAGTTTAAGAAATCTGAACCATCGAGATGGACCTTAAGAGAGGGGACCGAAGAAGGAACGGGGGACCCAGAGTTGAGTTTAGAGTCGAGGAGTCAGGACTGGTGAGGGACGTTTCACTTTAGGAAGGGAAAGGAGACAAAATGGGATACTATACGACAAAAAAGGGGGGAGAAAGAACATTCTTAAAATGTAATAGAACACATAGTAAATATAAGGGTAATCTTGTCTTCGAGGTGCTCTTGTTATTAGAAAAGAAGACTAAACACTCTCAGGGGGTCGGGAATCTTCCTTCAGTTCACATGATCCACGAATACCTCTTAGACGACTTGTTTATTTACTTACTTACTTCTAAGGAATTCGGGTCACGTCGAATGAGGAGTCTTGACAGTAGTGGTACCGTGAGACCATATAGTGTAGTGTTTTCAACTACTTCTTTTTTTCCGTTAGTGCACGATTTTCCAAAAAAAAAATTTTTCAGGTGTTGGTCCGGACCGTCTATCGACTATGCTGTAGTTTCCTCGGTCCGAGAACATATTTCGTTAAAGGTTTAGATAGTATCTGAAAAGTATGACTTTACTAAAAATTAGTGGTAAAATTTCAAGTCACAACAACAAGTCAGTGAGTCAGCACACACAGGCTGAGAAACGTTGGGGTACGTGGCGTCGTAAGGTCCCGAGGGACAGGGAGTGATCAAGGGTTTCAAACGAGTTTGAGTACGGAGAACTCAGTCACTACCGTAGATTGGTAGAGTAAGAGACAACGAGAGAAGAAGTAGACGTAAGTTAGAACGGGTCGTAGTCTCAAAAAAGGTTATTCGGTCGAGAAACGTAGTCTACCGGTTTCATAACCTCGGAGTCGAAGTCGTAGTCAGGAAGGTTACTTATAAGTCCTGACTAAAGGAAATCCTACCTGACCAAACTAGAGGAACGTTAGGTTCCCTCAGAGTTCTCAGAAGAGGTTGTGGTGTCAATCGTTCGTAGTTAAGAAGTCACGAGTCGGTGTTAGTGTTTTTCTATTGGTTTTACTATTGTACCTAGTGTCGAAATACATTAAGTCACTTCGATACTCGGTACGGTACATCCCGGTGGGTTCTGACACCTCCAATACCACCTCTCAAGACTGTTTTATACCAGGTGACCTATTCTCTTACCGTTTGGTGAAGTCATAAGAACGAACTTCTTGGGGTACTTCTCATACTTTTAAGTCACGGACCCAGTACTTTAATTAAGACCTATACCTTTCTTTGCAAGAAGGTCTCGTGTCTGTCTTTACGTCAAGCATTCACTAGTCAAAGAACTTCGCGAGGACAGTGGGAAGACTATGTGGCTCCGTTGGTCACGTTCTGTCTCGAAGACTCCTTCTCTGCGGGACCCAGAACTCAGGGTATTCCGAAGTAATTAGTACCTGTTGAAAAACTGCCAAGTATTCTGAAGTCACGGAATCGACATTTTGGGAGATTGGGAAGTCTAGTCGGAAACAATTAGAGAGAGGTCGACGTTCTGTCCAATATTCCGTCTTATTTGTCAACCCCACACATTCAACACTGAGTTTGTTTCAGCACGTAGGAGGGACTGTCGACATATACGACAGTGACGATTAACGGAAGAGTGTCGGAAAAGACGACACCCATTCAAATGTACTTCTGCCGACGACCCTGTGGAGAAGACTTTACATCCGTGTCCCGTATTGGAAAATAGTGTCGTCAAATACGTAAATTGTTGCCGATCTCGGTTTCGTCCTGTCGGGTAATAATTTTTAGACTCAGAACTTTTGTGTAGTTAGGAAATAACGACAGGGGTTTTTTGGAACCCCAGGGTCGGCTCCAGTGAGGAATGACTTTAAAACGATGGTGAATAAAAAGTCATATAGATCATAAAAAAAAAAAGTAAGGTGTGGGTCCTTGACAAACGAAAAAGAAATGGTTCAATTGACACCAACTTAAAAGAGATTCTACTGATCAAATACCGACTTCACGAGATACGTCAGTTGAGACAATAGGTCTTTCTTCAGTGTTATTCCTTCGGGTACTTTTCATTAAATTATTTTTTTCGTACTTGTAAAAGGAAATCTTAATCGATCACACACTTAAGTAGAGAACGTTTCAAGAAAGAGCAGGAATTAGAGGAAACGAGGGGTATTAGTGTAGACCATCTTTTCATACACAATGGACTTCGTTAGACTACTCGTTTTTGATTCTATCCTCTTCACTTCGTTGAGTGGGTTTAAGTGGGTCAGTTATTACACGCTACTGTCCTAGTCTTTCTGACTAAGTTTCCGATTTTCCTAGGGTAAGAGGCTAGGTTTCCTTTTTTTACTTCACATAGATGCGTAAGAGACACCTGGGTCGACCCTGGAGAGTGTAAAGAGGACCGACAAAACGGAAAGTCCGACTGCAAACGACCGTAATGAAGGACAGTCCACGAGACCAGAATCGATTCTGCACGACAAACGGATCAAAGATGTAAGGTCAGGTCTCGTCCCCAAAAATAATTTCCGAGAAAGGACCCACCTTCCAGTGTCCTCCCACCCCCCGTTAAGATGCGTACGTTGTCCCGAGAGGGGAGCCAGGTAGAAGACGGTTCGATATCTACCGAACATCTTGTTCTCAAGTGATACTGCCGTTTTAGTTTTACGACTATCGTCTCTTCCATAAGTGAAGAGTGGGGTCCCCTAGAGTCCTTTCACAGATTAACTGGAACAAAGTGTCTTCGTACGACACGTGTCGGTCCCATACTGAAGGTACTCATCACAGTTTTTACGATGGGTCTTTACTGTCCCGGACCCACTGTTGTTTGGTAAGAATTAATAAGTACCACTACCTTTTTAAAATTATTGGACCGATTTACTATGACCGTCAACTCAGTTCAAAAAGTGAACCCGAGTGTTAGGACGGGGAGTTTGTAGACGTAAAGGGTCGACTTAGATGCTACATGATAATTAGGACTATTTTACAGGTGTTACCTGAGAAATAGACATATATTGGTCTTCATCCAACCTCCTATTCTACCTCCGATTTTCTCGTAACAGTTTTCTATTAAGTTATTCTACTATAGACTAGAAGGAATTTATTGGATCTTGAAAATTTTAAAATGGTTTACCGTTCACTAGTCGGACGTCAGGTAGATCGCGAAAAGTAATTCGTGTGAACCACGAAGAGGAGGGGTGGTGGCAGGTGGGGTATAGGAACATAAATCCGTTCTCAATACGTGAATTAAAGAAATCTCCATTAAAAAGGATAAGTGTCAGTTTTACGATGTTCCATTGGGTTTTCCTTCTTTGTTTCTACACGAAATGAGTGATTGACTATAGTCTGGAACTTGATTTCGAGATTGATTTTTTAGTCAGATCTTTATCTTACCTATCTTCCAACGTAGAGTTAGTACCTTTACAGAAACCAACGAGACTGGTCGAAAATACCAGGTCTCCTGTCTGTGTAACAACCGGATAGTTGACCGAATTGTCCGTCACCTGGTACGCAAGACGGACCTTTTGGTACAGAGTACTGGACCGTTACCTCGTCCCTCCCTTAACTACAGAGTTAAACGCAAAAACAGGATACTGTTTACTTTACATCGTACTTTGACGTGAGATTATAACGTTTAAACTATTTACTGTACTTTATTGGTTTAGAATCTATGTTCTTAAAAGTATTTTTATACAAAATTTTTTTTTACTAATGGACCTATTATTTTACACTTTACCAATCCCTAGTTGGTTACCTAGAAGACTTTGTGAAAGTACCTGTTTTGAAATCCTTATAAACCGGAAATAAGAGTGAGACGATGATTGACTAGACAGTGGTCTTGATTGACGTCAGAGTAAATAGTTAAAGCGTATTTACAGAAAGGAGGTTAGTAATATAATAATCAATGAACATCAAGATTTTGTTTTTCTTTATACGAAACCCCACCCCCTTTTACATGAAATGAACTTTGGTTTCCGATGGAAAATAGGATACCAAATATTGTAGTTTCGAAACACAATCTGTGGGGAGGTGTGTAGGGAATCGACTACACTCGCACATTTAGAAATCTCCATCTCTTGACTTGACTTGTAGTCACCTTGGAAATTCCCGAACGAACTTTTACCTATACTCTAAAGGTTTTAATTTCGTGAATTTTTTTAGAGAGAGAAGAGGACTGGAACCTTTGTTCATTCCTGCTACAATAAAATTAAACGTAAGTTTACAATTGTCGTGTCAGGGTGTCGTGGTGACCCTAGGTGTGACCCAAAGGTGACTTCTAACGAGTAGTAAAGTAATGCCAAGTAATACAACTATTGACAGTCTTTCGTAATCTTCACTCCCCGAAACTGATTATCTTGACCTTACCATTAAAATTTTGTTATGTGAAAGACCTCCTTTATGTCACCACGTTATTTAAGTTAATCTTTTCCGTTTACATTTCCGTCTCATTCGCCACAAAACGACAAACCTCGACCTGACAAAGTTAAAGAACTATTGGATATGGATGTCTTTCGAAAGAGTTTAGTTCTGGAAAGGAGTATCTAGAACCATTTAAACGGGAGTAATCGTGATTCGAGAAGGTCATGTTTAACAGAATTTTCGACATTAAAACCTTATAAAATCCGGTATAGTTTCATAGTTAGTTAGCGAGAAACAAACAAACCGTATCGACTAACTTAATAAGTTCCCACAAGTAAATATCTGTCTAAGCACTTCCGGAAAACACAACCGTTAGATTTTATTCACTTCGGCGAGTCAGTACAGGCTGAGAAACGCTGGGGTACCTGACAACGGATGGTCCAAGGAGGCAGGTACCCTAAAAGGTCCATTCTCAGGACCTCACCCAAACGGGGGTTAGTGCTCCGGGATTATTCAAAGTAGTTTGTTCAATTTATTTCTGGGGTGTTGTGTTCTTGACTAAAGGTTAACTTTTCCTACCTTTTGGTGAGGTCATTACCACGAGTCTTCAGTTTCCCCGTTTTATTGTTTAATCAATAAAATAAGATCTATATGTTTCGGTTAGACGAAGACGATATTCTGTAAAAAAGTTATGGAAAACTTTGTGTTCTTTCTTAGTCTTTCAATGGAATTTAGATTATGACCAAACCAGAGGGTTTCTCCCTTTTCTTCTGAGTAATCTTAGTGACTTGTTCGTTGACTTACTGATTCTGTAGTTCCAGGATGTGACCAGAGGATCGTGACGACTAGTGGTCTGACGTAAGGACTGGAGTTCCTTTCCATGTCGCTCTCCCTTTCTCTAGACCTTCCCTCCCCAACGACTAGTCGTCTCAATTTCCTGTAATTAGAGTAATTGTCTTTAGTGTGAATAACCAGTCTTACCGGTAGTAATTTTGTAGATGTTTATTATTTATGACCTCTCCCACACCTCTTTTCCCTTAGGAGAACGTGACAACCACCCTTACAAGTAACCACTTCGGTGATACCTCTTATCATACCTCCAAGGAATTTTTTGATTTTTATCTCAATAGTGTACTAGGTCGTTAGGGTGAAGACCCGTATAAAGGTCTTTTCTACTTTTGAGAATTCGACTTTTCAATATTATGTACATGGGGTTACAAGGATCGTCGTGACAAATGTTGTCGGTTCTATTCTTTTGTCTGTTTGCCTATTTCTATACACAAACACATGTGCACACACATATATATGTGTCTGTATAAATTTACCTTATAATCGGTATTTTTTCTTACTTTACGGTAAACGTCGTTGTGCCTATCCGGATCTCTCATAGTATGATTTACTTTATTCAGTCTCTCTCTGTTTATATATTGTGGTAAATATACACCTAGAATTTTTTACTATGTTTACATGAATAAATGTTTTGTCTTTATCTCAGTGTCTGTATCTTTAGTTTAAATACCAATGGTTTCCCCTTTCTTACCTCCCTTCCTATTTAACACTCAAACCCTAATTGTCTATGTGTGTTGATATGTATTTTATCTATTTGTTCTCCCCGGATGTCACATCGTGACCCTTAATATAAGTCATAGAACATTTTTGAGTGTTACCTTTCCTTAGACTTTTCTTTATATCTATATCTATATCTTGGTTCAGTGAAACGACATGTGGATTTTGTGACATTTAGTTGATATGAAGTTAAAAATTTTTAGTGTAACTTTAAAAAAGATTCTTTACTAAGTACTTTAGTTTTGGGGAAGTAGTCGAATCTACCGTAGGAACATAATACCTCCAGACAGAACGACCGTTTCAGTGGTTTTTGGGACAGCTGAAAAATTGACTATGCACACAGACTCTTCTGACTGTAAAGATGAGAAACCGACATTGGATCATTGGACACCTCTGATGTCACGGGCACAAACTAATACGTTGAGGTTTGGTCCTCTAAAAGAAGTAGACTCCCTGTTTCCTTCAATAGTCAAAGGTAATTCCCTCTTACAAGTATTGGAAACTTTATAGAGGTGATCTCGATGGTGACTTGATTTCTTTACCGGACAATTCACTGTCCGTGACTTCTCGTGTAGAGGGTAGTACACGGTAGGTAGTCCCTCCGAGATTTAAGGATGACGGATTTTCTACCAGGTCCGAGGGGTACACCGAATTGCCATTTCTTAGACAGACAGTAACGCCCTCTGAACCCAAGATAGGAACCCAGTCCTTCTAGGGGATCTCTTCCTTTACCGTTGGGTGAGGTCATAAGAAAGGACCTCTTAAGGTACCTGTCTCTTCGGGCCGTCCAATGTTAGGTACCCCAGTGGTTCTCAACCTGTACTGAATCACTGATTTGTTGTTTTGTTTCTGTCAGGTAGCGTTGTCGTCGTAGGCCCCTGAACACTCTTTACGTCTTTCAGTCTGAACTGGAGAGGTTGGTTAGGAATCCACTGAAGTGTACTAAAGATACGTGTAAGTGGAAATTCTTCGTAACAATTTTGAGAGATAAGATTACCGTACCTGATGTTAGGGTACCTAACCTACCTACCCTTACCTAATAAAAGAACTTAATATACTACGAAGGTAACTTTGGGACGGATAGAGTGAGTATCGGTAAATACAGGTGGATTGGTCTCCGAGGTCAGTTTTTCAGGAGGTTCTCTATTTCAAATAAGCAGAAATTTAAGAGACTTCAAAAGGTCGTTACGACTACCACACTTCTTGCAGAATCCGCAAAGGAAGATTTAATCGGTTATGCTGAGCATAAGTGGACCAGATTAGTAAGCGGTTCACTTGTCTTTGGACTAAAATGTTCGGTCACCTCGTCAGAGAAAGAAACCGATCTTCTTACTAAGAGTCTCTCTCACAAAATAAAGAAGTAATCACACGGCAGTGTCACTCGCGAGTGATTTGCGTCCCGACGTATTCTTACAACCCCAATTTCTGTCGTATTACTTGTTTTCTTCCAGGGACTAATGGTGCCGACAGTCGCGTTCCCCTTAACCCAAACAGTGGACCGAATTGGTTGACCCTTCTCGACTAATCTCCGACTTTAGTGAAACTTTCCTAGGAACTACAAATACAAGGAACGGTAGGGGTGCAGAACAGTTCTCTTCGGTTATTTGGACCCCCACCCCGTTTCCCCTTCCCGAAGTAAAATGCCCAATAAACTTGTTTTCTAAGAGACTCTTTGAGGGTGACAGAAGAGATAACTTTTTAGACGATGGTATGACAGACAGGTGACCTTGAAAGACACTACCGTCTTTATAAAAGATCGTCACGGTAAGTCGTACGAGTGCTGTACATCGATAACTCAGAAACGTTACACGGTTAATTTTATCCGGGTCACCGATTATACGACCTGTTACGCCCAGATGGTAAGTGGTCCTACCCTCTTTAGATCTTCTCCTTGTCCAGTCTTGCCTAAGATTAAGACGACCAATTAAGTGATCAGATAGGTAATCGCTTTATACCAGTGACGTGTCTAGTCGGTATAGAGTTTCTCAGAATTCTCAGAAAACACATCAATTATAAATAGGTTAATCTTTTTTTAATTTTAAAATTGAAGTGTCTCCTTACTAGAGTTGGAACAGACATATCATCTTACTCCTCCCGTTGAAAACTTTTATGACTACAGACTCAAGATGAGGGGTCCCGAAGACCTCATGACATGTCGGTAACCATCGAATTATGACATCAGTTCACTCTTTTAGAGAAATCTCCCCGTTACTCTACGTACCTGGTAGACGACACCTCCATCAAACCTCTTCCCTCACTGGTCGAACCTTATCTTCCTTTCTTTTGTTACTAATCTAGGGATAAAACACGGTCTGAAAAGGTTTATAGGAGAACAAATTAAAAATTTTACTGAGGTGTCATCCGATCACTTCTTAGGGTAAAATGTCTACTCATTTGACCCCGAAAGTAAGACAGACGGGAGACTGCGACCTAACTTTGAATTGTAAGTTTTTGATTCTAGTACCGTAGGCCAGGGTAGTAAAGTACCGTTTACCTCTTTGTTACCTTTGTCACTGTCTGAAATAAAAGAACCCGGGGTTTTTAGTGACGTCTACCACTGACGTCGGTACTTTAATTTTCTGTGAACACGGAACCTTCTTTTCAATACTGGTTAGATCTGTCATATAATTTTTCGTCTCTGTAGTGAAACGGTTGTTTCCAGGTAGGTCAGTTTCGATACCGAAAAGGTCATACCGAAAAAGGTACTGGGTAGTGTAGTACATACCTACACTCTCAGCATGGTATTTCTTTCGACTCGTGGTTTCTTATCTGCGAAAACTTGACGCCACAACCTCTTCTGAGAACTCTCAGGGAACCTGACGTTCCTCTAGTTTGGTCAGGTAAACTTTCCTTTAGTCAGGACTTATAAGTGACCTTCCTGACTACGACTTCGACTTTGAGGTTATGAAGTCGGTGGACTACGTTTCTTAACTAAGTGACTTTTTCTGGGACTACGACCCTTTCTAACTTCCACCCTCTTCCCCTGCTGTCTCCTACTCTATCAATCTACTGTAGTGGTTGAGTTACCTGTACTTAAACTCGTTCGAGGTCCTCAACCACTACCCGTCCCTTCGGACCACACGATGTCAGGTACCCCAGTGTATCTCAGACTGTACTGACTCGTTGACTTGACTTGACTTGACTTTGACCCCGAACCTCTCTAATTTATCGGAGCGTTCACACGTCACAATTGTAGTCATGGTACAAAGGAGAATTGAGTCTCAGTCTCTACTTTATTTGCGTTCCTAGGGTAATCCTTTTACAGTCTTTGAGTGTACATGAAAGTACCCAGAGAATAGTTACTGGTTTTTTTCGGTAAAAAGAAAGTAACTACTTTGGTCAGAGACTTTTTACGTTTTCAATTAAATCACAATTTTGAAAGTCTAGATGGGTGTCCGATTTTAGTTATAAAAGGAAAAGAATAAACGTATCAATTCCATTTCGACTGTTACATTAAGGATATTTTTGTATTTTAAAGTTCCCAAGTCTTTGGTGAACATCTGTATACCGTCTACACGGTCATTGTGTCTGTACATGGTTGAAAATCCCAGAGGGACTTGAGGGTGTACCGTTCGACGTCCTTAATTCACTAGCCGGGTACCAGGGGATCCTACATCTGTTGTCTAGTCTTAGTATTCTGATTTTCGTGGACCCTCTTTTTCGGTCCAACAGAACGGTAGTCTCCTCTGAAAATACTCCAAGTACTGTGTCAGTTCGGGACCGGATCTCTTTCTGAAATAGACAAACTTTTCATCCTCAACCCGACGTACTACGTTTTACTCCGGTTAATCGTGTAACAACAGGGTGTCTCAAAGGGAAACTCAAACGGTAACACTGGATTTTAGTGTTGACCTCTTAGTGACCTCTTAGTTGACCTCTGTCTCCTCTTCAACAATAGTTCGATTAGAGTGTGTTACCTTGTAATCTCTTCCTATACATCTAACCTTTTCTTGTTCCGACCCTGACCTCGTGCAGTTTAGCTGGGCCGTAGGTCCCCTCGTCCATCAGATACCTTCCTTGTCTCTTTTTAGTCCTTTAGAAACGGGACAACACGAGTGTGGATTCCGACGGAATTATTGGAAGGAAGACCTTCAGACTCGAACTCGATCCCCTCCCCATTCTCACGGAGGTTTATTTATCTTTGAGACGTTCTCAGAAGACCACAACGTCTCGGTAGTGAGTCGACCCCACCTACGACCCCGACCGTCAATGAGAGATTTTACTTCTATTATAGATAGAGTATATAAACAATAGAACACTCGGGATACTATTGCAATTACCTTTCACAGATTATGTAATGGACCTACACTACTATTTTTCCAACGACAATCGTACTAATGTTAATAATAGTAGAGACCAATACTTTCCTCAAGGACGACGACGACGACGACGACGACGACGAGAACGACGATCCATCGAAGTCAACACAGGCTGAGACACGTTGGGGTATCTACCGGAGAGTGGTCCGAGGGGGCAGGGACCCTAAGAGGTCCGTTCTTGTGACCTCACCCAACGGTAAAGGAAGAGGTTACATAGTTTCACTTTTCGCTTTCACTTCAGCGAGTCAGCACAGGCTGAGAAGCGCTGGAGGACCTGACGCCGGATGGTCCGAGAAGGTAGGTACCCTAAAAGGTCCGTTCTCATAACCTCACCCCACGGTAACGGAAGAAATTCCTTGAGGACTCCCATCCCGTTAAAGTCGTGTTTAGACCCTGACGGGACTTCAAAGAGGTGGACGAGGAAAATTTACACCAGGAACTGACCCGTTCTTTTACGCGGGTGGTGACTGGGTTTATGGAGGTTTAGTCTTTTATGAGGACAGACGTCACAATAAAAGTCCGGTCGGTTCCATCTGATATGCCATCAATTCTTTGTTTTATTACCTTCAGAATCACTATCGTTTTCGATTTTAGATAGTTCACCGTACTAAAATAAGTAATACGTGTCATATATTTGTTGCACTTCCACAACTCATCCTTGTTGGCACTTCCTCCATGATAATAATGAGGTAAACTGTCTACTCCTCTGACTCTGTATTTTCCGAGGTTGTCAGTGGACCCATGATTTGTCACCCGACCCTTTGTTTCGGTTTTGGACACGTTTCGGAGACACGGACCGGTGAGCTAAGACTGGGAGGTTTTTGTCTGAACCGGTTACTCTTGTGTTCCCGTGGGTCCGGGTAGTGAGGGAGAAGACCAGTTCCAGTATCGGTCACGTCATAAATACTTAGGGTCTCATACTTACTTTCGTTATCATTGGAAATCCTGGTGACAGGTATATTTCACACTCTTTCTCAAGAGACAAGGGAACGTAGGGTTCCACGTTTGGGGTAAGTAAGGAATAGGGTCGCACATAAGTCACGGGTAGTAAGTTGTTCGTAAGTGCTCCTAGGTCCGGATTTACAATACTTGTGTTTTGATACTCCTTTCTTCTTTTCATCACTTCCCTTTACTGTAGCGTTCGGTACTCCAGTCGTGTGTCTTGACTTTGGTGGACGGGTGTGCACTAGGGTAGGAAATGACAAAAGGGGACGTCGACAGTTTGAAGGGTTCTCAGGCACTACTGTACAATTTTGGCAAATATTTAAGGGTAGAGTCGAGATTAATGTGACAGAGTGTTGGGGACTTGTATGGTAGAGACGATGTTTTTGATCAGACAACCGTCGACACGTGAGACTTCCGTTGTTTGAGTCACTCTTACTCGGTAAGAAAAGGATTCGTAAAGAGGACGAGACTCACTCTTTTCTGCGTGCAAACTAAAGTAAACGGGGGGACGTGGGAATAGGACCCTCTTCCCGACTGTTCACGGGGTTACTACCATTACCTTCGACGACCGTAGATTCTGTACCCTCTACTCACATATTGAATGCCCACGTCCCGTACCTCCGCCGTAGCAACAGGCGAGACTTCTTCGGAGCCAGTGTCCATGTGCTGCACCGTGGAAGGGTCTGTCTCATCGACACACCGCCCGTGAATCGTGTCCGCCGTAGGCACCTCTCCCGGAACATTATAGGTTAAAACGTTCGATTTCTCTTCGTCTTTTTTGTTTGGCTATATTTGGGGACCAATTGTTTCGTTTCGTTTCGTTCTACCGTGAAAGAACTAAGTCTTCCTCTATAAAAAACGATTAGAGTGACTGAGTTACCTGTACTCAAACTCGTTCGAGATCCTCTACCACTTCCTGTCCCTTCGGACCGCACGACATCACGTACCCTAACGTTTCTCAGCCTGTGCCGACTCACTGACTTGTTGTTCACTCGTAGACCGACCTCTACGTCCATTTTGTTGGGTTTTATAAGCAACTATTGTTGGTGAGAAAATGTCAGAAATTGTACTGACCAGTCCACCGTTTCGGGATACTTTTTTTAAAAGAATTTTGGTCAACATAGTTATTTTAGTGTGGATTTCAAATGGGTTCACGAAGGATGTACGAATATACGTGTTGTAACAAACTAGAAATGTCGAGAGGTAAAGGTGTCCGTGACAATAATTGGAATGGAATCTTTACTCCTTATGGTCGAAACTCGTCATTTAACAGTCGTGGTCTGGTGCGTAGACCATTTACAGTCTCTGGTCGAAACTGACGTTCACAAGCCGGGGGTTTCGGATATGAAAACCGGGGTACGATACCTTAGATTCTCGTACCAGAACTTGGTTGGTCAACCTTCACATCGAGTCACTGTTGGTTTTTAACCATCCACTAATAAAGAATTAATATAGGTTTCACTTTCTGGTTGTATTCGTTGGTTTGTATTTTCTCAACCATTCTGTATCTAGTACTAAAGTCCCCTTTCATTATATTTGCTGGGTGTCTTGTAAGACCTTATATTATACAATTCCAAAAAAATTCTAGTCGTCTATGAGACACAAATAAAAGTTGAAATATTTTGGGAGGACAAAAGGGGAAGGAGGTAAAAAGTTGTGGAGGGAGGGAGACGTGTGTGTCGGGTTCACTGACCACCCCTCTTGTACCTGGCATATCAAGGAGTACGTGGACTGTGCGAAAGGTACTGAAGTAGAAATATTTGTAGTACGACTGTGACTCCTGACGAAACTGATTACACCTTTTGGAGTTATTAAGACCCTTTGGAGTGTTATTTTTTATTAATTATCCCAGAATGAGAGGGAAAAAGAGAGGGGATACGGGAAGTTCTAGTGGAGGGTTTAGTCAGAGTTGGAGTGTATTTTTAACTGGGTGTGGTAGGCATAATTTGGGTGTCACTGTTCCGGTAATTTTTATGACAATAAAATATTCTGGTCTCCATGGTAATTTTTACACTGTCAATGAGTGTTAGAAAGGTCATACTAAGTGAGAGTTAAAAAAAAAGGTAAATAGTGTATGAAACCCATAAAGGTATGATAGTTTTTTTAGTAGACCCTCTTCAAGGTAGTCACACTGGTGGCGTTCTCTGGTTAGCACGGTCGTCAGTCGTCTAAAATGAGTTTGGTCTTCTTTTTTTTCTACGTGTCTTGACACACTAAGAGACTCTCTATACCGGTGTAAGGGGTAGAGCAATGAGTAGGTAGTTCGTAGGGATACCGAAGGTCAACTTCAGACAAGGAGGGAGGCCGTGTAGGACAACCATAAAAGAATTAGTAAGAGACGATTGTCCGTTCGCCTTTCCCTCAACTCGTCTTCGAGGTCTTTCCAGGTGTCACTGAAGTGGTAATAATTGATTACAACAAATACCTTGAAGGAAATTGCTCGGTTTTGAAATACTACACACATCGCGGCTGTTATTTTCGCGAGCCTCTAGTTAGAGAGGGAATAAACGAAAACAGAAAGTGACCTGGCCTCGTAGAATCTTTTTGTTCAACGGGGTCACCGACTCTAAATACGACAGAGTTCAAATATGTGTAGCATAGTAATCTATTCCAAGTTGTACGTTCATGAAAGACCAGTGCGAATTTCTACTGGGACGTAAAAGCTAATTTTATTTTTTGAGGTCGAAACCGTCCTTCTTCGTGACTCCCAAGTTGAACTGGAAGGGTGAAGTTTGTGTTACCAAGGAACTTGAACTGTGTTTGAGTGACCCAGTGTACAGTGAGTCAGTCAGTGTCGGGTGTTTCCGTTGAACACCTTTGACCAGCGAGGCCCGACCCTGACCGGTTTCGCTATTTAACGAAAAATAAACAAGTGTAGACCTATAACCTCCTTTCGAAAGGTGCAAGGACTGACTAGGAACACTTGTAAGAAAGTAGTCCGTAGTTTACATTTTTGAATTTTACCCTCACCTTACAACTTTTGTTTTTTAACCAGATACTGACCAAGTGACGGTACACTTTTGTCTTGTGTAAAGTTTTGAATTCCTTTTTTTCGTAACGACGAAGGCGTTACAGATAAGACTATTCTTATGAAAGTCAATCTTTTAATTTAAGGATCAACTGTTTTTATTTTAACTTCCTACAGGACTTAAAGAATTTCAAGTTTTTAATCAACACATATATATACGTACAAGTAAATTCCTTCTTTACTCAAAAATTAAAATATGAAGAAAAGACAAAGGAACTTCGATCATATAATTACAATGGTTCTCATTCATAAACACTTAAGTAGACTCCTTATGACTTAAAATATAGATGACCCCTATAACTTTCGACGACAAGAAATTTGTGTGGCTGATAAAAATGAGAAAAGGAGAACGAAAATATTCGTTCTCATCTTTGTGTTTTAACAGTAACACGTTGAGAGTCGTTGGGAACGATGGGAATTGTGTAAGGAAACAGAAGTTGATGTAATTCTGGTACAATAATTATAAAGTCCTAAGAATCTTTCCTAGAGAGTTTTATATCATCATCAAAAAGTACGTGTGACGGTAAAGTGACGGATGTGAGTTTTACTGGAAGATTTAACTACCGACTCATGTAAAGAAGCGAGAAACACCAAGTATCGGAACGTCGTAAACCACGTACTTACACATTCATGTAGGGTACAAATAAGTGGTGAATAAACGTAGAATTTTAGATATGATGTAGAAGATAAGATTTGTTTTAGAGGTACTTTACACATATCGTTCGTAACTGTACACGATACGAAAAGGTAGTAAGAGAAAATCCACCTTTGATAAGGTGATGTCAAAACTTCCTATGACTGAACCATTCACACAAACCTCTCTCGTGTGGGTTCTCTACGAAAGGAAGAAGACGGGAGAACGACCACTCCTAAGATCTACCCCACACCATCTTCCTCACGAAATGACCTGTCAAGTATATACGGTAACACCCTTTTACTCAAGTGTATACGGTACGTTTCGAAAGAAAAGGAAATCGAAACGGAATTATTAAAAAAAGACGACAGAAGTTTATTTTCTTCTATAATTATTTACTCTTACGTCTTCTCTTTGTTTTTGAAAAGATAGTGACCGAGTGGGTCATGGTACGTCATCGTCCTATTAGAAGACATGTGCAAAGGAACACCTTATGTCGTGAATGTATATTGATGAAAACAAATTTTTGTCATGGTTTTATCAAGAATTCCGTTCCATCATAGACGTCCTAAAGAATCACATATCTCCTCCATACCTAAAGGGACCGCCGAGTCTGCTATTTCTTATACGGAAGTTACGTCCTCTGAACCCAACCTAGGGACCCAGTCCTTCTAAGGGACCTCTTCTCTTACCGATGGGTGAGGTCACAAGAACGGACCTCTTAAGGTACCTGCCTTCTCGGACCGTCCGATGTCAGGTACCCCAGTGTTTCTCAGTCTGTACTGATTTCCTGATTGTGTGTATGTGTGTGTGTGTGTGTGTGTATGTGTATGTGTATGTGTGTGTTCCACATGATGAGTTGAATTCTTTGATCAGTAATGTATATTTATAAATCAGTAAAAAGAGGAAAAATCTCTTTATGTCTTTCTAAATATCATGGACTAACGGAAATATCAAGTAGAAAATTCGATAGAATTTTTTTGAACGATTACTAGTATGGTTAACACTACTATATCGTTCGTAAGTAACTTATAAATATTACAAATGTACGTAATAAAGTAAATTAGAAGTGTTATCAGGACACTCTAACTTCGAAAAGTAAAAGATAAACCGTTTCCTTTGTCAACTCCCAAAACCCATTGCCAGGTTCCAGTGTGTCAATTCACCACCCCAGTTGTAGTCCAAGAAGATTTTTAAAAGTACATCAATATGTTTCAATACTGACTGAAGTTCGTTTTTACACTGCAACTATATTAACTCACGACCCCTTTGTCTCCACCATGATAGAAGATAAACAAGTGGGGATCCGGTAGGCCAAAGATGGAAGTGGTCAGTGTATTGACACTGAGTGAAAGGTCTAGGTGTAGGAAGTTTCGACGGGACAAATTATTCCATTGCTGACCGGTGTCCACCGGGGCCCCGTGAACTTTACGCCGACCAGACTTATTTACACTTTATGTGTGTTCTAAAGTTTCCGTTCTCTATTCCCAAACTAGGGGTCCAGTCCTTCTAACGGAGCTCTTCCTTTACCGTTGGGTGAGGTCATAAGAACGGACCCTTTAGGGTACCTGTCTCCTCGGACCACCCGATCAAGTACCCCAGTGTTTCTCAGTCTATCCTGAGTCGTGTGTGTGTGTGTGTGTGTGTGTGTGTGTGTGTGTGTGTGAAGTTTCGAAATCATGAGTTTTTCCTCTTTATTGTTATTAAAAATATAAGTAATATATAACTTCGTTATAAGACCTATACGATTCAATTTATTTTATGGTAATTCAAATTAAATTGGAAAATTTAAAGTGTCAAAACTTAAACCGATGATTTGGGGTATGTGAGATAAAGATGACCCGTTACAATACGATCTCAGACCTGATACTTCAGAGCACACACACGTACGCGCGTGCGCACGCACACACACACACACACACACACACACACACACACACACACGCGCGCGTACGCGTTCACTCTCACTCGCTGAGAGAACGTTTACTACCCCAGACTGACACCACCCCCTAAATTGTGGTAGTGGGTTCCTGAAAATAAGTTTGACTGGGCTTCGGGTGGAGACCCTCCGACTAAGTGAAGATAAATTCGTGACGAGAATCCGTCGACCGATTAAACTTTTTTTGGATTAAACACGATTTCATGATTGTTTATTTGTAATTACACAATTTTTAATGGAAGGATCCATTGCTTAAACGTAAAATTAAACCTCAGAGGTCTTCCAGTTTCGACTTTAAGGTTGTCACCGAGGGAACCCCTTTAGACTCGGGAAATATGTTTGACTGAGACCCCCTTGTAAAGCGAGACCCTCCGGACACCCAGGGAGATTGACGTAGCACACCCACCCTGTAATCCGTGTGTGAAGGTCTGGACACCCGAAGGGACTATCGAGTCAACCATCTCTTAGACGGACGTTACATCCTCTGGGACCTGTCTAAAGACCCAGGTCTTCTAGACGACCTCTTCCCTATCCGATACTGACTTAGCTGTCTCGCACGTACGTACGTCTGGACATGATGTCCTTCAGGACGGAAAACACATGACTTATATGTCATCGAAGTTATACGAATTCTTAAACAAAATTTATATAGTTTCAATTCATTACCGGTAATGGTTCAACTTTCACTTTCGCAATCAGTGAGTCTACACAGGCTTAGAAACGTTGGGGTACCTGACAACGGGTGGTCCGAAGTGACAGGTACCCTAAGAGGCCCGTTCTTAGGACCTCACCCATCGATAAGGGAAGACGTCCCCTGGAAAGACTGAGTCCCTAACTTAGTCTCAGAGGACGTGACACCCGTCTAAGAAATGGGGGACTCGGTGGTCCCTTCGATAACAATGGTTCAATCAAAGTCTAATTAACTAAGTGAACAATTTGACATATAATATACTGATTCTCCTAAAGAGTTCTCCTTTCTTTAGACAGTATCTTTCAAAGACCCCTGAAGGAACCACCAGATCACCAATTCTGACACACGAGGATCACGGTCCCTGTTTCCCAAGTCACGGACCAGTCCCTTGATTCTAGAACGTACGGTGTCTCGTCTCGGTTTTCTTTTCTTTTTATATATGTTTTTATTTCAAATTTTTGTACTTTTGTTTTTAATTTACTCCAGAGATTTCTCCCAAAGACCCGAAGGGTCCACCGCAATCACCATTTCTTGGACGGACGGTTACGACGACGTCCTCTGCATTCTCTGTACGGAAGCTAGGGACCCAACCCTTCTAACAGACCTCTTCCTTTACCGTTGGGTGAGGTCATAAGAACGAACCTTTTAGAGTACCTGTCTCCTCGGACCTTCCGGTATCAGGAACCCCAGTGTTTCTCCACCTGCGTCGACTTCACTGAATCATCCTTCAGTTCTTTGTGGACCTCATTGTCCGTTTAAACCGGAACCTTACACCTTACTTCGTCCTGTTTCTGATTATCTTAAAAAGGTTCTTTTACGTGACCAGTATCGTTTGTGGGAGAAGGTTGTTGTGTTCTCTTCTGAGATGTGTACCTGTAGTGGTCTACCCGTTGTGACTTTAGTCTAACTAATATAAGAGACGTCTGTTTCTACTTCTTCGAGATATATCAGTTGTTTTTGTTCTGGTCCTTGACTGACACCGAGTCTAGTACTTGAGGAATAATGGTTTAAGTCTGAGTTCAACTTCTTTCATCCCTTTTGACAATCTGGTAAGTCCATACTGAATTTAGTTTAGGGAATACTAATATGTCACCTTCACTCTTTAGCTAAATTCCCGGATCTAGACTATCTCACGGACTACTTGATACCTTACTACAAACACTGTAACATGTCCTCTCTCCCTAGTTCTGATAGGGGTGCCTTTTCTTTGCGTTTTTACGTTTTACCGACAGACCTCTCCGGAATGTTTATCGACACTTTTCTTCTCTCCGCTTTTCGTTTCCTCTGTTCCTTTCTATATTCGTAGACTTACGTCTCAAGGTTTCTTATCGTTCTTCTCTATTCTTTCGGAAGAAGTCGCTAGTTACGTTTCTTTATCTCCTTTTGTTGTCTTACCCTTTCTGATCTCTAGAGAAGTTCTTTTAATCTCTATGGTTCCCTTGTAAAGTACGTTTCTACCCGAGCTATTTCGTGTCGTTACCATACCTGGATTGTCTTCGTCTTCTATAATTCTTCTCCACCGTTCTTATGTGCCTTCTTGATATGTTTTTTCTAGAACTACTGGGTCTATTAGTACTACCACACTAGTGAGTGGATCTCGGTCTATAAGACCTTACACTTCAGTTCTCCCGGACCCTTTCGTAGTGATGCTTGTTTCGATCACCTCCACTACCTTAAGGTCAACTCGACAAAGTTTAGGACTTTCTACTACGACACTTTCACGACGGGCGTTATACGGTCGTTTAAACCTTTTGACTTGTCACCGGTGTCTGACCTTTTCCAGTCAAAAGTAACGTTAAGGTTTCTTTCCGTTACGTTTTCTTACGAGTTTGATGGGGTGTTAACGTGAGTAGAGTGTACGATCATTACATTACGAGGTTTAAGAGGTTCGGTCCGAAGTCATTATTCACTTGGCACTTGAGGGACTACAAGTTCGACCAAAATCTTTTCCGTCTCCTTGGTCTCTAGTTTAACGGTTCTAAGCGACCTAGTACCTTTCTCGTTCTCTCAAGGTCTTTTTGTAGATAAAGACGAAATAACTGATACGGTTTCGGAAACTGACACACCTAGTGTTGTTTGACCCCTTTTAAGACTTTCTCTACCCTTATGGTCTGGTGGACTGGACGGAGAACTCTTTAGACATACGTCCAGTCCTTCGTTGTCAATCTTGAACTGTAACTTGTTGTCTGACCAAGGTTTATCCTTTTCCTCATGCAGTTCCGACATATAACAGTGGGACGAATAAATTGAAGATACGTCTCATGTAGTACTCTTCGCGACCTGACCTTCTTTGCGTTCGACCTTAGTTCTAACGACCCTCTTTATAGTTATTGGAGTCTATACGTCTACTGTGGTGAGAATACCGTCTTTCACTTCTCCTTGATTTTTCGGAGAACTACTTTCACTTCCTCTCACTTTTTCAACCGAATTTCGAGTTGTAAGTCTTTTACTTCTAGTACCGTAGGCCAGGGTAGTGAAGTACCCTTTATCTACCCCTTTGTCATCTTTGTCACAGTCTGAAATAAAAACCCCCGAGGTTTTAGTGACGTCTACCACTGACGTCGGTACTTTAATTTTCTGTGAATGAGGAACCTTCTTTTCAATACTGGTTGGACCTATCATATAAGTGTTTGTCTCTGTAATGAAACGGCTGATTCCAGGTAGATCAGTTCCGATACCAAAAAGGAACAGTACATACCTACACTCTCAACCAGTACATACCTACACTCTCAACCTGACACCAGTACATACCTACACTCTCAACCTGACACTTCTTCCGACTCACGACTTCTTAACTACGAAAACTTGACACCACAACCTCTTCTGAGAAATCTCAGGGAACCTGACGTTCCTCTAGGTTGGTCAGGTAAGACTTCCTCTAGTTGGGACCCTAAAGAAACCTTCCTTACTACAATTTCGACTTTGAGGTCATGAAACCGGTGGAGTGCGCTTCTAAACTGAGTGACCTTTTTGAGACTACGACCCTCCCTAACCCCCGTCCTCCTCTTCCCCTGCTGTCTCCTACTCTGCCGACCTACCGTAGTGCCTGAGCTACCTGCACTCAGACTCACTTGAGACCCTCTACCACTACCTGTCCCTCCGGACCGCACGACACTAAGTACCCCAGCGTTTCTCAGCCTGTGCTGACTCGCTGACTTCACTTGACTTCACTGAATTATCACCTATCGTCACCCTTTCTTCCAAAGACGAAAGTCTAAAAACGATTTGACACGTTAGAGGTCGGTAGAAACCCCTTCGACACTTGTAATTGTCTAGGGGGGTGTCATGTCTACCCTTTTGACTCCGTCTCTCCAATTTCTACACGGGTTCCGTTCCAACGAAAAGATTGGAACCGTCACATCAACTTGGATATTTAGTCCGTATATTTAGAGAAGAGTACGAAAACTTTCGATATCCATTTCTACGTCAACAATGTCCCTTTACCCCGATACGAAACCCTGGTGGACTGAGATAAAGTAAGTTTTTATCGTTTTGTCACCGTTCTGGTGTGGCAGGTCAGTAGACGGAAGGTGTTGACCAAAAGGACTATGTAGAAACTTGACTGGTAAAATTCTTTTAAAGGACTAGTAGATTAGGTCCTCATCCGTTTGTAGAGACATTTCTCGAGAGGACACGCGAGTCAGCGTAAGCTAAGAAACGCTTTGGTACCGACGGGACGGGTATCCTAAGAGACCCGTTCTTATGACCGCACCCAACGGTAAAGGAGGAGGTCCCCTAGAAGGGTTGGGTCCCTAGCTTGGACTCAGAGGACGCAGAGGACGTTACCGTCCGTCTAAAAAATGTGACTTGGTCGACCCTTCCGGACATTTCTCGATCTATCATTTATTAAATCCGAAACGCCCTGTTCCCCTTCTGGTTCTTATAATTCTTCCATGAGTATATTGTTCTATTTTAAGACTCTTTAAAAATGTTCAAAAATGACTATCTTAAGTTTTATATTATCATTGTTAATTCACGATAAACGAGTACTCTTACCTTAAGGATTGACCTCCCTATAAAAAGTGTTAACCCCAAGTTTCTTTCAAAAACAACAATAATTTAGTTAACGTTTACGGTAGATATTTTTAGTAAGAATCGAGAATCTAGTATTTTTGTCCACAGTCTAGACCCCAGTGTGAAACAGTTGTAATTTACATCACGTTGTATAAGTAAAAACTCTACTTCCTGAACTGGTGGGGTGAGGAAGACGGCGTACGGTCCTGGTTCGGACCTTAGGTTCCAAGGATCTGGAGACAACAGGACGTCACAGAGGACCTCAAGGTTCGTCGATGATTAGACTCTGTGCTGTCTTACGTCCCCGTTTCCCTTCCGTTAACTCGTTTTAATGAACTTGTTCTCAAGTCTCTATTCTGTCTCGGGTCCAAGGAGGAGGTCCCGATATGTCCTGTTGACCTATCTGTAGAGACTCAAGAAATCCTTGAGTCCAGGGGTGGGTCTACCTTTTGTCCTTGAGGTCTCTGGAGTCGGACTAACCTTAGTCTTTCAATTATTAATACTAAGGACCTTGTGATGGAGTGGTGATTGGTTAGTCTTCTTTCAGTATGTGGGACGTCGTCAGTGGGGTTTGTAACGGAAAGTTTTTGGAAGGACCTTTTGGTTTAATTTTCATTTACAGGAATTAGATCATGACTCAGTTTAATCAGTTTAATAGGATGGTCCTCCATTCTATTAATTATCTTTCGAATAAGAAAACATGGTTACAAATTCTTTCCCTACGTCGGACTAAACTCCCAACTACACGACTAATTCACTCTATTATTTATACTTCATTTCGCGTCACAGGTCATACATAATTGACGAGTAATTTTCCCATTGAATATGATTTCATCCTACATTGTCCGACGTTTCCACGTCTGTTGGGTATGTAAATTTTTGTATATTATTTAAATAGTTTGAGATCAAAAACAGAGAAAAAATTATCTTGACCTATATTAAAGTTTTGGTAACACTCTATTGTACAAGTCACAAAATAAAGGGAACAATTGTACTGTACTTTTTGGAACCTAACTTAAGACCGAGTATCGTAACCGTCGAATAAACCTGTTCTAGTAAAATAAAATTTTTATACATTTGTGTAAAAATTTAATTCATTTAGTGACTCAACCCAAAACTCCAAAGAAAAAAGACAGTTATCAACTACTCCGTCTACTAGAGGATGTCGTTTGGTGTCAAGGCAGGATAAAAGACGGGAGATAAAGGAAGGTAACAAAGGTGAGGATGGAACCTCAATCGAAAGTATTTTTGTCTGTTTCTCCCCTTTTTTACTGTCTTTTTAGATGTGGTTTTTAACTGAACGAGAAAACTCTTGTCTTATGTCATATTAGGGTATTTATCCATCCATTAAGATTTTACAGTCAGCATCTGCCAAAAGTGTATTCTGCGTTATTTAGGAGATCTTCGTTCAAGTGTATTTCGGACGATTTAAATTTAATTGAGGTATTTTTAATAACTTGTGTTCGTTTTTCTTACGTTATCTCTTTACTGAATAATAAAAGGGACGGACGGAGTTTTTGTCTGTCAGATTAATGAACTCCTCGATAAAGAGAAGCCACTTAAACGACCCTAAGTCGCACTTGTCGTCTTCAGGGTTTCTTCTGTTTCACCTTCAAGGTTTCTTCTGTTTGTGCCTCCTCTTCTTTTAATTAATCATCTGAGTCGTATTCCGTATTAAGGTGATGGTCTTTGACGAATCTTCTTCGGGAGGAGACTTATGGACATTTCCTTGACTGAGTCTACTTCCGACGATCGAGATTAGAAACCGTCATAGTCAAACCCTAAGAGAGAGTCCCCTCTGAACAATTCCCGAGGTTGTTTCCGTCAATCCGAAGGTTTAAATCTACATTCACTGAACTGACCATCCTGTTTACTTCCCGAAGTCATAAAAACTTTTTCTGATCTTAGATAAGATTAGAATTTCGGGTCTCCAATGATGGTCTTAACTAGTGTAACTTCGATCTATGAAATCGAACTGGAAATGTTAAAAGATTCTACACTCAATAATTATACATAAATATTATTTAGTCTCGTCTCTTGACGATCTGTGTTTATTCAATAAAGTTGAAATGTCCCCTGTCGTTACAATTTTATCTCCGTCGTACGTTTGATACGTTTAGTGATGTATGTATAAATTATACACCAAACAGTTTATTTCTAAGAAATAAGAGTGGAGATAGGAAACAAGAATACGAGGGGGAATTCCGTGACTTGTAAACGATACAAATTTTTTTTTTAGTATCTAAAGTTATAGCGGAAGTCTTTGTTAATCTGACAAAGTTCCTTTGTTAGATTAGGGGTCTCGAGATGTTTAAAACACCTATAAAGGAAAAATAAAGTTTGATTTAAAAGTGTATAGTTGTTGACACTGAAAGAAACCATTTTAAACTCTAATTTCTAACTAAAGAAAAGTTAAATAACAAGGTTTAAATAACTTCTATATGTATACTCACACAACTCGTCTTGAACTTTCTAAATAAAACTATTCAGAAAGAATAAAGAATGAAAAGATTATATATTTTCAAATATAACCCCGAAGGGTCCACCGAGTCACGATTTCTTAAACGGACACTTACGTTTTCTACGGCCTCTACACTCAAGTTAGGGACCCAACTCTTCTAGGGGACCTCCTCCTTTACCGTTGGGTGAGGTCATAAGAATCGACCTTTTAAGGTACCTGTCTCAGACCGCCCGATCGTGGGTACCCAAACATTTCTCAGCCTGTACTGACTCGTTGACTCTTGTGCACGTGTTTTCAAATTCTTTCCTTTGTGCACATTCCATTTTTGGTAGGTATTATATTTCTGTTTTATAGTTCTTTTGGTTTATGACTTCTATTTGATTTACATCTTTCCCACATCAATCCAAAAATGAAAAATAATAATAGTAATTCAACAGTAACAAATCAGTGTCAGTACGGGTTGATGAACGTTGCGGTACCTGATATTGGTCGGTCCTAGAAGACAGGTACCCTAAAGGGTCCGTTCTTATAACCTCGTTAAACGGTAAAGGAAGAGGTTCCTAGAAGGACTGGATCCCTATCTTGGGCTCAGAGAATGTTACCGTACGCCTAAGAAATGACTACTCGTACGTCGAACACCCTAGAATCAAGAGGTTGGTCCCTGACTTGGACTCGGGATTGTCACTTTTTCGAATCAGGATTGGTGACCTACGGTCCCTTAAGAGATTGACACAAAAATTTTTGTACATTAGGGACGGAACTTGAACTTATATTTTAATGACTTTTATATACCCAAATATCTCGTCGTTATTTACGATGATATATTACGAGGTAGGAGTGGTGACTAGTATATAATTAGTGTTACTACTGTACGCTGAGACTTCGGTAATTGTGGCTTGAACTAATGGGGACCGTAAAGTTTCTTCCTGGTGGAAAAGTTGCTCAACACGATAACGGAAGAAACGGGGAACTATAAACCCCATGTATTTCTGAACACCAAGTAATGTGTAGGTGACTAAAGTTTGTGTTCCAGTCTCGTGACTTATTTCCTTCGTCGATACAAAAGAACGTGAGGAGTGTGATGCCGCAGACTTAAATTATGAACTTAGTAAGACATTTTTTCAGTAGGTAATCATCCATACGTGTAAGTAAACTGGTAAGTACAAGTTTGTTTGTAAATAATTAATAATAATATTATGAAAACAATTCGGAAATATTATTGACATAATCATTGTGACTATCGTTCATAAATAACTCGTATGTGATTCACGTTGTCCCAACCCTTTACACTTCGACAACGGAAGTCCTTCCCTCGGCTGGTACCGAGTGTGGGGGCAGAGTTACTACGAAAGACCATCTCCCGTAGGAAATGCCCCCGGAAAGGATACGTGGATTAGGTTCTGATAGACGAATATCTTCCTTGAACTCATCTTTCTGCCGCAGATATTCTTGCCCACTGGGAAGTTCGTCTCACAAGGACTTCCTTTTTCTCAAACCAGTGTTTCAACCAAGATGGGTCTTCTTTTATTTTGTTCTGAATCACTGACGATCGGTCCCTATCTAGTACCACCACCCGTGAGACAAAAATAGGCTGACTAAATCTGTTCAGGGGAGAAAAATCCCCCTAGTGTCGGGTCAATCCCTAAGAGAGTAATTGGGTTACATGTAGGGTGTGAACGACAAAGAGGTAAATCTTCGTTTCCAATATTCCCTTGTTTACTTTATACAAGGTTTCGGTTCCGGTCTGGTTCTCTTTGTGTACAATTTATTAGTAAACTAATTAAGGCTGTCGCAGCGGTCAGTAACAGTAGGTTTGCTGAACGGTCGGACTTAACAGTGTTTAGTACTAAATACACCGACTTTACTGATGTCATTATTGACGAGTCACGGGGGAGCAGAAAAAACAATACAACTGTCCCGGCCTCCTCGAGTGCTCTTCTCCTTCTTTTTCTTCGACATGTTCTAAGTTGTAACGTCAATAATGGTTGCGTAATGTTAAGAGACGACTCCAAAAACTAACACCCAGAGAAGTGTAAATGAAGAACTTATAATAACATAACAAAACTTATAAAAAACTCCCTCAAAATTTTAAGACTCATGAGTACTGATTTTTCCCTAAATATGTCTTACCTATACTAACCCAATTTGTCAACAAAACCAAAACCATAACGTACATCATCTAGTTACTAAAATAAATTGATAGACGGTCTTAACTTATAATATCTACAGATAAAGTTGTAACGAGTGTCGACTCCTCTTTTTGTTTTAGGGTTCCTTGAGGAAGGTCTCCGGATCAGATCTGATTCACTTTAAATACCCCGTACACGTGGCAGACAAAAACCACGCCATATGTTTGTTATACATGGTGTGTTTTTTTTGTTTGTATTTTGTTTGTATGTTTGTTATACCCTGAAGGGACCACCGAGTCTACCATTTCGCAGACAGATGTTACACCCTCTGGGCCCAAGTTAGGGACCCAACCCTTCTAGGGGACCTCTTCCTTTACCGTTAGGTGAGGTCCTGATGACGGACCTTTTAGGGTGCCTGTCTCCTTGGACCATCAGATGTCGGGTACCCCAGCGTTTCTCAGTCTGTGCTGACTCGCTGAAGTGAAGTGCTTGTTATACTCTCTAGTCTCGTTCTTGGTACTGAAGTGATAATATGTCTTATCACGTTTTGTTTATAGCGTCTAATTGTATATGTACATCTTAAATCTTTTTATCATACCTACTTTAATGAACCTCTCGTCTTTGTCTCTGGGTCTGTATCTCTTGTTTGTATACCTATGGTTCCCCCTTTCTCTCCATGTTACTCAACCCTCCGACCCTAACCGTATATATGTGATGATGGATATTTTATGTATTGGTTACTCTTGACTGATATATCGTGTCCCTTCAGATGAGTCACGAGGCACCACTGGTTTTACCCTTCCTTTAGGTTCCTTCTACCCCATATGTATATGCACACCACCAAGTGAAACGACTTGTCATCTTTGATTGTGTTGTAACATATCGTTGATCTCAGGGAGTCCTATTTTATCACATGATCGTGATATGAAAGATTAGCCCATCACAGGGTGACTGAGTCAATATGAGGGCGTTCGACCCTACCCCACCCAGACTAGTGAAGAGATTGCCAAAAACTTGTGTGGTCCAACTGTCTCGTCCCAGGGTTCTTTAGTCAAACTTAAAGATCGTCCTTATACATTGAATTATCCCTCTCGGGTGCACGTAGGTGGACCCGTTACTTCTGGATTGTTGACCGGACCTGAGTGGAGACCCAAGAGGTGTCCTGGTGAACCTGTTTTCCCTTCGTCGTTTCGACGTACAAGTGTCTAGACTCGAGGTGTCGTGACCCTGTTAGAGAAACGAAAGTAGTCTAGAGGAGATCAATTTCGTGTTTCTCGTCTAGAGGGAATGTCATATACCAGGAATGTCATCCCGTCCACCCCGACCATTCCCGGTCAGAGGTCCAGGAGGAATGTCACACTGTCCAGTCCATCCGGGGTGGGAGTCCCCGAGACCCTCCAAGAAGCCGACTGTCACAAAACCGTCTGAGTCGAAAGAGACAGTAGTCAAACTTAAGTACCCTTTCCCGTTCTGCGGTTTTCACGAACGTCCACTTAAGAAACAGGGAAAGTTCACGTAGACTGAATGTGTCTACTGAATATACCCACAAATAGAATACAACCCTTCCTAATAGTCAATCCAGTCATTTAGAGAAGGTCCATATTTAATATTTAGTGGTCGTTCTTACGGTCCCCTTTATCTTCAGTATTAGACAAACATAGAGTAGGGTTTATAGTTTGTGTTCATTAGTGCTACTTTTGACTACGATTATTTTTGTTTTTGTTCTGATACTACGACTGTTCAAGGGTGTCACAACCCAGTACTCCTTTCTCACCCTGTTGAGAACATACATTGTATGTCTACCCCACTGCCACTCTTAATTGGGTAAATTTCGGTCCTTGTCTTGTTTAGTCCAAATGACTGTTTATGTTTTCTTGGCTTAAAATGGTTGTATTGGATTTAAGTAAAGTCTGTCTGTTTTCAGGAATAACTAGATTTTGTTTAAAGACCTCATTGAAAATTTTTACTAATATTCGTCATACCCTTTGTTTTGGAAAACAATCCTAAGATATCCATAAATATTCTGACCTCGGTTGGACCTAAACCCCTTTATCAAATTAAAGGAATGATTAATGTGAAAGAAAGACATGTACTGTTTAGTCAACTTTTAGTAATTTTCAGGGAGCCTTGTCGACAGTGTTCATCTAGTCAAAACACAGACCTTTCGACTCTGGTCCTCTTTTCGACATAAAATAAATAATCTTATCTTTTGAAAAAGGATCGGGACTCCTTCCTAGTAAGACTTACTCCAGGTCTAAACTTCTGCAATTTTTTTTTTTTTTTTTTACTTCAGTATTTAGGAGGAGGGTCTTCTCTTTTTTTTCCCTTTCGTAATTTTTTTAGATCGTCCACCCACTAGTAGAGGTACTTGTTTTACTTAGAAAAAAGGAGTGCCGATACAGTTCCAATGTGAACCATACAGTCTTTGTGCTGGCCCTTAAGTAAGGATCGTATACATTCTTCGCGTACTTCACTCAGGTTTCCGGTCCGACACCCCCCTGGTCTGGACCCAAGGTCAGTGTCGTAAGTGGTTGACTTCCAGAGACCCGGAGACAAAGGAGACTCCTGTGGTCTGATGTATTAAATATTTCAGAGAAAAATTGGAAGATTTCAAGATGCAGATATAAGGAGGACACTAGACTATCTGTGTTACTAAGACTGACGGTTCGTGGACCGAGGAGACGGGTGCCCTAAGAGGACCGTTCTTATAACCTCACCCATCGGTGAGGTAAGGGGTCCCATAGGAGGGCTGGGTCCCTAACTCAGGTATAGGGTTCGTGACGTCCTCCTGAGAAATGGTAGACTCGGTGGTCCCTTCGGGACAAAATTATGTGTGATTTCATTAAATGTTAAACCAAGTTTCCGACAAGTCGTCTACTCAAGTCTTATAAATGGAAGGAAAGGTCCAAACTACTCCCGAGACGGTGACTTGAGTCATGGACTCGAGCCGGTGAATGGTTGGTACTCTTGTACTCACTCTCCGACAAAATACCCGAATAGATTTGTCGAAGAGGGGTATTCAAGTATTGAAATTCGAGAAACAAAATTTCTAAAAAAAACTACACCTAGCAAAAATTTCAGAAATGACTTAAACAATGTTATACCAAAGACAAAATACAGAACCCAAAAGCCCCCCAACGAAACCGGATCTCTGTACACCCTAGAAATAAAATCGAGGGACTGGTCCTTGACTTGGGTGTGAGGGACGTAAACTTCGACTTCAGGGTTGGTGAGATGGTCCCTTCAGGGGCATTGAAATTTGACAAATGACTTAAAAGAGAATGGAGAGGATCGTCTCTAAAGACTCATAAGGACACACGAAAAAAGGTGAATGAATTTAGTCTTTTCTCTTACTTCTTTTCTTTCGAACACCCAGTTACAATGAGTGAGGTGTACATGTCAACTCGTCGATGTATACGGACCGTGTCCTTCCCCTCCTGCCTACCGCCCATACATGACACTCTTTCGTGGGTGAGGTCACCACGGGTATAATTGTATTAATGTCCCCTTGTTTTACCACTTCATTTTCCCTACCCGCCATCGTCACTTCCCCGAATCTCGACCACATAAATCCCGAAGGGTCACTGAGTCACCATTTCTTGGGTGGGCAGTTACGTCCTCTGTATTCTCTGTACCCAAGTTAGAGACCCAGTCCTTCTAGGGAACCTCCTCCTTTACCGTTGGATGAGGTCATAAGAACGGATCTTTTAGGGTACCTACCTCCTCGGACCTCCCGACGTCAGGTACCCCAGCGACTCCCAACCTGTGCTGACTCACTGAAGTGAAAGTGAAAAGTGAAAGTACGTAACCTCTTCCTTTACCGTTGGGTGAGGTCGCAAGAACGGACCTCTTAGGGTCCCTACCCCCTCGGACCACCCGACGGTAGATACCCCAGCGTGTCTCAGCCTGTGCTGACTTCACTGAATCGTCGTCGTCGTACGTGTGTACCCTCCACCCTCCATCCTTCGTGGTCATCTTCGTCCCAGTGGTCATTCCTCCGACAACTCCCTCTGGTCCTTCTCTACTACCACTGGACCTGGCCCCACCCCCGTCTCCTCGACCCTAGTCACGAACCCAAGGTTCAGTCACTGTATTTCCTGAGTGACAAAAGAAGTGACACCAGTGTTTTATAAGGACCCACACTTGAATTCTATGGTTTGTTCACTGTATCCTCGTTTAGAACCAAAGGGGGAACAGAGACAGGAAGATGTACTCAGTACAGATCTTGGTGGACTCGTCTGACCCGGTACCGAGGGTCGCGTCTACTGTGTTATGGCGGACCCTTGTGTTACCAGAGAAACCGCTACCATTAGTCCAAGTCCCAAGACTGGTGAATCTCCGCGGTGTGGAACTATCGTTGACGAACTACTGCGAGTGAATGAGATTCCTTGGACGGATCCCCGGTCTAAGGGCTCGTACTGTGTTTAACGTTGATCCTTACGTTGGCTGTTCTGTAACAGTTGTCGTCGTCTTCCTTTCCTTCTCGAGAATCCAAAACTCAACTGTAATTCGTCGACAACCACACCCGTCCAAGACATCCAAAGGTTCACTCCAGAAATTAAAGGACAAAGACGTGTCTCGACTACGACTGGATTAACCCTCTGACGTCTGTCGATCGACCAAAGGTCCTTTTGACTTTTCTACTCTCATCTTAAAAGTCTAGACCATGTAAAAAAGGACTATCAAAAACACCAGCATATCGGGTCAGGAATCGGGTGTCACGTTTTGTCAGTAGAGGTCGAATATTCCTCTACAGAACTAACGACTATGGTCGGTGTTCTTTTCGGAAAGGGAGTGTCCGACGGAAGAGTGGGGGTGGAAAACGTGTTGATAGTAAGTCATTATTTGACACACAAATCTCCAAGGAACGGGTAGAGGGGGACATCTTGCGTAGGAGACTAGTTGTCGTCACCATTTACACGGACAAGACAAACGTTACCATAGAGATCGTGACTCATATGGTAGTATATAACCATCGACAAGTCCTGTATAACCGTGTGACCTATTTACTTGTCGACTTAACGGAAATCGTAGATTTGGAACTACTAGTCGGGATCTTCCGATTTGTGTACTGGTCTGGTGGGAACTGAGATACTTGGTTCCAAACACACAATCAGTGAGTTAGTACAGACTGTCAAACACTGGGTTACCTGACGTCGGGTGGTCCAAGGGGACAGGTACCTGAAGAGGTCCGTTCTTATAACCTTACCCAACGGTAAGGGAAGAGGTCCCCTAGAAGGACTGGGTCCCTACGTTGGACCCGGAGGCCGTAACGTTCGTCTAAGAGGTGGTAGACTCAGTGGTCCCTTGATTTCGAAATATTTCTAGTAAACCCCGAGGAAAAGGACAAGATACAAATAAACAGTGACCCTGAGTCTAAAGGGAAGTTTATCGGATCGTTGTAATGTCGAAGACGACTTTCAACGGTTTTCCCTTTGTTCTGTTAGGGTTGGGTCCGTCCGTCTTTCCAAACGACTATTTTGAAACCACCCCCCACACCCCCCCGTTTTAAACTTACAAGACGAAACTCATGAACCATGAGTTTCGTTATTCTTTGAGTACCAAGTCCAGTGGGTGGTCTTTTACTTAGGTCTCTCGACTAAGCAAAACTTTTCAATTTTACAAATCAATATTTTTACCCCTCTTTTTTCAATATTTACAACCTTCCCCGTCCCGACACTCCCCTCTTATTCAGTATAGTTTCCGTCGGAACTCCAGAGTCCCTCTATCTTCTCTATTCAGAGAACCGATTCAATCAGTGTGGGTGGATGTGTGTTAAGAGAACCGTTTCCAAGGAAATGATTGTTTCGTCCGTGTACAAAATTTGTTTTGTCACGTCACATTGTCGATCCCACGGATATTTACATCAAAATTTAATTTTTTTTTTTTCTTCTTCTTTCTTTCTTTTGTAGTTTCCCCCGTCTTATATTATTTTGTACTGGGTACCAAACTCTTATGTTCTTATGACTCTTATAATCTCAGGATACCGGCGTTTCTTTTGAGTTTAAAGGAGTTTCATAAAATTTACTACATCAAAAATTATTTCCCACAATCCTGGAACTCAGTGTCTGACGTTTCGACTGTAAGTGAGATTTACGTGACACTCCACCCTTTATGTACCACTAAGTCTCGTTCTTAGTCTCCCTTTCTCTCTCTCTCTTATCCTTCCCTGTAACTCTTTTGAGTAAACGAAAAGAAGTCGAGAAGTCCGATTAGGTTACCTTGTTGAAAGAACACTTGGACGATATTTCTGTAGGGTGAATCCTCTGACCAGAACCTTCCACAGTTACGACGACCGTAACGGTGAGTTTCAAATATGTTGATTGGTTGGGGATCCTTTCCTCGGAGAGTCCCAAATTCTTGTTTTTTTATACTTTTCTAAACCCGTATCACCATCTGTTTGTTTAACTGAAAAGTTTACGTTCCGTTTCTATCGTAAGATTTGAGGGTCTGGTTCATTTGTTTTCGTCCGATGGAGGTTGTGTTGGATCTCAAGGTTGGTATAAAAAAGATTGAAGAGCTGGTTGTAGAAAAATGAGGGTGATATTAAAGAGTCAAAAAGACAGAGAGAGGAAAATTATAGATGAAATACGAAGGTGAAGAAAGTAACCATTAGTAGATCTAAAGTTCCATTAAAAATTTATGGGCAAAACCCATTATTTATTTTATGTCACAGTGTGACTAGTAGAGTACCGGCAAATTTTAGAAAGCTCTGCAGGGTGATGCATGAGGTAGTTTAAGGTTGTCTTCTCAGCTCTATGAGTTTTTGGAGTATAGGTCGGGGTTAAACAGGGAGTCTATAGGATGTGAAGTTAGTATAGTCTAACACATCGTAGACAAGAGTGAACTTACGAAATGTGTAAGAGGTAGTGAAAGTTTATTATTTTAGAATTGGAGAGAAGACGTCTTGTTTTTGCACAACAGATGTTAAAGTTATCTGTTCCCTACAACGGGTGATAGTTCGTTAGTCGGTAGTTACTGTCACATAGGACACCCCTTCAGTCCTACAACTCTTTGTACTATGATTGGGATTTTGTCACTTCTATATATAGATTCCTTCTCAAAACTACTCGGGTGTGAGAACGTAGAAGAGTATGTATCTGTTCGTGACTTGACAATTCTACAGATAAAAAAACACCAGTCGTTATTGGAGAACGACAAGTTGATACATCAAAAACCCAAAAAAAAAACAACAACAACAACAAAAGTAAACAAGAAAAGTTGTCTTTGAGAATCTGTGTGTGTGTATATGTTTTGGATAGAACCACTTTTGTCTACTCTCAAGATTTAAATGATCAGTTCACAAAACTCTAAAAGTTAAGACTAAAGAGAAGAGGTTTTAGATTAAAAACTTTCGAGTATATTAGAGACTGAAAAGAAGAAGGATACGTAAACACTGAGACTTGTTCACTTTTTAGTTATTAGGAACTTTAGGTACAAAATATTATACTGTAGTATTGTAAACTACTTAGGAGGTTTGTGAACGTGGAAGTTATCCTTAATAAAGTTCAATATGTTACTGTGTAAGTTATTGAGAAATTTTTTTGTAAAGGTAAAATAATTGATATCATCGTGGACGTATATAAACTTTCGATCTAACACTCTCTGAGGTATATCTTGTTCCAAACCGGAGTAGGTATGTCGTAATTGGTCCGTGTAAAACGTCATTAAGGATCGGACAAGAGTTGAGGTGTCTGAGACATCACATGATGACACTTACGGTTACTTCATCGGTAACGAACCGGTTTGAAGTTCGTCCGTTGAAATGAAGATTTGAACAAGAACTTACTCCTTTTCTTCTTTCGAGATAGGTCCTCGTTTGGTTGTCAAGACTACTCTACGACGTCCTATATCTTTTTCATCTCAACTTTCATCATGATTCCAAAGATCTGTTTTATGTATTCTCTTTTCTATGGTATTGGTCTTATCCCTGATCTCCTTCTCCTCGCCCAAATCGTTCCTTCCCGTACTCCAGTGATCCACCAGTGACCTAGACTCTACAAACTTAACTCTACAAGTCCTTCGTTAACCTTTATGTCCAGACCTCCAGTCGGTTAATCTCCACCTCTGAATCTTTTGTAGACGTTTCTCTTTTTCTTAGTGTCCTCACCTCTGCAACACCCAAGTTTTTTTCAAATCCTTTCTTAGAACTTTTATAGAAAGTTTCTGTTAACCTTTTTTATAACTTAATTTTTCCGTTCTGTCTATTGTCTTTCCCTTGACCGTAAATAACCGGTGATGGTCCCTGATCCGGTCCGTGAACTTATACACTAGTATAAATTGGGGGTGTTAAACGAGAACAACGGTCAATACGGGTAACACACACGTTCGTGGACTTTTAAAGTCACAGGTGACGGTGTCTAGTTTACGATGTAAGTGACACCTTCTTTGTCCTACCACGTGCTCCTTTCGATTTCCTCTAGTCTTAAAGTTTGTTGGTTCCTCTAATAACTCCTCCTTTTCCGTATCCCTCTCCGAACCTAACAGTGGTACAGACATAAGAAACTCGTCTCAGAGACCACTCACTACCTCCTCGTCGATTTAACATTCTAACCAGGGCAACTATCTTATGTTACTCAGTTTCTCAATCATTGCTATGAATACGTTACTGGTTAGATCTTTAATGTAATTCTGTCATCCAATTGACAATTGTTCATTCGAGGGATAATGTCCCTAAATTCGGGTTAGTTGTATGGGTTATTTGTGGGTGAGGTTTTGTACCGAGATCGACCCAGATGGTGTGAACTGACTGAGTATAAGGTAAAAATCAAAATATAAGACTTTCAAGTTTGTATACGAATTAAAGAATTTTGGGTTATAGGGGACGGTATTTAACTTCCACTGTCATGTTTATTTTAAGACAATGTAATAAAATTTTGAGACGTAGTGGTGGATTTTGAACTCTTGGAGTTACAGTAGTTATCCGGAGGGTTTTCTATATAAAGTTAACTCTTTTTACTCCACGGGTTTGTTCCGAACTGACCCTCTCCGTTATTTTATAAATAATTCACCACCTACCCTCCAGTCTACGTCTCTCTTACCGAGGTCTCGGTTCTGAGAGTAGAGAGGATGTACGACGGAGGACGTCCACGGGGGGAGGGAGGAGTCGTGGTCTTGCGGTGTTCTTAAATTCATTATTTGGGTGGTCTAAGACGGACTCACATGAAATTACGGTCCGACGACCCACCTTCTTTCTTTGTACTTTGAACTCTTTCACATTAGTACACATCAGTTATTCCATTCACCATTCAATTTACTAGTAAAGAGGTCACAAACGGAAAGAAACGTCCACAAAAACGATTTGCTCTTACTCTTATATCGACATGCAGTAGTACTGGGTGACTCAATCTGAATGTTGATCAGAATGTACTCCTACTAACAATGGACCCTTCATGTTGACAGTGAAGACTTACTTCCGATATAGTTTACTTTTCCGTTTGATCTTTTCCATTCCGTTACGTCAGGATCTCTCACTGGAAAGTCTTAAAGGGGTTACGAAGTGGTAGATGTATTTTAAATTTATGTAGAATTACCGAAATGAATTCGATCTTTCTGTGTTGTATATTCTTTAAACATGAACCTGAAGAGTTATGAATGTTGTCGAGTCCCATGTAAGTCTAATGATTTGTGTTGGACTTAGGTAACGGTGTATTTTTTAGAAAGAATCGTAAAGTTCGTAAACTAAACTAGTGTAAAATTACCGATAACGGTCACTTAATGATGTTTGTCCGAGTATAGACTCTATGTGTAAAGGGGTTAAGTCTCCAAATTTTGTTTCAAAAGACTTATTACTAATACTAAAATATTGAGAAATTTAAAGGGTTTGCCGGGATAGATAACAGATTAAGTGCACTCTATTTACCGTTTCCTCTCTCCTTTTTGTTCCCTTTAAAGTATTCAGATATTTATACATTAAAATGTCGAAAGACTTTCTCGAATGATAAATAAAAGTTATGAGTGGTTTAATGTACGAGTACTATCTTTAAAGATAAAGTATTTTCTTACACTATTTTTAACTACTACATTTGATCTGGGTAGACAGTTCATTGCACCGTAAGTGTTACCGGAGTCCCGTTTCGTCGACGTTCTGCACGTAGGGGAGATTGCACATGTGTATCTCCTGTAAGTAATTCGACGCACTTTGGATAGTAACTCTACTTACTTTTGACCGCGATCTGACGTATTTGCTGTGTATATAATTCAATTTTCCATTTAAAAGACTGAGCACCAGACCTATAATCCCGGCACCTCCTTTTGCTCGACAGTATACGGAGAATTTAATGGAACGTCACTTTGTTCTATTCCTCCACTGGTTCCCTACACAGGAGATGAATCGCGGTAATCAAGGGCACCACCCTTACGGGTACGAAGATCGAAGGGGACACAAAGGAGTCACCGTCATCCTGTTGAGTCCCCAATTCGTGTGTTCAGTCTGTCTGAGTTTCCTACCTCGACTACGAGTTGTTACTCTACACTCTGAATTGGGAGTCGACGGTAAAGGAGTCACTTTAACCCTGTTGTAACGCACTCCTTATGACCTTTTGACGGGTTGTTCATAAACCGTCCCGTGAGTCTTGTGTGACGATGGTCCGACGGGACTCCCGGAGCCGTCCTTTGTATTTGCCCCTCGGATATAGGAGATATGTTTTCACACAGAAGGACTCTCACTGCAAAGGACTTTTATGCAACGGTTCCTTTCACCGATCCTCAATCCTTCCTTTTTTTTTTGATACCTCACGAAAATCTACACGCAGGGGGTTTTACGAGAAATGTTGAGCCTTAATCTATGGTAAAAGGGGTAAAATAAAAGATCTACTCTTTTCTCTCAAAGTTTGTTTCCAAGGTCAATCAATTTTTGCCGGTTGCGCATTCAGTTTAACTCCTAACGGTGTAAGATTTTTATTGATATTGATGATAAATAACTTACTGGTACCGAGTCTTAGAATGTACGTATTAGAACGTTTCATGAACTCTGTTGGACTACTTATTCTTTTACATACTGGAGATAAAATCTGATGCCTTTGACTCCGTACGTCTCAATTCGTTCACGACCTCACACCCATTATTTAAAATCACAGTCATAAACTTGGTTCCTTTATATTAAGGTCTTGGTACGTACAGAACTTTCGAAGAGAAAGGGGACACACGAGTCATTTATTATCCAAGGTCTCAGTTCTTTTTAAGTGTGTATGGAGGGTGTGGGTGTGGGTGGGTGTGAGTGAAATATGTGTGTGTATATAGTATATATGTGTGTGTATATGGTATATATGGATTATCTGTGTGTGTGTGTGTGTGTGTGCGGGCGTAAATTTTACCCTTTGTGAAAATTTTTCAACTTTCAGGATCAGATGATTAGACGAAACCTTATCGTATTCCTTTTTTTAGATCTTACCACACCTTTGATGTCATTTGAGTTGTTCGGGGGTAGAAAAGAACCAAGTCTCCTAAGAATAATTTTTGTACAAGTTGAGAAGTTATTCACAGAAACCAATTGTAGGTATACGCGTCTCGGTGGTCGGGTCAAAGAGGAACTTTTTACACTTCTCTTTCCCTTGTCCTTTCCTCTTTATGAATTGGAACTACGCCCCTTCTCCGTCGACGTTGCTAGCTTACATAATAGGTCCACTGGGATCGCCATTTCTAGGACACACGGTCGCGTCCTCTGTGTTCTCGGTACTCGCACTAGCGGCCCAGGTCTTCTACGGGACCTCCTCCCGTACCGTTGAGTAAGGTCATAAGAACGGGCCTCTTAGGGAACCTGTCTCCTCGGACCGCCCGATGTCAGGTACCCCAGTGTCTCTAAGTCCGTACTGACTTCACTGAATCGTGTATACGTAAGGAGTTTTCTAAGGGACCTGTTTAGAACTATTACAGGTCTAAATCCTGTTCTGGGTCGGGGTGTCAAGCCTCCCCGACATCGGGACTGGGAGGTGGGAGGAAGGACGGATCTTCACATGACGGTCCAACCCGGCAGGGGACGTGTTCCCTCCGGGTGTCCCCAGACACGGGGTGAGCACACACGAGTCTCAGTCTGGGACCTTCGGGTATGACGGAGTTCTGGTAAGGAGTTTAGGAAGGTCTCCTCAGTTCCGTTTCGACCGTTCTCCACCAGGACTTCTATATAGTTGCCGTATGAATAGGGTGTCATCGGGATCCTCAACCTATGATACCAATAGTGGTAAATGGTTTCTCCTTTGACTACGTGTATTTCTACTTCATTGAACGGACAGTGTATCGAATCGAGACCTACCCTGTCGCACATATCTGACTCCGTTAGACTGAGGTGTCGAGAGCTCACTTTCGTAATCGGGGAGTACAGACTGTGAACCGTTGAGGTACCTGACGTCGGGTGGTCCGAGGAGACAGGTACCTTAAGAGGTCCATTCTTATGACCTCTTAAAGGAGGAATCCCGTAGTAGACCTGGGTCCCTAGCTTGGGCCCAGAGGACATAACGCCCGTCTAAGAAATAGTAGACTTGGGGGTCCCTCGAGAACTCCGACGGGACGTTTGGGGAAGAAAAGTATAAGGAAGGTAAAGACTTCGAGTCTTCGTCTCTGTCCCTTTAAGAAAGTGTATAATTTCCACAAATCTGTGGAAAGGGTCCGGGATGGGGGTGGGTTAATGAGGGAGAAGGGAGAGAGGAGAAGGATGTGTGTGTTGTGTTTGGAATAGACAACAAATTTTGTGTCTCGAGACGGACAGGTCGAGTGGGAACACATTTACGTCCCTCTAAAGGCTATACCTCCGGACATTAGGGAGTCGTTTTGAGACTATACCCAGAGAATCCACTTTCTCGTTTGTATAATCGAAATGTCCTCTTACATGAATAACTCAATTTTTATGTGTCTGCTCTTTTCCTCCTCACTGGTCTTACCTGATCGTTTCTTTTAGTTGGATGAACGTCCGGTCTATTGGTGGAGGTGTCTTTCAGGTGTAATTGGTAATTTACGTAATTGTTGTTGTTTTAGTTTGGGCTGTTAATTTGGAGAATAGACGAGTGAACGGATTTTGAGGGTCAGTGGAGGAAACCAGTGAAATAAGAATAAGGGAAACTTAGTGGTCCCGGTCGGGCTTGTGGAAAAAATAATAATACGATAATAATAATAGACTAAGAACGTCACGGACGAATGTTTAGTGAACGTGTTTGTCATGGAGTATATTATTTGACTTAGTAGCCATGTTGGGTCTTTTCGACCTCAAGAGGGTAAAGGGTCTAATCCTTTATCTCGAAATCCCTCCAATGGGTCGGGTCTCTCGTCCTTCGACTAGAGGTCTAAGATATTATTTATGTGACGACAAGGGTAAAGTGGTGAAAGCCAGGAAAACTACCGGTGGAGGTGTGAGAAGAAGGACGTAGGGTCGGAAGACCAGGATACAAGAAGACACAGTAGGGGTTTAACGATGTAGGGTCTTAAAGGTTGTCACAAATGAGTGAGTATGTTGATTTCCGTACTAGAATCGGACCTAGTCTATACGGGAAGACTTTGTTGGTCTAGTTCTTAGTTTAATCGAGCACGTCAGAGTTTATTTAATTTTCGTCTCTCGTAATTTTTGGTAGAGGTATACGAGGAGGTGCGAGTGGGGAGGGACGGTTTGTCCCTCTTTTATATGAAGTTCTTATATGTGTTAGATCATGATCACCCAGAGTGACTCACTACCCTAATATTAAAAGAAGTAGTGCTATGAAATATGAAAGATTTAAAAGATATTAATTATATATAGTGTATGACTGTGACCTCCCTTTTTAGTGAAAAATTTTACAATTCAGTACTTTTGTAACTCTACAGTACAGAGAACTCCTTCCTTCCTTTCCCTGAATAGAACGACCCAGTACACCCCCGACACTTCCGCCCCCACTTCGACCGGGGGTGGTAGGGGTCTCGTGCACCACCCCGTCCCTTTGACTCACCTGTCGAGGAAGAGAGGTGATCTCCGAGACTGAAGACCCTTGGTCGACGGGGAGGGATTCCCGACGGTTGGGAAAGGTGTAGATTTGCGAGACTGAACATGGTTGTCTCTTACGGATAGGAAATTTTGTTCAAATTTCTGACAAACCTAGACCCGTCTCTTCCCCAACTAATAGGGAATCCGTCTCGATTAATAAAACTGGATTACGAAGCTCTAGGGGGACCATAGTCTAGACTGAGTTTTCGTAGAGTCTCCAGTAGCATGGACCAGAACTTCGGGTCTGAATTTTCGTTGTAAACTCTACGACGGTTTCCCGTATTGGAGAGGTTGAGAGTCACCGGAGTGTAAGTGTCGTGACTTCCACCGTCTTAAAAGTCAGTGGTCGATACTGTGTGCCTCGAAAACCTGCGGTTAGGTTGTTGACCCGTTTGGGTGTCTATACCAAAGAGTTAGACTTCTGTCTCGTGGTCTTTGCCTTTTACACAAAATTGGACTCACAATGTAAGTGTCCTCCTTCAGACTGGAGGGTGTTTGGGTGAGTACTTTTCCCTCTTTTTGTCTAAGTCTTTCTCTTTCGTAAAGTTCACACTATAATTGACTTACAGTTTTATTATTTGTGCGTTTCGTCTGTCCGGTCGTCCTCGTCCATTATTTAGTTTTGTGAACACCCTTAGCCTGGAGTAATCCAAACTTTTTTCCTGTGACAAAGTGTTTGACCGATAATCGTGTCCCGAGAGAGAGGGAGGGACGGAAAAAAAAAAAAAGGGGGAGAAAGTTTTTTTTTTTTAACCCTGCGCCGGGTTTAGAAATTATGCATTAAAGAAAGGAATAACATGTACAGAGTCGTTCAGCGGTAGTCGACAATAAACAATAATTCCTAGACACATTTGTATTTCGGTCCTCTGACTGAGTACGTCGTCTTGTCCTTCTCTTTCCTAAACTAGTGTGACAATGAAAGTCGACGGAAGTACAAGTCGTCGTAGGTAATCCCTCCTCTACCGTCAAGTGTCACTTCGTAAACTCGCGTCAACCTTCGGTCAAGATCTTACTTTGTTGCGTCGTCGTCCATTGGTGTCTACGAACCTTCCTGAATCGCTACCCACTTCTAGACTCGGACCGTACCCTGTCCTCCACTGAGTGTGTCATCTTAGGATGTCCCCTTGTCCCTGAGCCCCCCGGGTGCCGTAGGAAGAGTCTTCCTCTTGTCGACGATCCTTTTGGACGACCCGAGTCGTAGGAATTTGTGCACCCGACTCCCGAACTACAAATACTAAACCCTTACCCCCTGTCCTCTTTCGGACAAAAGGTCGAGGTGACCCATGAGGTGTCGAGACCCCCTCGGTCCTTCCCTTCTTAATATCGTCCTGTAAACGTCAGTGGTCCTTTTGTAAAAAAAAAAAAGTTCAGGTCTTTCATAATGTAGGATGTGAGTCGGGTCTAAGGTGATGAGGTGACACAATGCCCATTTACGTTAAGAGACTCGTGGACGGAGGTAAGGACCCATGGGACCTTCAGGAAGTTTGCGGTCAACATTCACCGACTTCTGTCTTGACTGTGGAGGTTCCGGACCCTTGATTGAATTTTTACAATTAAACCTCAGTGTACTAGTCGGGACAACATGGGTCGATGTTAGTTCAATTCTTTTCTTACTCAATTTTATGTTGACGAGAAAATATTCTTAAGTAGTCAAAAAAAAAAAAAAAAATAATTCATAGGAAGACCAACAACATTACAAACATTAATTTCGGGTTTCACGACTTTTTTTTTTTTTTTTTTCTATGTTGACGAAGTCAACGTCGTTCATACAAGATTCTGTTGAGTCCCAAAGGGACCACCGAGTCTGTCATTTCTTAGACGGGTGTCACGTCCTCTGGCCCCAAGCTGGGGATCCAACCCTTCTAGGAGACCTCTTCCTTTACCGTTGGGTGAGATCATGAGAACGGACTCTATTAGGGTACCCGTCTCCTCGGACCGTCCGATGTCAGGTACTCATCGTTTCTCAACCTGTACTGGCCTGTTGAAAGTGAAGTGAAGTTCTGTTGAGTCCTTTACATTTTCTGTGTCCAAGTTAGGGACCCAACCCTTCTAGGAGACTTCTTCCCACACCGTTGGATGCGATTCAGGGAAGTTACTGTACTGACTTCGTTGAATCGTGTGTGTACGTTCTATTGAGTTCTTTCGTTCCAGTTCTTTTTTATTGATGATCTTTTCAGGTTACACCGGATAGGTACACGTACACACACGAGTCAGCAAGAACTGAGACGTTGGGGTACCCGACATCGGGCGGTCCGAGGAGACAGTACCCTAAAGGGGTCCGTTCTTATGACCTCCCCCATTGGTAAGGGAAGAGGTCCCCTAGAAAGGTTGAGTCCCTAGTTTGAACGAAGACTTAAAGGACGTAACCGTCCGTCTGAGAAATGGTGACTCGGTGGACCCTTCGGGGGAAGATTGGTTTGTATCCTAGTTTTTGACGTTTTAATCTTTTATTTGTAAGTTGAGAGATAATATATTCGGATGTTGTGGTTTTAGATCAATCTTTCACAAGTATGACCCTAAATAATGGGATCATATCTCGTCTAATTGGTCAAGTTACAGAGACTTTGTGATTAGTAAAGAATGTAAGAAGTTTCGTAATCTGAACAAAGACAAACGTTTACGGTACACATGAAAAATTTCAATTTCTCGGTCCTACCAACCCTGAGCCTTAGGAGAAAGTTTCTTCAAACGTAACATAAGAAAACTATTCTAAAAACCGTCAGGAGTCCGTCCTTAAAGTATCATTAGTGTTTTTCTTTTTTTTCTATAAGATTAAGTTCTAACTTGGTACTATCTTTACTTTTTATATTTTTATATAAAGACCATGTTTATTCATGTAAACAGAACGTTGAGTCCCGTCCAAAAATTACTATGAGAAAAGGAAGTAACTACTTATATTTTTTGAAAATAAGAAAAAAATTTCTTGTTTTTCGTTAGTGTCAATATGGGTAAATCAACATCGTATGGATTAGACTAGATTTGTTAAAAATACATAGATCTATATCTGTTTTTGTGAAGTAGATCTGCACATAAAATAAAAATGAAAAATGTGACGTCGATAAGTTATCACACTTTCAGCGAGTCAGTACAGGTTAAGAGACACTGGCGTACCTGATATATATCAAGTACCTAAAGAGGTCCGGTCTTATGACCTCACCCATCAGTAAGGGAAGAGGTCCCTTAGAAGGGTTGGGCTCCTAGTTTGGGTCCAGAGGGTGTAACATCCGTCTAAGAAATGGTCGACGACGACGACGACGACGACGACGATTCAGCGAAGTCAACACGACTCGGTGGTCGATAAGTTTGGGTTTCTCTTAAGACATAAACTTGTTTCCGGCACCAGGACAGTCGTTTCATCTGACTTCCTGTTTACAGACGAATTACTTCCCTACCTACTTACTCCTCTCTGACGTACGTCTTAAAGGGTTACTTTTACACAGTCTCCTTAAAGGACCACCAGGTCACCAATCCCTCGAAGGGTCCACCGAGTCACTATTTCTTGGGTGGATGGTTACGTCCTCTGTACTCAAGCTCGGGACCCAGTCCTTCTAGGGGACCTCTTCCTTTACCGTTGGGTCCGGTCGTAAGAACGTAACCTTTAAGGTACATGTCTCCTTGGACCTCTCAATGTTGAGTACCCCCAACGTTTGTCAGTCTGTACTGACTCGTTGACTCGTACGTGGCCACCAATCCCGAGGGTCGAAGGTGACGTGACCCGGGTCCAAATTAGTGACCAGCCCCTTGATTCTAAGGTGTTCGGTACACCTTGTCGGTTTTTTGTTTATTTTCCTTTCCCACAGTCTTCGTTCTTGGAGATCGACGGTAGTGACTGGGAAAAGGAAAAAGTTTCACGTCGGTCACGAGAAAGTCTCTCCTTTGTGACTCTGTTTGGTTGCCATAATGTCACAAACGTTCCCTTTAAACTTTGTTGGTAGCTGACAGTGGTTCTATCAATTTACATAGGATAATTTTCTAGTCTTTTTACCTAGTCAACTCTAAGGTGTTAGTTAAGACGAACAACCGGTGGACATTAAAGGATTCATCCGTGTACGAAATTGGCTTAGGGAAGAGTAAGATTCCCGTCCAATAATTGAAGGTCGAGGACGAATTCCTTAGTTGTTAAACTCGGTTAAATACTCGAAGGTCCTCTAGTCACATTTTTATTTCGTCAGACGATGCAAAGTAAACTCGGTTCGTTTTCCGGAACCATACCTTTGATTCTCCTTCAAGGCAAATTGTTACCTATATGGAACATCATTCGAACTACCGAGTCACCATTTCTTAGACGGACGTTACGTCCTTTGTTCCCCAGCTAGGGACCCAACCTTCTAGGGGACCTCTTCCCTTACCGTTGGGTGAGGTCATAAGAACGGACCTTTTAAAGACCAGTCTCTTCGGACCGCCCGATGTCGTGTACCCCCGGCATTTCAGCCTGTACTGACTCGTGTATCATTTAAGTAATAAATAGGATAGTAGACCGTCGAGATGAAGAGATTTGTGACCGTAAAAAACAAGGTTTATACATTTGTTTAGTATCCCGGAATAACCAAAGAGTAAGACAAACACCGGGAAATGACTTACGAACTTACTCCTTTACCTCTGTCATCGTCAGTGGTGGGGAATGGGGACGGAGGGTGTTTATAGTTATTTCCTGTGTCTGTACATGAACTGATTCCCCCAACTACTGAGAATCTCTTCTTTCGACAACACGAGTTTCGTTTACACACTCTTCCCAATATTCAGAAGATCAGATTCTGTGTACTTTTAGAGGATTCCCTATGTCTAGTTTTCGACTTTCTTTTTGTTAGTACTGTTTAGTTGTCATGGAAAAAAAAAAAAAAAAAANATAAAAAAAAAAAAAAAAAAACCAAAAGTTTGTTGACTAAACAGTAAAAGAGGAAAACGAATTTATTTCGTTTAGGTGGAAATTTATATTGGAGGTACAGTTGAAATGACCCTTCGAAATAGAAAAAAGAAGCACGGAATTACCATCTTGTCTCCAAACTCATTTGTAGTGTTTAGAAGCATAGTTGCTTTGTAAGGGAAATCGACTTCATTTATAGATCTCAGAAGATACAAGTCAGTCACCAAGAGTTACCGATCTTCCCTCGTCCCTTATTTCCTGATATATCACTTACTCGTTCTCTTCTTTGGTTTAGGAAGGAGGTGAGAAGTTTCAGAAGGTTTTTAGATCACAGGAGTCCGGGTCCGCACTATCAATCAAGGGATAAGAATCGAGTTCTCCACAAGTAAAGAGAGGATGGTGGAAATAATAGAGTCAAAATAGTTCAAGGAGAAGAGGGACTTTTGGAAAGGTCTATTGAACAGTTGAAAGGGATGGGGGAGTGGGGCTAGAGGTATCTTGGTCGTAAATTATGGAATAGTTTGTAAAATTGTTGTTTCTCGATTTTCCATAGGACATTTTGTGAATAAGGTCGATTAATAAAAGATGTACACCCTTTCAATTCTTTGAACGGGTACTAGTCTATTGACGTATGAAAGTTTGTCTCTAAACTTCGAGTGACAAAGGTGGGATTTCATGAGGAGTTCTTCTGATGTCTGAAAAGCCCCTCGAACCCGAAATCTACTATTTAATGAAATTTATTTACATGACCGCCAAATGGGAAAGTAACTTTCGATTGGTAATACAAGGAACGTATTTCAACGAGACGTCATCTGGGAGCTGGAAATAAAGGGGTTTGGGGTAATCAAGGATTTAATCTTTTAGGGATAGTCTATACGTCTACTGTGGTGGGAATACCGTCTTTCGTTTCTTAATTTTTCGAAGAACTACTTTCACTTTCTCCTCTGACTTTTTTAACCGAATTTTAAGCTGTAAGTCTTTGATTCTAGTACCATAGTCCAGGGTAGTGAAGTACCGTTTATCTACCCCTTTGTCACCTTTGTCACTGTCTGAAATAAAAGAACCCGAGGTTTTAGTGACGTCTACCGCTGACGTCGGTACTTTAATTCTCTGTGAATGAGAAACCTTCTTTTTGATACTGGTTGTATCTGTCGTATGATTTTTCGTCTCTGTAACGAAACGGTTGTCTCCAGGTAGATCAGTTTCGACACCAAAAAGGTCAGAAGTACTTACCTACACTCTCGGCCTGGTATTTCTTTCGACTCGTGACTTCTTGACTACGAAAACTTGACACCACAACCTCTTCTGAGAACTCTCAGGGAACCTGACGTTCCTCTAGTTTGGTCTGTTAGGATTTCCTTTAATTAGGATTTATAAGTAACCTTCCTGATTACGACTTGGACCTTCGAGGTTATAAAACCGGTGGACTACACTTCTTGACTGAGTAAACTTTTCTGGGACTACGATCCTTTCTAACTTCTGTCCTCCTCTTCCCCTCCTGTCTCCTACTCTACTAACCTACCGTAGTGGTTAAACGACCTGTACTCAAACTCATTCGAGGTCCGTAACCACTACCTGTCCCTTCGGACCGTACGACGTCAGGTACCCCAGCGTTTCTCAACCTGTACTGACTCACTGACTTGACTTGACTAATATTTTATATTAAACCAGTTCAGAAAGTTAAACTGATATAGTTTGAAGACTTTTCCTAAAGATATTAGGGTTAAATCCTACTAAGTTTCATATTACACTCTTGTACATAGGTTGGTCTTTTTGTTTCTATGTAACTTTCTTTCGTATCGTGGTACCAAATCTCACGTTTAGTTATCGGTCTGAAGAGTCCAACTCAGGTCTGAGGTGTAAGTGATCGACACACCGAAACCCATTCAACGAAACAAAAAGACCCGGAATGAAAGGAATAGATACTTTTTTCCTTATTACTATCAGTGATGAAGTTGGTTCAACATTTCGATGTTTCTTTATTTCGTTCCTTTCTCTAATGGTATCTCGGTCTAAGAGTTGTTCACACGTACCACTGGAATTGTTTTTACTAAATTTCGTTACCGTCTTTCAAATTTTTTTATTTATTTATTTTATTTGTTCTATTTGACGATATACAGGTTCCCGGATACTCACGTAAACACTTGGCGACAATTGTAAGTAAGTACGTTCAAAGGTAAGTGAGTGAGTAAGTAAAGTTGTCGTTCATGTATGGTCCGAGTCAAGATCCTAAGACTCCTAAGTTCTCCCTTAATTGATCTGGACTAGAGTATCTCCAATGTGACACTAACTATCGATTTTGGTTCTTACGACCTGATGTGGGAATAAGGTGATTAAATTGGTACCGACGTTTGTGAAGAAAACTTCGACATAAGTATCATCCTAATGTGTACTTTTATTAAACAATGTTACGTTAGTGAGTAACAAGAACTTAATTGTTTATGTATATTGTGTCGTACTAACTAGAGTGGATGGTGTTAGGGTAGATATTTAATAAACTAAAGGTTTTTACTTTAGGTAGAATTTCGTGTGTTAAGAGGTCATGATTCGTGTAGACTTTTCTTCCGTCCCTAAAAATTTTTCCGTTAGGGGTTTAAAAGTTCAGTATCGTCGTTATATAATTAAGATATTGTGACAGTTCCACTGGTGAAAGTTCCTAGGTAAACGTATTTTCAGAGACATACCCGCGAGACTTTATTTTAGTACGACATGTACTCTCAATGTGTCTGAAAACACATTCATGTGACGAGTCGTTTTGACTCACAGATCGTATGTCGTTCGTGCTTTACTCATTAAATAACTTAACTTGATTCTCAGATTTTGTATGACCTTACTTTATCTACACACTTTTCCCAACATTCAGAAGATAAGATTTTGTGTTTACTTTTAGAGGAATCCCTATGTCGAGATGGACATTAAATAAAGATGTAATAAGAACACACATTATAATAAAAACCGTACAATTACATAACAGTTTCTTAAGGTTAGATCACTGTACTGTTTTCGACATAAAGTAAGACCTTACATTTTTCACACTTTTAGTTAACTTAATATATAGTTACTGTCCGTTATTCCTATTGGTCATATAAGACCCATTACAGTTGAAAAGGTTTTACTAATCGTCGGATCTCGATAATCTAATTAATGATCTTAAAATAAGAATGAGAATATTAGTAAACCTAAACGACTTCCCTCTATTTCTGAGTTTCGGGAAAAATGAGGGGAGGGGATTTTCTTTTTTTCACTAAACGGTCTAAGGTGTATTAAGTCTACTAATTGAAGAAAAGAACCGTGAACTGATTTGGGGACTCAAATACGACCGTTTATTTTATTCACGACTTTCAACTTCAGTGAGAAACTAGATCATTTATTTGGGTGTCTTTTAAATGGGAGTTAATGTGAGAAATTTAAATACTGTATAGATCATGATATTGTTCTACCACTGTTTATCACTAAAGGATGACTTTTCTGTACTACGTGAGACATTCACACGAAATTTTTAGTTATCAGGAGAATGTTTGTTTGTTTTGACGTCACTGTAAAAAGAAAAATGTAACAAATAAGTAAGTAGAGTCACTAGTATATACCTCATGGTCCTGTTTTATCTTGAGACACATGATATAAAATCCCTGATCTTCTCTACGTTTCTATTTACCTGTTATGTGAGTCCGGACCTTCTTGTATCTAAGACTGACTTGACAGTACATGTCAACATATCCAACAAGTGACTTGTTTCCGTAGTTTGACTTCCCCTTTGACTTTCCTTTCACCTCAGACTTTACGTCGATTTTACGACGAATGGTGCGAGACCCGGAACTTTGTTCTGATATTGTTGATCATCATCATCATCATTCTCGAATAAAAATGACTCATCAATGATACAAGGTCTGTACCAAGTCCACGAAACGTTCATGAATGTACAGATTAGGTATGTTGGTGGACACCTCCTCCGTGATAATGATTGACGTAAATTATATATTCATTTAGTTCGTGTCTCTTCATTTGACTAAACGACTTTTCAGTTTGTCCATTATTCGTCATTCCTCAACTGAGTGATTATGTGACATGGCACTTTTCATTCTTATACAATTATCTTTCATATTCGTTGTAATTCTTCGTGTTAGTTTTGAGAGACCTCTCAAGTTTCCCTTTCCACGACGAACTCTCCCGGAACTTCCTACACAGTCCGTCACTGTCCGTCCCTTCGGACGACCCGTCACCTTGGGATACCTGTCTCGGGGACTCCAACGAAGAATGTCGTGACTTCGTAATTTCTCTCTTTTGTACTTTCTGAGACCTGGTGGAACGGGACGTCCCAGTGTCCATTTTCAGTTCCCACTAAAGTCTCACCCTCCCAGTGTACTAGTTGTGAGTCCCAACCCTTCTACTTATTAGGGTCGGATATACAAAGGGTAATATTAATATATTAGGTCGGATGTAGTATTTCCGACCTACCCAGACCTCCTGGTCTCTCTTCTCCCTTGTCCGAACAGTAATACGGATTTATGGTGAAGTAAATAATCGTGAACAGGTAAAAATACTCTATGAAAAGAATTAATTATTTAAGTTATTTATGAGAGATAAGTATCGTTTTATAGGTCGGTGACGAGAACTCTACTGAGTTCAAAGGTGCACGTTTCGTTTTGTTTATGTGTAGGTTGACCACTATTTAACATCGATCACTTAGTTTGGAGGGAATCAGAACTATAGACTATATTCATTTATCCCAGTTATGTATAAAATTTATAAAAACAGTTCTGTTAAATTTAATGGTTTATCAGTGTGAAGACTAATTATGTAACGAAAAAGGAGGAAAACATCTTATACTGTAAAAATTTTACACTAAAATGTAAGTTACCCTTAAGTCGTTCGGAAGATATGGTTGGACACAAGAGTAGTATCCTAGTCTTTTTATTTGTTCTCTTAAAAATGACTTAGACACTCACCCTCTCCGTTAATGACAACTTAATATTAGTAGAATTTTAATATTCCCTAGTCTCATCAATAAGGCCAGGAAGAGAGGTCACACCCTATGAACGACTCCGAAGAGAATGGTTTCTGAGGGAGATCAAAGATGAATTTGTAAAGGTACCGTATCTCGGCGAATAGAAACTACCCAACCGACAAGTCTGTGCATTTTGAAGTGACTGTGTCCGTCGTCTCCCTCTACTGAGGGTCCTCTGATCTAGATTTCTTTCACTGGTTTAAGAACAGGTTTTATAGTACTTCTTGGTTCAGAACTAACCCCTGTTGTAGTTTGAGAGTCTTGAGGGTCGATCTTCGTCGATCTCTCTTGCAGGAGTCTTCCATGGTGGGACCGTCAACCCATCCGCTGGGTGTAAGTTCAAGGACTACTAAGTCTTGTTCTAAGACACCCTAACTCTTTATCCCGCGTTGGCAGATGCCCTTCCCTAGTCGTTCGCGTAAGTGTCTCCTAAAACCCCAAGGTCGGTTTCCACGATCAGGGTAACCCCTTGACCTTACGTCTCGACCTTTCTCTTTCCTCATCGACCTTCGACGTTGTGGTGTCTGCACTTCTACGGTCATTAATGAGGTTCGTCCTGTCCTTACGTCGGATGTTGCCGTTTTGGTTAGTGGATGGGTCCTTCGTCCACTAAGATTACTTCGTGAAAGAACAGAACGTGACCGTCCTCTTTCCTTTTCGGTTCAGGGTGGTCCGTTTGTCTCTTTGTAGTAAGACGTAACTCCGTTCCTGTCGTTCTCCGGTCTCCTACCCATGTCCCCACTACGGTTTGCACTGAAGATCAAAAGACACACACATAAAGGAAGAGAGTAAAAGGTCTACGAGATATTACTTGTCTTAAACAAAGTATTTATTTTACACTATTAAGTGAATTGTCCCCTTTTAGGTAGTTTTGATTGTACGAAAATAAAAAAGTGTAGTGATTCTCTACTCAACTACTTTCCTCTTACTTACAATGTCCAAACTCCTTTACGTACGTTCCAAAGTGACAGGAACCTCTGTGATAAAGGTTTACTGTCCTAGAGGGTCAAATTTCGGTCACACACGTCCTCGCGAAGTGACTCTTTCTACCTCCGTTTTCTTTAACTACTTCCACCCTTTCTTTCCCACGTTACAAAAAGATATAGGGTAGGTACGTTGACCTCTTTATTGAACGTTACAAATGGAATTTTGATTTGACGTATTAATTATAGGGTACCACTCGTTCAGCCAGGATCCTCTATTCACGTCCCTTACGAGTATATCCGTAAACCTACCGGGTCAAATTCCCACAATTTAGAGACCTCACACTGTTCCACTTAAAATTCCGGTGTCTTTGTTAACTAATGTGTCGTTAGTCACTTAGTCCCGTAAATTGAGTATTTCTCCCTCTTAATCGGTTGGGATGTCCATAAACTTTTCGACCAAAGACTCTCACCTGTACGAAATTTCGAGTGTGTATCAGGTACTGCAGTAAAAGGAAAGGTTAACGACTTCGGGACTTCCGTATGACTTTTGATATTCTTTTGTGAGAGATCCCCTAATATACTTCGTTAGTCGGAGTAGTTCGAGTGAAAGTGTTACGGAAATACTTTCTGTCACTAAGAGACTCAAAGTTTTCGTTAATACAAGCAATCTATCATCCTCTCTTTTAAATTTCCTCTAAATCTCCGTTATTACATGAAGTCCACTGATGTGATATATTAGTAAATATAGTCTCTCCTAGGAAATATAACCCGAAGGGTCCACCGTGTTACCATTTCTTAGGTGGACGGTCACGTCCTTCATGTTCTTTACACTCAAGCTAGGGATCCAAACTTCTAGGGGATCTTCTCCTTTACCGAGGTCATAAGAACGGACCTTTTAAGGTACCCGTCTCCTCAGACATCCGATGTGAGGCAATCCAGTGCTTTCTCAGTCTGCACTGACTTGTGTGTGTGTGTGACTTGTGTGTGTTTGTGTATGTAGGAAGTATAATTTCCCATCAATGTTTGTCGATAGTGTCTATCGGTTACTCAGGATAGAAACAAATTTTATTCGAATTTTCAATTAACGAAAAAAAAATCCTACTTTTCTTTCGTAGACATCCGTTTTCGGAATTCAAAATAGTGTACGTTCACGATTACTCATTTTGATGGAGGTGAAACCTCAAGTGAAGTGATTACTCCTAACATACCTTTAATAGTGTACTAGAGTGACTTCCATACGACAAAGAGTAACAAAGCTCGAATCCATTCGTACAATAGAGTTTTGACACAGAAAAAGTTGTTATAGTTTCGGAGATTTTGACGTGTAAAAAGTTTGACTGTCAATAATCTTTTATTAATTCGGATATAAACTTCTACAACGAATTCCTATAAGTGTTACAATGATGTGGTGTGGTTTTCGTTGGATTTTCGGGTTGTTATCTCCTATCCACTTCTTTCACACGGAATAGGTCCATTGTCTTTAGAGACATCGGGAATTTTCAGTACAATACTTCAACATAAAATAGTAGTAAGGAATACTAGTCATTGAGTCACTCACACGCACGGACCCGTATGTGGTTTTGGACCTTCGTGGCTTTGGTTTTGTCATTCATACTGAGTAATACACCACTGTAATATCTACTAAACCAGTCAAAAAAGATGAACGGATGCCATAATGGTATAAAAAGAGGTTTTTCGTACTTAAAGAGTACTAAAAAAAAGAAAAGACTAGTGTTATTGAAACACTAAGTAGTCAAGGAAAGTTGTACCAAAATTTGGTATGAATCCATGAGGTCATTCATCTTACGGGATACCATGTGTCGTCGATACTTCCACTTTCACCTTCACAATCAGTGAGTCAGGACAGGCTGAGAAACTGACAGCCGAAGAGACAGTCACCCCTAAGAGGTCCGTTCACCCAACGGTACGGGAAGAGGTCTCCGAGAAGGGTTGGGTCCTTAGCTTGGGTCCAGAGGACGTAACACCCGTCTAAAAAACGACAGACTCGGTGGTCCCTTCGGGACAAACTTCATATTAGCTGAATTTGGTAATGTAATCTAGGACCACATGTTGTGTTCCTATAAAGATATGTAGTGTTTTACTAGTGGTACTATTTAGATCAATGGTAGACAGTGGTACTTTTCTATAATGTAATAATAACTGTTATGAGGGAGGGATCATGTAAAGCAAAGACACTGAGTAAATAAAACATTGACTTCAAACATGGAGAAATAATTAAATAATATATGAAATAATTAGACTCGGAGTCAAAGGAGTAGACCTTTTACTTTTCGTACTTAATTTATTTCCTAAAGGAAGGTCAAACTTATAAGAAATCGAGATTCTTCTTTGTGTAGGGTGAAGTGGTTCGGTGTTATACCTTCTCCCAAAGACAGTCGTTGTCTTGGTTTGGTTTGATCAGATAGAACGGTAGTCCGATTCTTCCCTCGCGTCGTCAACGAGCCAGCAAAAACTGAGAAACATTGGGGTACCGGACAGGTACCTTAAAGATCCGTTCTTATGACCTCACCCAACGGTAAGGGAAGAGGTCCCACAGAAGGACTGGGTCTCAAGTTTGGTCCCAGAGACCGTAACGTCCGTCTAAGAAAGGAAAGACTCGGTGGATTATATAAAGGATACACTTTGTAAACACATATCTTTTGACCAAAGTACAATTTAATTACTGGAGGAAGTAGTTAATCGTAACACAACGTTCGTTGTCTTTTGGATCAAGATTTACTAAATCCTCAGGGAGTTTTTTTTTTTTTTTTTCTCTTAAAAACTCTGAACGTCTTTTCTTGTTAAGTCCTATGTCGACCACAATCCACAACTTTCCACTCGGTAAAGGTGACTTCGGTGTTCCATCGTTGTGCTCCCTTCCTCCCACTTATCGACACATCCATGACTTCCTTGGTGCATACGGTGGTAAACGTTACGACTGGGGTGGAAAGAAGAGGAACGTGGGTTAACGTCTTTACTTAACGCAATGTTTACAAAGGCAACGGTAAAAAAAGGACGTGTAAACGTTTATTATGCGATGGACTTGGTCGTATTTTCGTGTTTAGGTTGTAAATCTAATAATTTTCATGTAGGAGAAAAATCTAACTAAAAGGTCCAGTTATCGGGAACCTAAATAACATGACGGAAACTCTTTAATTTTTTCAATAAGCCAAGTCGATAGGAGGTCAATTCTCCTCTACTACAAGATAGAATACATCTGAACCCAGATACGAATATTGGAGGGAGACACGACACTAAGTCTCAGTGTTATTCTTATTAAACGAGTCATTGTATAAGATACTGTTCCAGAAGTCGAAATTATTAACGTTTCAGTGTAAAACGAGAAACGGTCCGGTAGACTTTATTATGTTTCCGGTGGGTAACTGTCTCCTCATAAACTGTTTAGAACCTCATTTATGTCTTGTGACAAATGTATTCAAATATTGAGTCCGTAAATTTTATAAGAAGAATGGAACATTCTTACGTTTCGTCTAAGGTATAACAATTCAATTGAATCCTCCTACAAAGAACTAAAGATTGTCAAGAATGGGTCCTTTTCATCCCGTGTCTCAACCGTTGAACCTCCGACCTCGGTCAGATGGACTAAAGCTTAGTAAAACTCATCGCCATGTCTTGGAACCCGTAGGAAGGCACTGAGTCGGAAGGGTTGACATTTTACCCCTATTATTGTGAGATGGACGGACTATTTCGACAAAATCCTGATTCATTCAATCAGCTCTTAAACCATCTACCAGTCGTAATGTCTGCGAAAATATTTTACACTCATTGAAGAAGATCTTCTGTAGGGTAGAGGAGGATATGAACCACGGATCACCCCTTTGTCTACTTAGACTGAAACACTACGACACCACATGTAGACGTACGTACACTCGAGTCGACGAGTCAGTACACACTGAGACGTTGGGATACTTGATATCGAGTGGTCCGAGGAGAGAGGTACCTTAAGAGGTCCGTTCTTATAACGTCACCCAACGGTAAAGGAAGAGGTCCCCTAGAAGGGTTAGGTCCCTAGTTTGGGTGTTAAGGACGAACCGTCCGCCTAAGAAATGGTGACTCGGTGGACCCTTCGGGGTACCACATGTGAATCCAAATTCCTTTTACTTTTGTCTCTTTAACTATAGATCCTGACAAACTTCTCGAAAAGGTAGAAAGGATGTTGATGTCCTAGGATGTGGACCCGATGGATGGGATATCCTTTATACGTTGGAAACATTATTCCTGATAGGATGATAGAACCTTAGAATTCTCGCCATTTAATAGAATGTCAAACAGATCAGGTCTTCAAACGGTAACTCTAGTCATAGGTGTAGACTCCGTTGACTTGCTCACTTCCCTTCTAGATCGGACAGTGTCACTAATCTCCTACGGTGGTCATAAATGAGGGGTCCCTGAGGAGTCCTGGGTTTACGGAACGTTTCACGTATGGGTGGTACGTGTCCTACCTAAGTGTTCGGAACCATTTATAACGTGAGTGCCTTCTTAGCAGGACGGGTTTTACTGTTACCACGGGGAAAAGTCTTTGTTCCTAGTCTGAAGGGGTCACTGTGCTATCTTCCCCTTTTTTTTCTTTACTTTCACACTAAACGAGTCAGTACGGGCTGGGAAAAACTGGGGTGGTCAGAGGAGACAGGTACCTTAAGAGGTCTGTTCTTAGGACCTCACCCATCGGTAAGGGAAGAAGTTCCCTAGAAGGACAGGGTCCCTAACTTGGGTCCGGAGGGTGTATCGTCCGTCCCTTAGGAGGACGTTTGCGTCCCCTGTATCCAAGTTCGGGACCAGACCTCTCTAAGGTGCACGGTGTCTCGTCGATTCGGGTACACTGTGGTGATGACTCGGGCACGAGATCCCGGACACTCGACGTTGATTACTCTGCCACTTGAGGTTGATGACTCGGGGTGCACGCCTCTCGGACACGAGGGGCTGATCACTTCGGTGGTGTTATTCTTCGGGTGTTCGTCGTTACTTTTCGTCGGGGACGAACGACGTTGGTCTCTTTCGGACGTGCATCATTTCTGCTGAGTCCCGTTGGTTTTTTATTTTACTTATTTACTTAAATTTTCTAGTTTTTTTTTTTTTTTTGGCGTGTTTTAGAGGTTAGAGAATGACGTTCCTATATGTGAATTTACGGGATCCCAGTAGGTCGATCAAACTAGTGGGCGAGATTTTCTCTTGCGTAGAAGAGTTTTCAGTAGTGTAGGTGAACCCAGGTCAAGTTTTATGGTCTACCAAGAAAGGAATATGACTCCGTCAGGGACAGGAGACCAGGAGCAAAACAAAGGTACACCGGGTGTCTTATTAAACTTTACTTGTTTTACTTTGAATGGGTAGGAGGTTTGGTTATATTTTATAAATGTGTAATACTACAGTTTCAGTACCGAGATTCCTTGTGGTCTACAAAGATCTTGTCACTTAGACAGTAAAGCGTAAAAAAGAGGGAGTCAATTTTTTTTTTTTTTTTCGTTTCGTAGTGTTGAGTCTCCACGACGTCACTTTACGTCGAAAAGGATTACTCTAATTATTATTTATACCAGAGTTGATCTAGGAGTAATTGTTCGTCCTAGGGCTAAATACGGATTGGGTTGGTACGGACACGTGACTGAGGTCCGACTTATAGGGTAACGGAAATTGAAGATACAAATTCTATATGTGTTCATTACTCTTTCGAGTTATCACATTAATACCTCCTTTCGTTGCACCGTAGACGCGAAAGGTGGGTCGTCTCTGTCCCTTGTCGGGTTTAAGTCTCTTGTGTAGGTGATACCTAACCTCTCAGTAAATACACTGACCCTTTCGTTACCTTACTTCAAAGTCTCAGTTAAAGGAACACCGACAACGAAAAAAAAAAAAAAAAAA